>CM054183.1:25341474-25593974 GCA_028829895.1 Sinotaia quadrata | reverse complement strand
GAGAAAATAGGTTAGAAAACTGAATGAGAAAGGGAGGGGGGAACCCCGACTCCTCTGGACAACATCAATTGCATCGTAAATTTTACCCGAAGCAATTGGATTTGGCCCAGGTCTCATCGGTTGAGTTTTATTTCTGGTTGTACGCAAACAAGTTGTGTTTTCGTGAAACAAAGTGGGAGCAGTGCAGGCAACAAGCATTTCTCAAGACTGAGATGAGTGGGTGTCAAGTTAGGTTTTGGTATTGTGGGCCGTAATTATGTCTTACTTCCAAAGAGACCATAGGAATAAGGTGTTTAACAAAATGAACCCCATCTGTGCATTCTAAGGAATATGCACAATTACAAACCCATGGATAATAGTGCATAGTTCGTAAGTACTCGATTAACTTACTCAAAGCCGGCATAAACTCAGAGGGGTGGGGGGGGGGGGGGGAGGGGAGTGACAATAGCACACCTCAATGGCATCGATTAATATGTATTTATGGGTCAGTAGGCTAACTCATACTTTGACTTTCAGTAGCTTTTTCTTGCATATTTCGAAATTCTAGACAGCAATTCCCTCTTCTCAGTGTTAAAAAAAATTGCATGTTTGAAAGAAGTAAAATAAATACATAGTTTTTTCCAGCTATGTACAGTCAGAGTAAAACATGCTTTATGCTTTATATATAGATTAACGAAATATTTCATGTTCACGTCTGAAAGAACGGACTAAAGGTGGAATCCGTGCGTGTTTCCTCATCTTTCCTAGCAGGTAAATAGGCCAGAGGTGATTACAGTTAAAATTCCTTTTCGACTGAAACGATTCTCATAGGCTTTCTTTTTTGACAATCCTAAGTTCATCATAGACTTATGCATTCCATTCCCAAATTGTTATTAATTTTTTTGTCTTGATTTTCTTTAAAGATCGTGAAGGGAATTAGCGGTGAATTGATATATAATTCTCAGAGTCAGAACAACTGTCGCATGAAGATTTTAGGCAACGTCAATACGGAAACCGTTTTACTGACAATAGACCGAGAAGATCGAGTCTAATCATCAAGACTGAGACCGTTTTGAAGGCGACACGAAAAACAAAATAAGAAAGCTACGATTCTTACGTAAACTTTGCTGCATGTTACCTAGGTTACTCAATAGGGCATTAACAATCAGTATTTCTTATTTATGCTATGCTTTCAAGCAGCGAGATTTACCAGAACGTCACTGAAAGAGTTTCTATTCTGGATTGTGCTTCTCTATAACTACATTTAGCAGTTTGCCAGTTAAAAGAAACACCCAATAAATAAATAAATAAATAAGTTATATTGCACACTTGTTAGTACGCATATATTCAGAATACCAATACCATTTGTTGGGGCTTTAAAGGAAAACAGGTCACGCCCCCTTGTTGTGACGTTTACGCACACGAAGCCGTACGCGCGTTTGTCTAAACTAAGATAACCAGAAAGTTTCCACGTAGCAGCGAAGCCGTCAAATGCGGCAATAACTCCATGCTTGTTTGCTAGGTCCAATTGCTTGCTTGTTTGCATCTTGCTGACTGACCTCACTGGACCGGCAGAAACGAAACCGATGATTGCTCATTATGACAATATAACTGCATAATTAGAATATGTTTGTTCCGTGAAATACCGGCTAAGATTGAACAGTTTCGAGGAAGTATGATGTCTGCAATGTAATCAGTACAAAAAAAAGTATGTTCTCAACTTAGCCACAGTTTCGAATTTCAATAAAAATCCAAAGATTCTGTCATCTCCACCTACCACCCACCACTCCCGCTTCCCCCCAACCCCTACACACAAACTTCACAGGTTTTAAAGAGCTACAAAGAAAGCTTTACTTCTGGAGAATTTCCAAATATCACCACAACGTGTAGAACATATCCCAAAAGACGCTACAGATAAATAACACAAAGTGTAGAACAAATCCCAAAAGACGCTATAGATAAATAACACAAAGTGTAGAACAAATCCCAAATGACGCTATAGTTAAATAACACAAAGTGTAGAACAAATCCCAAATGACGCTATAGTTAAATAACACAAAGTGTAGAACAAATCCCAAATGACGCTATAGATAAACGAAAATAAGTGTTTCCCGATAGAAGATTTACAAAAGGAACACCTTAGCTAAAGTGTTCGTGTAACCTTGCTCACCAACTTACACATACGTAACATGGCTCATTCACAAGAATATAATTGTTCTTTTTTTTGTGGAAGATGCAGAATAATACGTAAGACGTGCGTAAAAATCCCGTCACACGCACACATGCTATTAATGCGTCATTATGGTCGTACATACCATTATGCACAATTTCATTTACGAGAACGTCACCCTATGGTAGACCCACAATGCACCTCTCTGTTTGGTTTGAGCTCCCGGTCCTTTATTGCGCAGCGGTTGTTGGAGCGAACATCTCATTACCACGGCTGTCCAAAGTCCCGAACCCTCCCATGGGACAGCTGAATAAATTCCAGAGGCGAAGGGAGAATGTATTTACTGGGCGTTTTTCACCCACTCACTCACTCACTGAGCAACGAGATAAATGCTCACTAACAGCGTAGGGCGGGTACCTTAAAATGAGGTGGGTACGTTAAAGTGTGTCAGTGTTTGGAAGAATAATGAGGACAAACAACACTGCATATTTCGAAGACGTGATACTACTTAATAAACTCGCATGCACAGCCACGCCAGAGACTCTCAGGGCTAGACAGGGGAGGGATGGTTATTTATGCAAAGATTAAAAAGGGCGCTGTTTTCTGGGTTAAGGTCGATCATGCATAAGGCTGGGATACTAACCACTTTGGTGAACGATAATATTACAATGCCGATTAAAGATCTGAACTCAATGCTACAGGAGTTACATGCACTTGGCAAAGGGATCAAGGAGAGTTCAAACAAGCAAACAAACAAAAATCACCCCACTAGCTGCCTTTGGGAATGACAACAACTCTAAATTGATTCTGTGACAGAGTAAATTCGCCTCTCCCTATTTTAAAAATTAATTGTTATGTGGATTATTAAATTGTCAGAGTAACCCCACTCCTTATGGTGTTATTTTTGAAAGTGTTTGTGTTGAAGTAAACAGCTTGAGCTGTTCTATTCTAGATTGCTGATGTAATTTAAACTGAGTGAGTAGTTTTCTATTATCCAATGATTATTAATTATGAGAATAAAAGTAGTCAATGGGCTGAGTTTAGAGAATTCACTTGCTGAAGAAAATTCTACTCCCTAATCAATTTTGAATTTGGAGTGGAAGAAGAAAGTCCGGCTTGAAAGGGAATCATTAGCTTGATTGTGAGTTAAACTGACTGACTGAGAGAGAATGGACTTAGAAACCTTTCATGCGTTTTACTATTGATATGTTATACTTCTGTTTATGTAGAGATGTACCGTGTGAGTTGACGTTTCTTACTACAAGTGTTGAACTAGGCTGTTCACATGTAATCTGATAAGAAAATGTGACATTGTTTGATGCAATGTATTTACTTTGTCACATGTGTGCATCAGGCTAATGAATACTCTTGCATGAAATTGTAAGTTAAGGATGCAGTGTAAGAAAGCATGAAGTTATATTGTGATAAACAGGGAACTTAGGTTTGCAACTTAATCATATGTTGCAGTGAACAAGTGGCCTTTCAGTGTCAATTTTCACCTTTTGAGTCTTGAGTGTTGAGTTATATAACTTGAATCCACATTTTAAAGTTTCAAGTCCACGTGTTCACCAGTTATAAACCTAAAAGACATAAAGAAGTATGATACACACTTTTGATGTATCAGAGCAAAGTATGCTGGGTACATTCTGGAAATTTCTAGTACACCAAAGGTACCAGGTACCAGAATTATTGTGATCATGTTCTGCTTGAAGGAACGGACATGGTGAGCAGAGAGCGCATGCAGTTTGAGAAGAAAGTGCTTGTCATTGTTTTCCATGCTGTGGTAGGAGACAGTGGTGACACACAGATATTGTGACATTTTTGCAAAAGCAGTGATTAATCCAGGTCACATTCAAGATTATAATAATATTCTTTTAATAACTCCATTTATATTCTCTAATAGGAATAATCTGCGATTTGTATCGACTCTAAGTTTGAGCTGTAATTTTATTTCATTATATATAGAGACTGTGTAATGTAAAAGAATCTGAACATGAGTCCATAGAATGCTGATGTCAAGTAACTTATTTTATTGTAATTGTCATATATAATTATCACTTTAATAAATTTATTGACCTTCATATGCATATTTATAATTATATAATCTTATGTTGGAGAAGAAAATATGTGGAGGGAGGGGGGTTCGCTAAATATAGATTAAACTAGGATTTGTCTTCTCCTTTTGTAAGAAGTTTCCACCTGCAGAAACCTTATGTGACTGTAAACGTTGTTTTATGTTGTGGAATTGTGAAAACGTTTACAACGCCAAAATATTCGCCAAGTGAGAGAAGAGTGGTGTCTGTTGGAGGATCATTAGTAAAATAAAATTAATATTCTCATCACTTGAAATTAGTTATGAAAGATTAATTAAAAATAATAATTATCTTCATTAACTAAGTGGCTCACGTGTCGCCTAGGGTTAGAACCCTTGGTGCTTTTTCTATAAAACTGGTTACAGGGTAAGAACCCTTGCCGCTTTTTATACACATATAAAATTAGTTATTGCTTAAGAGCCGTTGCTGCTTTTTTCTGTAACACATTAAACTGGTTATAGGTAAGAACCTTTGCTGTATTTGTATAACATATGAAACTGGTTATAGGTAGGAACCCTTGCTGTTTTTTTTGTGCGTAACATATGAAACTGGTCATAGGTAAGAACCTTTGCTGCTTACATTAAGAACCATGAAACAGGTGATACGATTAATTATTAAGCAGGATAGAGAATGGGATTTTCAATGGAAAATATCAAACAAACAACAACACGCATAAAACCATTTGAATGATCGAAAAGTATCACACTCACGAAAGATGTGAATACCAAGTCACGTGATACATCGTTTTGAAGTATGTGTGAATAACATTTCAGTACTACCTTAACAATGTGAATGGACTTACAGACAGTCTTGATTTAGAAACTTCTGAATATAACAATTCATTTAAAAATTAGACATGAACAGTATTGCAGTACTTTTTGAACAGCTCGACTAGGTTTTTAAGTAACCACGATTTCAAACTTCCGGATTTGACAGAATAAATAAAAGACATTTCAATGTTAGTGCATTCTATAGTCTAAACCAAATATATATATACACAACAGATAGAGGCAATTTTAGTGGTCTCACAAGACTAATGAAATGCTTTTGTATGTGTTTATTATTTTAGATTATATATATCTCTCGACAAAAATTAATACAAATGTAATAAAACGTGAGCTATTTCTTTCCCCATTAAATAATTTGTTTGGTTTATGGTTCATTGTTTGCTGTTTCTTCTCGGGGTGCATTATAACGAGGAAATAATTGCAGGAAATTTATAGTCCTTGAATTGTTAATTCAAACATATATTTTAGTCACGAATAAACCTAAATGAAAAATCACTTTCGTTTATTAATGTGTCTGCAGGCAAACATTCTACAATAAACATGAAGGTTGGTGAAGGAGACAAATCGTGTATTCCCCCCAAACTGGTTAGAAATAAGCAAGCATTTATCTCTCACGCAATCGGCTAAAATAGGTCAAGGATCTTAAGTCACAAAGTGTATACGTAGACACGTTCAAATTTTACATAGCTACATCTATCTATCTATCTATCTATCTATCTATCTATCTATCTATCTATCTATCTATCTATCTATCTATCTATCTATCTATCTATCTATCTATCTATCTATCTATCTATCTATCTATCTATCTATCTATCTATCTATCTATCTATCTATCTATCTATCTATCTATCTATCTATCTATCTATCTATCTATCTATCTATCTATCTATCTATCTATCTATCTATCTATCTCAAACGAACTGAAAGATATCACCAAAGAAAAATAAGCTTTTAAATACTCGTTTTTTCCTTGTTCGTTTTTACATTCCTGTTTGACTGAGAGATCCGAGGAATCAATAGCTGGTAACGAATTCTCTTGTAAAAAGTGATAATTGTTTTATTTCAGTAAATGAAATGTGATAATGGCATGAATTGTGTGTTGAACAGACCGAAAGATTGGACGGCATTTGGGGGAAATATATATGTGTGTGTGTGTGTGTGTGTGTGTGTGTGTGTGTGTGTGTGTGTGTGTGCACGACAAACATTCAGTTTCTAGTTGACCTGCTCGAGAAGTGAACATCATTAAAAAATATGCATGGTAGTAAAGAGTCATGAAAGAAGATTTATAAAATGTATGATATTCCAAAATCACCAATAATTCATGTATTTAGCGAAGTAAATTTAATGCTCTTTATGAAGCTAAGCAAGAATCAGTTTCAAATGAGATTTAAAAAAAAAAGACGTAAAATATCACGAAGCCTTGCAAAAATGCTGTCTCATCTCATGCACAGAAAATGGCTTAAAGATAACTGTACTCCAGTAATTTTGTCATGGCCAATTTCTTGTCGCACAACCGACAAATGCAAACTAGAAATTAACACTTTTATACCTAAATGGCTGATACTCAATAATACCACCATTTTGTTCAGCGCGAACTGAAGCCATCGTAAATAGTTGTTAGAGAAAGAATCCTCACCAAGGCACCGAAGCCAAAAACGTGCCAATGACAGGGTTGTCTGGTGGCTAATGGTAACCGCCGGCCGTTCCGTCAGTTGCTAAGGCTAGTCATTAGTTCCTGACAAACGCATCCTTGCCCACAGCACGGGGATAGTGTCCGCATAACAGCGCATAAATTCCCTGTGTGTCTAAGATCTCCACATGATTTGTACAAGGGGAAAGAGAGTAATAGTGGCTGTTATTTCAAGAAGGGACAATATCATCTTGATAATAATGCATCTTGATGCATCTACAATAAACGAAGATACTCTCCTCCCCGCACTCACACACACAGACACACACACACACACACACACTCTCTCTCTCTCTCTCTGAAATCAGTAAGGTACCCAATCGTAGGCTTGTAATGAGCGAAAGTAATGAGACCCAAATGGAAAGAAAATCTTAAACAAAACTCTTACAAGTCAGAATGGAATCGAATGACATAATAACACAGGAAGGGATACGATTTTGGAACAAGACGAGGGAACAGAGAGGAAGGCACATATAAACAAACAGAATACAAGACACAGGTAAACAAACACAATGCAAGACACATGTAAACACACATAATGCAAGACAGGTCAACATATCAATGCAAGGCACATTTAAACAAACAGAATACAAGACACATGTAAACAAACAGAATACAAGACACATGTAAACAAACATAATACAAGACAATGTAAACAAACAGAATGCAAGACACATGTAAACAAACAGAATACAAGACATGTAAACAAACAGAATACAAGACACATATAAACAAACAGAATACAAGACACATGTAAACAAACAGAATAGAGACACATGTAAACAGAGTAAAAGACATGTAAACAAACAGCATACAAGACACATGTAAAGAAACAATACAACACACATGTAAACAAATACAATGCAAGAGACATGTAAGCCGAATACCTGCAAGACATGACAATTCATGGGATTCAGGTCAAATGAAAACAAAAGGATGCAAGACACAAGACGCATGTAAACAACAACAAAAAACAGCAAGGCAAGAAATAAAACATGTCCAAGGCATAATAAGAAAACGAAAGGATCACGTGACAGCAGTACAGAAACGAGGCCAGGGAAGAGACCAGCTTAGAGAATTAATAAAAACCAAGGTTCCAATGCTTCCATACTTCTTTTACATAATGGGATTAGGTTAAGCACGTCATCACCCTGCAGGGGCACACAACTCACGAAGTCATTCATTGCTGTAGTAATGCAGTGGTAAAGTGAAACACACATTTAAAATGTGTTTTAGAACGTTCTGCCATCACAGGTCAAGAAAACTGTATATTAGCACCATAACTCCTTTAACCAAGAGAGATAACTTCTTAAAACTACACTTTTATGGACGACAGATCAATCAATCGAAAATTGCACCATAACACACACCGCACATGCATGGCTACACTGGTAAATCGTCACAGTCGAAAATGTTCGTTGAAATTAGTAAACTAACTAAACGAATGAAAAGGCCAGAATCTCCAGGATTCACCCATTTTAGCATTCCCAGTGTCTCAAGCGTGAGGTAGCACAGTATTATAGCCGTCTGAACCAATTCCAGTATCAGACGAATAAGGAAAGCTGCTGTTTCAGGAATGGAGGTAGGATCATTTTGTTATTAGTATTTGGCTTTTTTTTCATTTGCCTCTGTTTATTATTTTTATTTAACTTAGAATTTATATTAACAATAGTAACACTCGATAAGTTTATGTTTATTAATATTTACCCGCTTCAAAAATTGTTTTTTCTCTTTAACTTTTCTTCCTTTCGTCCATCCCTCCACCCATCCCTCCATGTATCCATCCACCCAGGTTTACTTTACTGTCCATCCTTGTGTGCTGTGTAATGATATATTCGGCCTCAAATTATGTTTCTTATTAATAAACAATGTTAAAAAGTTTAAAAAATAAAAGAATAAAACAAATATGATTGCATAATAACACTTTGTTATTAGGCTATACTATGATACAGAGAAATCTTAATACAGCCTTAGTGTAAGATTTTAATAAAGCTCTACATACAGCCCTGCAAACGATTCCAACATGCTGTCATTCAAACATTCTTATATTCAAAATTGCTGCCATTCAATCATACTGACAATTAAACACGATGGCATTGAAACATGCTGACAGTGAAGCATGTTGACATTCAAACATGCTGACATTTCATTCATACTGATATTTAAACATGGCATTCAATCATACTTTTATTTAAACATACTGACAATAAAACATACTGGCATTGAAACATACTGGCATTCAAACATGTTGACATTTAAACATATTTCATCTGTATACGACGGATGACGTAGAAAGAATAACAGTAGATTCATTATTTCTACCTCGTTGTTTGAACTGACTAGCATATTTCTTCAAGAATAAATTATTTTGTGTGGGCTTATGTTTTTCTTTGCTTGTATTCAGGAAGGTGTGTTCTTAATTTATTTAATTTTAAAAATGATTCCTTCTTACCAAGTTCATTGACGGAATCTTTTATGTTTGTCTTTGCTTTCCTTTTTAAAATAAAGACAATCGAAGTGCTGTTCTACCAAAAAAGCTAATTCTTAATAAATACAATTATCTTACTAACTAATGTGGAGTTCGACAAAGCCAATTCTTAATAAATGCAATTATCTTACTAACTAATGTGGAGTTCGACAAAATAAAGACCAAAGTGAAAAATAACTTCACTACTTCATAATATGTATACCTTTAAGGGGAAAAAAATATATTCTTTGTAAAACAATATGAAAGAAGGTAAAAGGGATGTAGAAAATATAAAGAAAAGAAAAGAAAGAACGAAGAAAATATTAAGAAGATATAAAGTGAGAAAGAAAGCGAAATATAATAAAGAAAGAGGAGGAGTAAAAAAAAAAGGACGAAATGAAACAGAAAGACTAGAAATAATAATACATTAATATGTCATACAATCTACCAATCTTAATCAAAATAAAATATTTCATACCTGTTTCAAAATTTGTCTATATGCGAAATCAGTTGAAAGGTCAAGGACAATTGTTTTACTGGACTTTGGGCTTGAATCAACTGACCGCAACTCATCGTGCGCGCTAGTGACGTCAGTTAGCCGGTTGGCAGAAAACATGTTGGCACTGTTGTTTCCTAAAGCTCGAAATATTTGCTGCAGTCGTAGCAAACCTTAAAAAGAATTTCCCACCCAAACCCCCAAAATAAAACCTGTTAAAATTAAAGAAAAACAAACACCTTATTCTTGTACCTAAAATTAAAAAATAAACTGTTACAATATTCTTGTACCTAAAATAAAACTTATTACATTTAAAGGAAAGCAAACACATTACTCTTGTACGCCAAATAAAACTTGTAACAATTAAAGGAAAACAAACACATTACTCTTGTACTAAAATAAACTTGTAACAATTAAACGAAAACAAACACATTACTCTTGTACTAAAATAAAACTTGTAACAATTAAACGACTCTAAAAGGTAAAAAAATAACGAAATCCTATAATGAATCTAAAAGATACAAATAAAAAAGAAATCGTATAATCAATCTGAAAAATACAAATAATAACAAAATCCACAGCTGCAGATTATAAAAGAAAATGCCTCTTTTTGTAATCTTGGTATACAGGTGTCTGAATCGCGATGAAAAATAAATAAAATTTTGATTGCTTCTGAAAAGATATTATTACTTGATAATTTCTAAAGAATCAAATGTAAATCATACTCATTTCATTATCACACTGTTATTTGTCCACATCAATCTTATTTTTTCTGTCCTGAAGAAAGTAGACTTCATATCATTAACAAATTATTTGTCTACACTCTACATCAATCTTATTTTTTCTGTCCTAAAGAGAGTGGACTAATAATACTTTAGTTCTAGTTGTGGGATTTTCGACAATAAGAATATGTGAGTACAAGCAACAGATCATGCAAGAACTAGTTTCTTTTGACCCCTTGACTTGATTTTCTACAATCTTTGTAAAGCCATATTATTCACGGCACGCCAGTATGGCAATACCCCACACAACACACACAACACGAACTGCTAGGAATGGTGCAGAACATTCCAGAGGTTTTCACATGAAAACACCGTTCTTGAAAGCTGCAGAATGTTTTAGAACACTGAGGCCTTTTCTTTAAACATTCCGAAACGGCTCGGTTTAAACATTTAGCGCTTGCATCAAATAAGTTCTGTGTCCAGAACGTTTCGCCATGGGACTGGAGTGAGACATTTTTCTCTGTCTAATGAGTCTATGTACACTATCCCCAAGGTCTGTGTGTACTGTTGTCGGGATGGGGATTAAAAATTCTTTTGCCCGGAAGAGAATGTAACCAGTGGAAAATCCCAGTAACAGTCATAGTTAGCTCTTGAATTATTATTTATACAATTTTGCTTTTGACTAAGGAACCATTATTTGTACACAGTATTTGCAAGGCCATCAACTCGACCTTGCAACGAAGTGTGTATGCACTGCACTTTTACTAGCGAAGAACGCTCCCCTTGGTCTTATTAAAGACCGTTCTTGCCACCATGCTTGAACCATAATTAAATAAAAATATATAATTAACACCTATGAATCCCAAAGATCTCACCTTCATCCGAGTCATAAAAGTAATGAATATATAATTAATTAATTCCTATGAATCCCAAATATCTCACCTTCATCCGAGTCATAAAGGTAATGAATGTGACTCCACCCAAAGTGCTGTATGAGGTCCACAATGGCTTCTGTATTGTCTGGGCGTATGTGCAGCTCGTAACTCAGAACATCACGTGATACGGGTGGTGCGTGTGAGGGGGTCACGAAGGGCATATGGAAGGTGTTGGTAAAAGCGCTGACGATGTCATTTGAAGCGATGTCTTTTTGCCCTAGAATGGCAAACACGCCGCTTGACATTTGTCGACAAACTGTCAAAAAATAGAAATAATCATCAACAGAACAAACATCTTCCGAGAAACAATCAAACATTATTTCTGTAACCAAGCAAATAGACCACATCCGTCAATCAACGGAGTCATAATTTAAGGAACCTTAACTCCTACATAACTGTCGTTGTCTTTTGAACTCACACACTAAAAACACATAACTTAGATGTATATCAAACCGATCAGTTACTTCAAATTTAACTGCGTAAGGTCTAGTAGGAGTTATTTCCTCTTGTTCTCGGCTTGCAGAATTTTAATATGAATTATTCAACGAAAGTGCATACAATTTGAAATCATCTGCAATACGGGTACACAGAATGCTCTAATTTCATTTAAAAAAGAAAATCATGAACAATGCATTAAATATGCCGTAAATACTTCGTTTTAAAAGAATGTACGACATTTTTGGCATGTAGCTACAAGAAACTTCAGTTAGAAATAAACTCGCACTCTCTTTGTTTATTAAGTTAGGCATATACCATTAAAAAGATATCAGCAGCCTCGTGGTCAATGTAGACCCCAATTTGGCCTACGAATAAAATCCTAAACACCAGGCAATGTAAATCTGACCAATGCTGCTGTAAAACACCAGGCAATGTAAGCCTGACCACTGCTGCTGTAAAACACCAGGCAATGTAAGCCTGACCACTGCTGCTGTAAAACACCAGGCAATGTAAGCCTGACCAGTGCTGCTGTAAAACACCAGGCAATGTAAGCCTGACCAGTGCTGCTGTAAAACACCAGGCAATGTAAGCCTGACCAGTGCTGCTGTAAAACACCAGGCAATGTAAGCCTGACCAGTGCTGCTGTAAAACACCAGGCAATGTAAGCCTGACCAATGCTGCTGTAAAACACCTTTAATATCGGAAACGTATTAGATTTCAAGTTTCAGTTGCGCATTTGTTAAGGTGTCAGTTGGGATAAAATTCATTAGTAAGGTTGGTCAGTTGGGATAAAATTCATTAGTAAGGTTGGTCAGTTGGGATAAAATTCATTAGTAAGGTTGGTCAGTTGGGATAAAATTCATTAGTAAGGTGGGCCAGGTGGGAGAGACTCCATTTAGTAAGGTGGGCCAGGTTGGATACAATTCATTTAGTAAGGTAGGTCAGGTGGTATTGCCTCCATTTATTAACATTCACAATTTTGCTGGCATAGATGACTCCAGTTTCGATTGTAAATAAAATAGTTGAAAACTTAAAAAGGATGGTCGTGCATTTTTGAAAACATCTACAATAACATGGAAAAAAATATAGGCCGCATTTGTGGCAACCAAACACACATGCTATTTCTTTATACATCAGTAAATGGCTTTTCTTGTACATTAGTGGAATGCAAACACACATGCTATTTCTTTATACATCAGTAAATGGCTTTTCTTGTACATTTGTGGCAAGCAAACACACATGCTATTTCGTTATACATCAGTAACTGGCTTTTCTTGTACATTTGTGGCAAGCAAACACACATGCTATTTCGTTAGACATCAGTAACTGGCTTTTCTTGTACATTTGTGGCAAGCAAACACACATGCTATTTCGTTATACATCAGTAACTGGCTTTTCTTGTACATTTGTGGCAAGCAAACACACATGCTATTTCTTTATACATCAGTAAATGGCTTTTCTTGTACATTAGTGGCAAGCAAACACACATGCTATTTCTTTATACATCAGTAACTGGCTTTTCTTGTACACTAAACATACGTAGTCGATCGATGGTTTTGGTATTCTTGACATTCTTGCATCAAATAATTCTCAGGGGAAATTGTCTAAATAATTTACGTAACTTGTAGGCTTTCATATATATATTTTTTTAATACAAAGGGTTGATTTGCTTTCTAAGAATAGAACAGGCGCTTGATTTGACCGGGGCGATGTGTAGAGAACTGAAAATTAAAAAAAATAGAACAACCCCTTTATTTTTTCGACAGAATGCTCAGTTAAACGTGATGGACATGTCTCGCGTGCAAGGCTTCAATTTGGACTGGAAAAATCAAAAGAAAATATAATAAAACGTCAAGTACTCATAACAAACTTCCCCATATGCGTTGCTTCCTTGCTTTAAGAAAATTCAGTAAAAACAAACAACATCACCTCCCCACTCTCCCAAGCATATTAACATGAGGTTACCTTGACCAGAGACAGCTTATATCACAACAAAATAATGGAAATAAATAAATAAAACAGGCAAAAGTAAAAATATTTAATAAAAAATCAGTGGCATACGCCATTTTGCTTTCAAAATACACGTCACTCACGATGGAGACTATGTCTTATGGAGCTATGAAGCTAACCTTTCATGGACGCAATTTCGCAATTTCGAAACGTATTTTTAAAAAATAGCATTTTTTGTAATTTAGTGGACATATTGTTAATGTTGAATTTGCTCTTGTAATACTTAAGTTCGAAATTGTGACGTAATATGACACATTCACTCACATTGAGACATGCATAAATTGTTCAAAGTCACAGAGCAACAAAAAGTAAACACATACACACACACACAAACACACACACACGCACACACTCACATTCTCTCTCTCTCTCTCACATACACGCACACACAAGTAAACAATAATAGAAGCAAAGTGATAGTTCATTTATTGTTATTTAAATTTGGAAACAAATAAAAAATAAATGTACTTTAGGTTTGTGACTATAATTAAAACAAAAATATATGTATTATTTGTTTTCTCCCGACCAGGTTACAACAGGTAGGTTTTCTGCTTGTGCTCAAACAAAAACATTCAGTTTGCCCAACAGATCGTACATACGAAATAATTTTATTAAATAATATGAACTATTTTCGTAAATATTTATTGTTCAACTGTGTACCGTGTATGGCTTCGAGAGATTGCGCAACATTGTGTTGGATTGGTCGAGCATGATTCAAGTATTTACTTGTGTGTGTGTGTGTGTATGTGTGTGTATGTGTATGTGTGTGTGTATATGTGTGTGTGTGTGTGTGTGTGTGTGTGTGTGTGTGTGTGTGTGTGTGTGTGCATACGTACTACAAGTGGTCGATTTTTGTGTGTATATAGTGTGTATGTGCTAGTACATATGTGCGCGCGTACATATGTATATGTATTTCTTATGCGTATGTGGAAGGTAATGTACATGTGTTAATGTAAATACGATAAGTGTACGCATGTGTGTGTGTGTGTGTGTGTGTGTGTGTGTGTGTGTGTATGATGGATGGAGTATAGTGTATGATGCCGATGGATGTGGTATATCGGCCAAAAAATTTAATTGGAAAAATATTAAGCGAAAAAATATAAATAGAAAATAATTTGAAGGAATTAATCATTTACTTATGCCTGATGTTGATTTGATGCAATTGAAGAATTTATTTTGTTTCAAATATATTTAAAATCGGTATTCTCTATTTGATTTTACGTTAAGCACGATGTGACGAAGCAAAGTCGTCTGCACAAATTTATGAAATAATTATTGTATTTAAGCTGCTCATATTTAATATAGCAAGAACTGAAAGCAGACTTCGTGCACTGCAGAAATATGTAATGAAATCAGAATTCCCTAGAGTCAGAACCATAGCTAAATGATAGCCTGGAGCAAGGTTACCACGTCAGCCTTTGCGGAACTTTTCAAGGTCGAAGTTTCTTTCAAGGGAGCAAACCAAGCTGAGTAACACCCAGTGAAGCTAACCAGTTCTAGGAGGTTGCAAAGTTATGACCTGATACTGGCCAATAACAAATCTAACGAATAAGAGACAGACAGAAAATGATCTGTTAGAAAAAATCCCTTGTTCTTAGCACTTTGATTTCGTCCGTAGTCAAGTCCGGTCTTAAAGGCTGATTGCTAGTTAGTGAGGTATACTGGCTGATAGATATGTTTGATTAATAGATATAATTGTGCTTTACAGATGCTGACTGATAGATAAGTTTGATTAATATATATAATTTTGTTTTATAGATACTAGCTGATAGGTAGATTTGATTAATAGATATACTTTTGAGTTACATATACTGACTGATAGATAGGTTTGATTAATAGATATACTTTTGTTTTATAGATACTGGCTGATAGGTAGGTTTGATTAATAGATATAATTTTGTGTTACAGATACTGACTGATAGATAGGTTTGATTGATAAATATAATTTTGTGTTATAGATACTGGCTGATAGGTTTGAGGTTGCACGTCATTTGTATCACAACTTACAGAAAATACAGGATTATCGATTTTAGTGAGCATTCATTCGATAATGCAGGTTTTCGAACATTACGTTCTACAGGGAGAAAATGGATGTTTGGAATTCAAGAAGGAAACCTATATGACAAATAATGAAATACTTCTGATATTCAAATGCTTTGCCTTGTGCTGTACGAAATATTTACATTGAAAATAAAGTGTAAAGAATTCCAGCATCCCAAACGGTCAAAAATGGGTAAATTCGGCTAATTCTCTTATGCAGACGAGACATGAAGGGAGATAATGCACTCTTGAAAGGGGGAGGGATATAATGTCGCTAACGTTCCTCGTTGTATGTTGTATGCTTCAGTGAATTGGAGACTCACGTGCATGAATAGAATTTCGTTAGGACACTGTAGACATTAAAAATTGGAAAGTCATCGGAAGACGGGGTCGCGTGTCAGAAGAATATTTTTACTAGGATAAGGTCACGTGTCAGAAGAATAATTCCATGAAGATAAGGTCACGTGTCAGAAAAAAATAATTAAGGTAATCTGAGGTCTCGTAGATGTTTAGATCCAGAGGAAAGAGTGGGATATTTACAGAAATGAATAAAATTGTGCAAAACTTTATCTTACAACTCGCCATTACTGAAGTAATAAGCAATGTGTGGAATTACAGAAAGATTCGTTTCATTGCGTTTGTTTTTCATACTGTAGAGTTAGTTCCCTTTAGAAATTTTAGAGACGATTAGAATGAAGTAAACAAATCAAAACGGTCCTGTTGAAAAGTTCTGAAGAAATAGTGGCGTCAATAGAACTATCCAATGAGTTCTAAAGATATAGTGGTGTCACCGGAACTATCCAATGAGTTCTAAAGATATAGTGGCATCAACTGAACTATCCAATGAGTTCTAAAGATATAGTGGCGTCAACAGAACTATCCAATGAGTTATAAAGCTATAGTGGCATCAATAAACTATCCAATGAGTTCTAAAGATATAGTGGCGTCAATAGAACTATCCAACGAGTTCTAAAGATATAGTGGCGTCAATAGAACTATCCAATGAGTTTTAAAGATATAGAGGCGTCACCAGAACTATTAAATGAGCTCTAAAGATATAGAGGCGTCACCAGAACTATCCAATGAGTTCTAAAGATATAGAGGCGTCACCAGAACTATCCAATGAGTTCTAAAGATATAGAGGCATCACCAGAACTATCCAATGAGTTCTAAAGCTATAGTGGCGTCAATAGAACTATCCAATGAGTTCTAAAGAAATAGTGGCGTTAATAGAACTATCCAATGAGTTCTAAAGATATAGTGGCGTCAATAGAACTATCCAATGAGTTCTTAAGAAATAGTGGCGTCAATAGAACTATCCAATGCGTTCTAAAGATATAGTGGCGTCAATAGAACTATCCAATGAGTTCTAAAAATATTGTGGCATTAAAAGAACTATCCACTGAGTTCTAAACATATAGTGGCGTCAAAAGAATTGCTCAATGAGTTCCAAAACACACAGTTCGGATTTCGAGACTCGAGAGAGACGTGTTAAAAGATTATTATACGCCCCAAAAAGAGAGAAGTAACTTTAATGACGCTCTTTTTACAGACTGTTAAATATCACACCGAAAGAGATTAGTGAAGCCACCAGTGAAGACTGCTGACCATCCCAAGTTGAGTGACGTTTAACTAAATCTGTGTATGCCAGATTACATCTTACTTAATAGGGTGAAAGTGTTTGAGGCCGACAAAGTAGTCTAAAATCCAGAACACATCGCAACAGACAGTCTGAACGATGCAATCATGACTTAGGAAATTATGAGCACAAAACTTACTGAGTCATCTGATGTCAATTACATTTTGGGGGTCATTTTACTTCTTTTATGGTTAATTTGAAAGTCGATGAGGAAGCACAAGAGGGAGATAACATCTAGCATCATTGGTCCCAATTTACAAAAGAAATGAATTTATTGGAAATTAAAGCAATGGCGATAGATAACGTGCCCTTCAGTAGCAGCAGACAATGAAGTTGCAACTAAATCTCACAGATGTTTTTGAAATGTTCGATTATTGGAGTAAGCTGTTTGATGACTGATTTTGGATGATGTAGAAGTTCTTACCTTTAAAATATTTCCAGTATTTACCGAAGGCAATGACTTTCGACACGGTTGGTTTATGATGCGTTCATGTTTCTTTTCTTACGACATGTAAGTGAAGTGGATCCGTTTACTAACCTTTCTGCCGCGATACCCGAGTACCTTGATGACTGACTGAATAGATGCACCCGTACCCGAGTACCTTGATGACTGACTGAATAGATGCAGCGAGATCCACTTATAGACGAGAAGGCAGTATTTGTTAAATACGTCAGTTCCTGTCTGGCAGCTAGCTATTACAATATCCGGTTCTAATTGTTTTCAAATCCTTAGTTTCCTTCAAAATAAAAACAATATAGTTTCCGGAGAAGAGAAGCAGTTAATTTCTCTTGTCATAGATATCACGTTACAGTATTTAGACAGATAGACAATCAGGCGGATACATGAAGAGATAGACATACAGACACAGACATACAAACTGATGGACAGATGGATATAGGAAATGGATTTACACATTAATAGAGATGCATAGACTTACACACAGATAGATAGAGTATTGGATGATGGAGAGATTAAAATAAAATAAAATAGATAGATAGCTATAAATATACGTAGATGGATAAAATAAACCATCTCGAATTTTGATGCAAAACAAAAAAAAATATTCCCGTTCACTTAGCTTGCTGCAGAAGACGTGCACATGAGGTGGCTTCCTTCGGACAATAGGCAGGACTTAGCTGGAGGAAATGACTTGCAGTAGAGCTCATTATTCTAGGGTTTACTAGAGCCTCCTGCAGGAAAAGACTTTTCAGCCATTAATGAGCTCCAGCTGGTTTCTACAACTCTACCAGGAAGAAACATAATAGCTCCGCTAAGGTTCAGAAAGCTATATGCCCAAAGGACATGCATGCTCTTCTTGTATTTTGTACAGAAGTGACGTGTTGAATTAAAAGTCTATCTATCTATCTATCTATCTATCTATCTATCTATCTATCTATCTATCTATCTATCTATCTATCTATCTATCTATCTATCTATCTATCTATCTATCTATCTATCTATCTATCTATCTATCTATCTATCTATCTATCTATCTATCTATCTATCTATCTATCTATCTATCTATCTATCTATCTATCTATCTATCTATCTATCTATCTATCTATCTATCTATCTATCCATCCATCCATCCATCCATCCATCCATCTATCTATCTGTCTGTCTGTCTATCTATCTATCTATCTATCTATCTAACCAACTTTTAAATAGAACTTATCAAAAATATCTAACACACCCACACACGCGTATAGTGTGATAGCAAAGCCGTCTTAGTTATTGGTTATGATTATTATAAATATTTAATCATCCATAACTAATTACAAGTGATGAAAATCTTAACTTATTTCATTAATAATTCTCCAGAGGACAGTACTCGTCTCTCTCTCACTTGGTAGATAAGCGGGCGCTGTAAACGTTTTCTCTCTTCCACAAAATCAAAGACAAACATTTACCGTCACACATTTTCAGAAGATGGAAAATCTCTTACCAAAAGAGAAGAGAAACCCATCTTTTAATCTATATTTAGTGATTCCCCCATCCACCCACTGTCTCTCTGACATATTATATGTAAGAAGGTCAATAAATTTAACAATAAATTTATTAAGTCAACAATCAAATACACATCATATCAATATAATCAAAAGAGCCTTGACATTTATGTCATTTCATAAAAAAATGTTTGATTAATACTGGACAATCATAGCATAGACATTAGCAATCAATTTAACCTTTTAACCTATATATATATATATATAAATTCATAGATATCATCACGGAAATGAAATTAGAGTTTCAGGAGAAATAATTAAAGTCAATATACATAAACCTTTCAATATTGGCGGCTGTTGCTGACACAGGTTCACAATCACGCAGTTTGCATCAAGTCACTGTCTTTTTTTATTCAGATGATGGTCCAACGTGCCTTTTCTAGGCATGTTATACAACTCTTCCAGAATCTTCCATGCACTCACAAAACACACCATGAAGAATCATTTAGAAATCTCACATGCGCTATCAAGCCTATCAGGAGGAATATTCCCGAATTTTCATGTGCGTTATCCAAGTACACTATGGAGAATATTCAAAATAATCTTCGTGAATTCGCGAGACCGAACTCAGGCCACACATCTCCGCCATTTTGGCTCTCGTAATGGAATTCAAAGGAATCAACTTATAATAAACGTTTACTGATACTTTTGACGACAGTGCTGGATTCTCACACCAATGTAATTTGGCAGAATACAGTAGTCACTGTTATCTAAAGTGAAAACAAAAAAAAGAGCCTGCTTCTCTGCAAAATCAAATTAAGGCAGGACTAAATTTCAGGCATATTTCATCTCTAAATTTCTTTCTCTCTGTGATTGTGTGTGGCTATTGCTTATTTAATACACCATTCGTGTGTTTGTGTGTGTGACTATTGCTTATTTAATACTCCATTCGTGTGTTTGTGTGTGTGTGGCTATTGCTTATTTAATACTCCATTCGTGTGTTTGTGTGTGTGTGACTATTGCTTATTTAATACTCCATTCGTGTGTTTGTGTGTGTGTGACTATTGCTTATTTAATACTCCATTCGTGTGTTTGTGTGTGTGTGGCTATTGCTTATTTAATACTCCATTCGTGTGTTTGTGTGTGTGTGGCTATTGCTTATTTAATACTCCATTCGTGTGTTTGTGTGTGTGTGACTATTGCTTATTTAATACTCCATTCGTGTGTTTGTGTGTGTGTGACTATTGCTTATTTAATACTCCATTCGTGTGTTTGTGTGTGTGTGACTATTGCTTATTTAATACTCCATTCGTGTGTTTGTGTGTGTGTGACTATTGCTTATTTAATACTCCATTCGTGTGTTTGTGTGTGTGTGTGTGTGTGACTATTGTTTATTTAATACTCCATTCGTGTGTTTGTGTGTGTGTGACTATTGCTATTGTAATACTTCATTAATGAAGATCATCGGTCTGCTCTAGAACCACAGTGATACCAACCCTTTACTTAATTGATGCACAAGCATTGAAAGTCCACAATGATAGTCCGTTATATAAGTGATAACCAGTGAAAGTCCGCAATGATAGTCCGTTATTTAAGTGATAACCAGTGAAAGTCCACAATGATAGTCCATTATTTAAGTGATACACAACCAGTGAAAGTCCACAATGACAGTCCATCATTTAAATGGTCCACAACCAGTGAAAGTCCACAATAACAGTCCGTCATTTAAGTGGTCCACCAGTGAAAATCCACAATGACAGTCCACCATTTAAGTGGTCCACAACCAGTGAGAGTCCCCAATGACAGTCCACCATTTAAGTGGTCCACAACCAGTGAAAGTCCACAATGATATTCCGTTACGTAAGTGATGCACAATCAATGAAAACCACATCGATATCAATCCATGACTGACGTGATACAAGCAATCTATGAAAACCTACTATGATAACAACCCATTAAGAAAAAAAACAACGTCATGCACAGTAAAAGACCACAACGTTATGCACAGTAAAAGACCACAACGTTATGCACAGTAAAAGGCCACAACGTTATGCACAGTAAAAGGCCACAACGTTATGCACAGTAAAAGACCACAACGTTATGCACAGTTAAAGGCCACAACGTTATGCACAGTAAAAGGCCACAACGTTATGCACAGTAAAAGGCCACAACGTTATGCACAGTAAAAGACCACAACGTTATGCACAGTAAAAGACCACAATGTTATGCACAGTAAAAGACCACACGTACAAATTGCAGTCACTGAGGTATCATCACTTGCAGGAAGCACACGATACAATAATAATACAAAATACATACATTTGTACACAACATACTACCACAACAAAAAGACATTGCTTACATAACACAAAGCCAATGAGAAACCATTGTGCATGCCTTTGCAATCAAAGACCGGGTAGGTATTTCGAAGAGCACTATGATTCCGTCGCTAATATGTAATGCAACAAATAAAATGCTGTAATTTTCCTAAAGTAGTTTTAATATACAAAATACAAAGAACGGAAAAGAAACTGCTCACATCATGCTGTTGGTGAGAGTTCACTTATTTAATTTACACATGCAAGGTGACGCCATTAGCGCAATACACATTCAGTGACAGAGTTATTGTTCGTAACACCAGACGCTAATGAAGTACGAAGTGTGTAGCTATCAATGAAAGCGTGTCCAAGAGCAATAAATCATGAAGTCATTAGGTAAACTTTGGCTAACTTATTCAACGGCTAGATTTATAAAACGATTTTTATAAGTTTGTATTTTCAAAGCAAAGCTTCAAGGAGACGTTGCATCAAGGAAAAAACTGATAAATAATTAAATTATCAGAAATCGATGGATTCTCTATCATAGTCAATTAAGGGTGAAATAATCACTCTGGAAATCTCATGTTTTACCGTAACCAGCAGGAATTCGGTGGAAAACATTTCCATTCCCAATATGAATCTGTCTTGTGTGGGGAGGAAGCGCCACATATTTCAATTAGACCCTTCCTAATCTCAATCTGGCTAAGAAAGTATTATATTTAAAGAACTAGATTATTTGCCGCCCATGGTGACGGGTGGAAAATTAAAATGAATGCATTGTAGGAACATAAATGAATTTGTTTATTGGAAGGCTTGATTGTAAGTCACATTGCAAATGAAAACCTGAGCATCATTTAGTAAATGACCTTGACCGTCAGATTTTTCATGAGTACTTTGACGATGTGTCTGTTTCGTGAACGTGACAATGCAACATAAAGCTGGCCATGTGAAAACTTCCCCCCTCCCTCGTTCCTCCCTCCCTCCCTTCGTTCCCATTTACACGAACACAACAACGGAACATGCAGATGGCCACTTGAAAAAACTCCCACGTGCTCGAAGGTAAAGGATGTTTTAGAAGCTAAAAAAAAAACCCCATATGCTAGAGGATAAAGCTTGCCATGTGAGAAAAAACATGTCCCACTTGCTCGACCTTGACCCTCGAAGGAATGCGTTATACACAGCTAGTGCTGGGAAACTATATGAGATTCTTTAACAGTTATACAAATATAATTAAGAAATGAATGAAATCTCTATTCCAAAATGTTAGTATGTCCTAATTAAATAGCTTATGAAATATAATATGTGAAAGTTAGAGAGTGTAATCTGCTTTTTGTGGTAATAGCCACAAGTTCTGATAATTTATGAATTCACTACTGCAATTCTTTTGTGAAGGGACTAATGACTATTGATGAAATGCCTCTTAGAACTGCATACAGAAATTTAATGTCAGTTGTACAGCTGAAAAGTCTTCATCATTTTAAGTCCCTGTTTGTGCGTGTAAGTCATTGTCAGTTTGCAATTTTTATTACTCCAGTTTAATTAACATATTAAACCTTTTTTTTTTTAGAACGTGATTGCAGAAGGAGCAAACGTTTTTGTGTCTATGGTCACATTAAAGAAAGAATAGAATCAGCATTCAATTTTCTTGTTTTCTGTGTGTGTGTGTGACCTTTATCAAGTGGAAAGGGTAGGGAGGGGTTTTTGAAAGTCAAATTCTAAAATCTACAGTGTAGTTCTTTGATTACAAACATCACAGTGAATATAGATATAGAGTGCAAAAAAATTTCATAATACCATGAACTAGCTGTTATCAAACATTTATTAATGGATAGTGAAAGTAAATATAATTGGGATTAAAGTAAATAGAAAATAATGAATGTGGAGTGAAGATAATATAAATACACAAGTCGTCTTCTAGACAATGATGTGAACAATAACCCATGCACAGTATAGGAGACTTGGTGTGCAAAAGTACAAGTACACTTTCGTTAGAAGCTTGTGGCGAGAACATTGACGCGCATAATCTGGGTGTGGCCAGAGTTTCACTGAACCGCTACAGTTAAGTTAAACGAAAGAGGAATTGTGGCCCTTGTCTTCCTTGGTTGTTTCTAGATCAAAGAAACAATAAAAATTGAACAGTTTACTAGAGATAATTTGGACAGATCGATCAATGAAGAGAGACTTAAGAAAACACGTGTTGATAAATTTTATGCTTAATAATTACTTCTTTTCTTTAAATTAAAGTTTTATTGTTAATTGTTCACACTTCTTCCGCATCTTACTTAATGTTAAATGTAGCTGTTGATGTACTGTAAATTCGCGCCACCATTGTAGTGTAGTGTCTCTTATAAGTTAGCGTCATTGTTGTATATTGTTATTAGTTTCTACAGTTATTCTGCTGGGGGCTGACGAGTCAAGTAAATAAGTCAGATCATCGCCCCATAAGAAGTCTTGTTGTTTGTATCGGCATTCGTAGATGGATTAGTGCGCCAGCTGAAATAGATCTGAGCTAATCAGCATTAATACGAGTCACCCCAAGCAACATACGACACACTCTATTGTATATGTCTATGACCACTTGCAATGGGCTGCATGAGTTGATGTCAGTACAAATTGTACAGTGTAACAGCATCCATAAGCAGTTAGTCTCGTCATCTTGTGACGTATTATATGTTACCTTTTCCTTCCCCACACTCCTCTTTTTTTATTTTATTAATAATTTATACATGATTAGGATTAGGCATCACTGAATGTGTCAGGGGGCAAGCCAACATTTGTCTAACTATCTGTATGGTGTGTGACGATCACGTCGTTTTGTGACTGTTGGCATATCCAAACTGCTGGTGCGAGAGGAGTGAATGTGGCACATGATACCATCATCTCTAGTCGCATTCACTCTACCCACTACATCGCAAACACACTGATAAGAAAATAAAAGCAAATGCAAACGAATGTTTAGCATATATTTTCACTGGACTATGAATGAATCCCACTATGTGTATTTCCTGTTGGTGTGTAATCAGATAAAGATGTTTTACTTATGCATTAGAAATAATTCTTATGTAATTATATACAGATAAAGATGTGCTACCTATCCAGTAGAAATAGTTCCCTTGTAAATGACTTCCAGAAGCAAAAAATCTGTTTTGCTCGCGTCATCACAAACGGTGATCTTCGATGCATATAATTACTGCTGTCAGTTTCTGAATACTGTAGGTCACAAAGAAATGTGTCACATGTGTTCGATGCACTCTGTATAAGTACTGTAGTCAGTTTCTGAACAATCTAGGTCACAAACAAAATAATGTGCCACAAGTGTTCGGAGAATATCTTCATTTGCGAGCGAGCGAGCGCATGTGTGTGTGTGTGTGTGTGTGTGTGTGTGTGTGTGTGTGTGTGTGTGTGTATGTGTGTGTGTGTGTGCACGATATCTGTCTTACTGAGAGTTACAGTCAGTAATAAAATTCGTCTTCATCACATTCTAGCTCCTTTCATCGATCTTTTCCATTACCAGTCCTAATCTCATGTCCTTCTTTTGAGGGATTTCTTGCTCCACATAGGCACGCGATTAACAAAATAATGCGCTGTTGTTCGTTAGTGCTTAACATTCTCGGGGTATATTTCAATATGATTTAAATAATGCAATTTGTAGGATAATGTCGTTTGGCAAATTTACTACAGAATAACAATGTTTACATTTATAATGTTCAAAAGGTCCCCGGAAGTGTACTACTGAAGGATGAATGAACTTGGCCACTCTACAGGAAAAACAAATGCCAGAGTACTCTCTAAAGGAAAAACAAATGCGCATATTAGAAGAAATTGACGTCAGTGAGAGGAGAGCAGTGTTTTTTTAAATTTAAATAATTGAATTATAAAGTGGTGATAATGATACTTCTTTGGACGTTACATGATCCTGTGTGAAGCAGCGTGAAACACAGAACAAATCTGTGCATAAATTTATGCAGTTTTACTGAGTCGATGTACCTATTTACACAATAATCTAAAATACAGATCCATCTTTGACTTTTAGCTGTCCTATAGAAATTTGGATGGTGTGTTGTTAGAATGCAGTTTATCCTAATATTTTGGACTATGTTTAGATACCCTCCCTGATAGTGGATTTTATGTTAAATATTATCATCGAGTTAATTAAATTGTAATCTTTTAAAAACATTAAAGTTCACAAATAACAAATACACATTTGCCATGGTTTTATACACCTAACTGTGTTACTGGACACTTTACAGTGTAGAGATTAATAATTTACAGTTTAATAATTTACACTATAATGATTTACGTGAATAAACTATTACCTCTACAATTTATGAAAAGAAAGTCACTCTGTGAAGCTATCATCGCTCATCTCTAATAAATCCATTTATATGCTATCCTGTGATTTGTATTGACACTAATCTGTTGAATTGTATTTTAGGATATAAGACTGTATAGATATTAAAATTATTCAAATGAGGTTTAATGGAAATATTGATGTCAAGTAATCTTTTTCATTGTATTTGTTATATGTGTATCTGATTGTTGATTTAATAAATTTAATGACCTTCTTACACATATTGATAACATATTGTTGTAGTAGAAAGGGGATGGATAGGCTGGCTAAATATAGATTAAAGACGGATTTGTCTTCTCATTTAATAAGAAGTTTTCCCATATGGAAATATTGTTTGACGGTAAATGTTTGTCTTTAATGTTGTGGAAGAGAGAAAACATTTACAGCGCCCGCATATCCCACAAGTAAGAGAGACGGGTGGTGTCTTCTGGAGAATTATTAATAACATAACTTACGATTCTGATCACTTGTAATTAGGTATGGGTGATTAATTAATAATAATAATCTATAACCTTGAACTCGGTGGCGCTAGCATTACACAGTTTGACAAAATAAAAATTAAGTTTGGAAAGTATCATCTCGGAAGATTTGCAAAATTAGCATAAACCGTTTACTCGTAATAGGATCGAAAAGGATTAAAAAATAATAAACAACCCCGATAAATCCTTAATTTTAAGTACCTGTTGATTAATACCCTTAAAATAAGTTGTTTTCTTCTCTCTTCTCTGCAATACCTGGTGGACTTAAGATGCGGACAGTCTATGGCTCTGTACTTTTCTGGCGGGATTCTTGTCTGATGCAGATTTCAATTAGAACAAAACCGGCAAAATGTGTAAAGGGTTTCGTGTTTCTGTTCCTTTCGATTTATAGTGCTTCATCGTCCTTTTTGCTACTACAAACATTACTAAATGATTATTAAGTGATGTGTTTACAAATCGATTGCGAAGTTTTATAAAACACACTAATGCCCATACACAAACACACACACGCACGCGCACACACACACACACACACACACACACACACACACACACACACACACACACACACACACACACACGCACACACACAAAGAACACAAAAGAATGACATAATATAACACTCTTAACTGCTATCCCGTCATTAGAAATCAGTCAGTTATGTTTGATCTATGGTATATTCGCGCGCACGTAAAGAATAATTTATTTTAGTCTTTACGATATCAAAAAGTCTACACTGCCTGGAATGGAGGGGACAGAAGAGATGTGGTGGGGAAGGGGGAAGAAGCATTATGAAGACAGCTAACTTGTTTTAATGAGAAGACAAATGAAAGCCCGGTTGTTTCTCTACTTTCATCTGGTAAAGTGTGCCATTGTTATGCAGACGGCACGAGGAGACATCGATTCCGAGGGTAGTGAATCTGTAGTTGACACATGATTAATGAGCGCTTCCTGAAAACGCGTTTCTAGACTTCTCTATTCTCTTACATTTGCTTCCAGCGTTTGTCAACCATTCCAGTCTCATGCTTGTATGCTTGCTCAACCTGAATGCGGAAGTCATGTAAGAACAACAGCACCGCCACCCCTCTTCTCACCCCGCCCCCCCCCCACAACAATAGTTGCCTAATGTAATTTTAAGTCTTCAGATGTAATCCTTTCAAACCAATTACAGTCTTCTTGTGTATGATTAGATATTCAGGCATACTTGTTTACGCAAGTACTTTTCCGACTGAGGGTAGAGCGGAACTGCCGAGGAGAGTAGAGCGGAACTGGCGAGGACATTTCAAATATTATGCATCGAGAATCTGATAATTCTACATCTGTCAATGATACGATCAGAAGAGGACACTACACTTGAATTTCATTTAACGTGTCAGAACCATTCGGGTTTCCATAGACGCACGCTATAGATGTACTTTCATTACAAATATGATTAGCACAGCAGTAGGTAACGTCTCACATTGTAGGCACACATACATACATACATACATACACGCTTGCACGTATAGAAAATACAAGAACCCCCCTCCCCCACACCCACACACGCACACATACACAATAATACGAGCCTTCATTATTTTGATACAATTTTATAATACTGATGTCTTGGAAAGCATAGGTTCCACCGACTAGCCGATACAGAAGTACCCAAATGCTAACAGTGTGCGGTCTTATCCCCGTCAAGACGCACACGGGGGGAATTCCATACCTGATGGGTGTTCTTAAAGAAGTAACACGGTATTAAATTTTTACAACTGAGTCTGTAATGCAAGCTTTGATTTTTTTATTTACTAAATAAACAACAGGAACAAATACAAGCAAAAATACCCAATTGAAATATACAAACAAATGAACAAATCATATATATATATAGCATACATTTTATACTAAAAGAAGGAAAGAGAAAATAAAAACTAGAATAAATAAATAATCCATAAATGAAGTAATAAAGCAATGACTAAAAAATGCAGTACTTATACTATACCAATGACTCAAATCAAACTCAATAAATAAACATAAAAGCGTAAAACATAAATTAATTATCATAAATTATAAATTCAGTAATATCTAATTGATTGCAATGAAATTATATAAATTAATGAGTTCTACGAACATGTATGTATATTGCATAAATTAACTAATAACTCATCAAGAAATAAAGACACTACGTATGCAATATGATAAAATGACTGACTGAATGAAAGAATCCAGAGGTCATGCAGTTCAGGAACCTAACCAACAATCACCCACCCTTGCAAACAAACAAGAAGCAATTTGACCAATAAGACAATACATGAATGGATGAATAAATTAATAAGTGAATTAGTAAATTGATGAAGTCACAGCCAATCAACAGATTATCTCCAAAATAATCTAATTGCCAATCTATAATATAATTCTAATGCCTTTATTGGGTACACTGGTGCACATGGTACATGCTTGTTTATGATTCATATACTTAGAACTTTAAAGGAAGTGAACATACTTGCCGAGGCTACTTGGAAGGTGTCTGCTGTGTCGACGGTATCCATGGTAACATTGAATTTAAACTGAGGCTCCCGCTGGGTAGCTAGGCGATGTTCTGCGATGGCGAACTCAAACGCCCGCTGAGACTCCAGGTCACGACTGTCAAAGATGGCGCCTGCATAAGAATGTTTTCAAGAAGTTATGTTGGCAGACAGAAAATAATGTTCCTTCTTTAAAAAAGTGATGTGTGCAGTGTGAAAAATGGTTGGTGTTCTTAAATATGTGACTTCTACAGAGAGAAAAATATGGGTGTTCTAAAGCAGTAACGCCTGCATAAGAATGTTGTCAAGAAGTTATGTTGGCAGACAGAAAATAATATTCCTTCTTAAAGAAGTGACGTGTGCAGTGTGAAAAATGATCGGTGTTCTTAAATATGTGACTTCTGCAGAGAGAGAGAGAGAGAAAAATATGGGTGTTCTAAAGCAGTGACGTCTGCATGAAAGAAAAATGATAAACGTTCTTTAAGAAGTGACGTGTTCAGAGAGAAAAAACGATGGGTGCATGACAGAAGTGTGCACATGCTAAAGAAGTGACGTGAGCACGTGCTAAAGAAGTGACGTGAGCACATGCTAAAGAAGAATCAAAGTGGCACCTTCAAAAGAAAGGTGTAAGAATATGAGACGCTGGCAGAAAAAATGATTATAGCTTTTACTAAGGATACTTCCTTTGTTATGCGAAAGAATTAACACTCGGGTGTGTGGATTAAAATTAGATATTGACAAGAAATAAATTATAAACAAATGTATACTTTGTGTGTGTAGTGATTTTATAGCATCTGTTTGTGTGCTGAGTCTGTAACATGTGTGTGTGTGTGTGTGTGTGTGTGTGTGTGTGTGTGTGTAGTGATATTATAACATTTGTGCGCTGTCTGTTACATTCGTGTTTGGTGAATGCAGACCATCTCTGTGTGGTGAATGTGTGACATTTTCAAGAAAGACTAAATTAAAAAGAGTTATAGAAAATTTGTTAACTGCGGAAAATGTGAGATTTGTCAGTTTCATTGATCTTCTGTTTACGGGATGAAAAACCTGTGTGATCAGAAAAAAGTGGATTGAAACATTTCAGCCTATCAGCCATGTCACTCAAAATAAGAATTAAATGAGGTATTAAGTGACAAATCCAAACCAAAATAAAATTTCTATTATATTAAAATCAGAACGTTATCTTCTAGTATCATTGACCTTTTAAAAGTAACTATACAATGTTCGCATGCTATATAAGGTTTAGACCATATTAACAATAATAAACACTTTTTCTGTGTAGTCAAGTGGTGCATCGACTCCAAGCTTAGTTGATTGTAAGATATGCACTAAAAGACACTCCTTGATGTCACTGCGATGGAGCTTGATTGGAGAATGGCGCTAGTGTGCTTGAGTGTGTGTATATATATGCGTTTGCGTATTTGTATGCCATGCATGTGTGAGGGCTGTCTATCTATCTATCTATCTATCTATCTATCAATCAATCTATCTATCTATATCTATCTATCTACCTATGTCTGTCTGTCTGTCTGTCTGTCTCTCTATTATTATTATTATTATTGTTATTATTATTATTATTATTATTAATAATCATCCATAACTAATTACAAGTGATGCGAATCTTAATTTATGTTATTAATAATGCTCCAGAAGACACCGCCCATCTCTCTCAGTTGGCCGACATTTGGGTGCTGTACACGTTTTCTCTCTTCCACAACATTAATGACAAACATTTACCGTCACATAATATTTCCATAGGTGGAAAACGTCTTACTAATGGAGAACATAAATCCGTCTTTTATTCTATATTTAATGAGCTCCCCCCCCCCCTTCAACAAGATACTTTCTTCTCCAACATATTGTCATCAATATGTGTAAGAAGATCAATAAATTTAACAATAAACTTAATAAATCTACAATGAAATATACATATAACAAATACAATGAAAAGATTAATTGACATCAATATTTTCACGAAATCACTTGCGAATAATTTCAATACCTATACAGTCTTATATCCTGAAATACAATTCAATAGATTAGTGTCAAGGCTCAACTTACTGTTTTCTGCAACAGTATTTATTAGACTGATACATGTACACAACATAATAAATATAATATGTCAATTTTATGAATGTATTCACTAGAAACAATGTCAAGTGTTTAGCATACTACATACGAGAATCTTAGTTCACAATTTGTAGAAATAATAGTCTACTCACATAATACATCTCCACGTAAAAAACATGCATATCATATCAATAGAAAAATGCACGAAATATTTCTAAGTCCATTCTCTCTCAATCAGTCAGTTAACTCACCATTAAACTAACGGCCACCTTTCATGACCAGACATCTTGCCACACCAAATTCAAATAGATTAGAAAATAAGTTGTTTTCAGCAGGCAAACTTTTGATCTTTGTCTGGTTTCATTCTTGAAAAACTTAACCATTGGATAATAAAAACTACTCATCCACCTAAAACAAGTTTAGATTACATCAGCAACTCTAGCACATTCTTTATCTGAGTTGTTTACTTCCAACTTTGGCAATTGAAAATATCAGCACAAGCAGTGCCCAAGGTCGGGTCACTTTGACATTTAACAAATTATATAACAATTAAGTTTAGAAATAGAGATAGGCAAATTTCTCCTCCACAGCAACGTTCGAAATTCAAGATCACAATAATTAGAAACCTTTGACCCCATCATTCACAACTGTTAATTAATATATTTACAACCATTTGTTCACAAAAATACAAACGAAATTAATCCCAATATTCACAAATCTTAATCAATATATTCACAACTCCTTGCTCTCAATACTCACACATACTTGATTAGAGTGTCCACAAATGGAGTAATTAAGATTAAGATTAAAATTAAGATCAGTATATTCACAAACATTTGCTTAAACCGCACACACTCAGTGTTTACCATCCATAGTGGCAATGTTCAACCTAAAGAGAGCATTTACAAATCCTTGCTCGCGATTACGATGAATACATTTTGTATTGCAATAATTCCGACACAACCTGAGTGGTTTATTTCTGAAAGCGCCCACTTTTTCTCCAAATGCGACAAAAGTGAAAATCTCCAGACCATGATAGCCAGCTCCGAAGTGGACGACCTATTTCAAGTGTTGACCACAAAAAAATAATTTAATGGAGTGATGTCAAGAGCCGCCATAAACCAACCAGTCGTGCTAAAGGAAGGCCAACAGACAGTCTGGTTCTACTGTCAAGCCAGGACGTATAAAACACGATGGCCAAAATAAAGTTCACTGCTTTTGGCTATTTTAACGGAATCTAAACATTACGTATGCTGCTGGCTCACTTTGATAACAAAATTAACACGGCGTAAGATTACGTTTTCTTTACGTATTTTGCGTTGAGTTTTTCACGATTGTTTCACCTGATTCACGCTACCTGATTGCATTTATGATAATAGTTCACGGCATCTAAAAGTGATGCATACACTTTTTAATCGTAAAAGCTAGGGAGAAAGATTATGAAATGGATAGTAAAAATGATTGTACCTTACAGCCAATATCTCAAGACTATTGACAATGTATTCTTAAGTTCTATCTTCCGACTGTCTGCAGACCGGCATGCAACTAGTAGCATGTGCATCCTCCAGCAGCGCGTTTACACATTTTCTTATCTCTTTGTCAATTCATGTCACTACACCGGAGTGCGCTCCCCTTTCTCAAAAGTCAACTCAAACAAAAGAAGAAAACGTATACATAGCAATACTTTATGTTTCGCTAGCTTAGATTAGAGTTCGTCATTTTGTTCTTTCCTGAAGAACAGCTGTCTGTATTCTGCTGGCAAATGTTTGAACTGCTCTGTAAATTAAAGCGATGAATCCTAATCCGAAACTTATTTGTTGTTCATAGTGTGAGTGAGATGAGAGAGAAATCTGGAAGTACAACGCACAACAGACAACCAACAGCACAATACACGAAAACGAGACACAATTACAATAAAAATTACAATGGAGAAGGAGAAAAAAATGATTAAATTAGGAATGGAGTAAGCGACGGAATGAAGAAATAAAACGTTTACTGTTCATGTCTATCAAATGTAAAACTAAATTTACACCTCCGTCCTTTCATATATACATGTGAATGCAGAAAAAAATGCACACATACACACGCAAGCACACACGGACAAAAGAATTAAAGTCTTGAGACAACAAGCGGAAACATGAACAAATATTAAAATTAAAACATTAAATGTAACGATGTCATGTACTAATTGATTTTAATTTCTTTTCAAGTTGGGGGAAAGTGAAGGAATACAATTTACAGAAATAGCCAATTTTTGTCCATTTTAATTGAAAACATTTTTACAACTTTTCTTTTATCTCGTTGCAAATACTGACATCGGATGCACACGCACACGCATACACATATATGCAATGAGAATTCATTGTCATGTGATCGTTTTACTGTATATTTCATTATTCAAATATTTTTGTGTTTTTAATGCCACAAGATCAATCGCTCGCAAAAATTACCATATTCGAATCAATGCGTGACATCGCTGATACCCAGTTTCCCTAATGCCAGTCAAATCGCCTGCTTGACTAACCGTTTCTGGTCCCTAGTGAAATCGCAACTTTCCTTATAAATCTTCGCTGTGGCTCGGAATATTTCCATGAAAATACTGTGCACTTTCTCATGAGGATAGTCGCACCAAAACAAGCAGCATGCTTTTGCTTTTTGGCTTCGTTTGTAGCAATGCGCGGCCTGAGATTATGTTGGGGATTTGGATGACTGCAGACAGGAGCCTAGAAAGCTCGCTGCAACTTCAGGCAAAAGAACTACAGTCGAGACACAGATAAATATATTGAAATATGGCCACATTCTTTATGGCTTTCTAACGAGCTGTATAAAAAAATGGCTGTGAATGATGTTTTAAAAGCTAATACAAATAATACTGAAATCATTTCAACAATGAAAATCTATGATCAGTAAAGTGGATAAAGGTAAAGAATATCCTATCCATTTTATTGTGTGTTCCTTGGGTACAAATTAATGCATTTGAGGAAGAGTTGAAAAAGGACTATTTCGTTTCTGTAAATCTGAAGGTATTACGTAAATTTGCAGCCGTAAAATACGTCCATTAGCGTATTGAATAAATGCTGTATTACTGAACATCCTCCTATAGATTATTTTATTACGGGTCTGCCAGATATAATATATTTATCCCGTTTACAGTTATAAGTGGAATTAAACACAGTTCAAGAATAGGTACGTATGAAATAAAAGTCTAAAAGTGACAAACACGCTGCAATTTGCATGCTTACCCCCCCACCTCTGCGCATATATCATCTTACGGATTCGTAAATACTCTTGCGTAACGTACAGTGAGTGTGTATTTTTAGTACCAAAATCATTTGTAGGCACGTGCTCCGCACATTGGAACAGATGAGCTATCATGGACTATAACAGCAGGAGGGTTCTTCGTTCTGGCGTATTTTAATTCTTGACTGAGCAATAACCTTAAAAAAAATGTCCTATTCCAAAACTAATTTTACTCATTAAATAAATTTAAAATCTGCTTCAATCAGTTTTCTGATACACTTATGACAGTTCCTCACGTTAACTATCCATTAATCAGAAGGTCAGATTCCGAGAACTGTGAGCACAAAAATATTAAATGCTTTAAAGCGTAATTGTTCTCTGGGGATATTTATTTTGTGAAAGAAAGTGAATGGAAATCGATGGGGAAAAATGTCTTTAAATATATTTCGCTCAGAAATTTGTTTGTACTTGAATGTGAATTCTAAAGTGATTTGACAGCAATAATGGTTATACACCTAAACACAAATACATTCACACATACATACACACATGTACTCACATTAAAAAAAACACATAAATATTCGATCACAAATAAAACACTCCGCGAAGATTATCTAGCTGTAGTCAGCAAGCTAGCTTGGATACGTACAAACATGCACAGACAGACAGTCAGACAGACAGACAGATAAATAAATACATACATACTTACACAAAGACAGACACACATACACATAAACAAAAGTCGTCTATATCATGTGTGAATTTTTGTCATACAACAGATCTTTCAAATGCGAGCAAGTTTAATCCAGCACTAATATAGATAGTTAGTTACAACCAATCAACCAGTCAATCATTCAAGAAAATGTGCTATATTCAAATCAATTAACCAATCGATCAAATAAATAACTAATAAATTACTCAAGCAATGAACAGACCAATCATTCAATCAATCAATTACTCAATCAGGCATCAGTTAATCGAACGACCAGTCTCTTTCTCTCTCTGTCTCGTTCTATTTCCTAACATATAAAACAAAGGCTTTAATCACTTGTTCGCAAAACGTTCCCTCAAAAGCAGATGTACTGAGGTAACCTTGTAACACGCAGTGGATCATGTGTTCTGGGATTCATCGTTAAGATTCCGCAACCGGGGTTTCGTGCAACAATTTTCTTTTTTCAGGTTACATTCACCCATGCAGAGCACGCCCGTTTTGGACTTTGTGGAGATGAAATTCCTCCAAATGGTCGAGCGATGGTGTTCCTTTTACAGCTTCACGCACCAAATACCTTTTGTATCATACGTTGGGTTGGCACCAAGCAATGTTATATTTACTATTGGGAGGCCTTCGGTTCGGGATACCGTACATTTTAAAAAACGATTTTTTTCTCCCTTTCAAAATGTTTCCTGTTTTGTTCGAGAAGAAATTATACAGTGGATATATACAATAGTACAGTATACTTACCTCACTGTGCAATCCCCCCACCCCACGCCGATTGTTAACATATATGCCTTTGCACTCACTGACCTCATTAAGCAGAAAGATCACGTCAATTTACGATCGCATGCATTCATAATCATTCTTTTCCCCCAAAAATATAACTATACTTTTTTTATTTAGAAAAAATGTTTCTGCAGTTGCCATTTAATAATCAATCGTCAGCGATTTCTGTACTAAATACACAAAATTTAACCAGTTTTCCGGCTTGTTCTGGCTTAGGGCTCTAATATGTTCATTACATAGCACTATGGAATTAGTTGTACAATATAGTACTATAGCTTTTAAACTGGTGTTTGTAGTATTATAGCTTTTAAACTGGTGTTTGTAGTATTATAGCTTTTAAACTGGCGTTTGTAGTATTATAGCTTTTAAACTGGTGTTTGTAGTATTATAGCTTTTAAACTGGTGTTTGTAGTATTATAGCTTTCAAACTGGTGTTTGTAGTATTATAGCTTTCAAACTGGTGTTTGTAGTATTACAATTACCAAACTGGTGTTTGTTGTACAATATAGTATTATAAATTTCACAGCGGTGCTTGTAATAAAATTAATGTAGTTGATTTTTATAGTCAAATGAATGCGAGTACTCTTGTTATAACATGACATTGATACTCCTGTCTCCTTAAAGTTCATGCTGCACTGTGAATCTGAGCAAACATGCTGAATGTGTCTTTAATTTTCTTGTTGCTACCAATGAATCTGAGCAAACATGTTGAATGTGTCTTTAATTTTCTTGTTGTTACCAATGAATCTAAGAACTCCTACGATAAATTGACTTCATTAACACATTAATCCACATATTATTACTATAATTAAATATTTTATTTAAAAAATGAGATTTTGTACTTCTGTGTACTTTACATAGTGAATGAATATGTATAGAAGAGTGATTGTATGTACTCCTATAATTTGACTTTTATATAGTTAACAATCCAGAAGACACTAGAGCTACAATTCTATTTTATTACCAATGATTCTGTACATATAGAAGAAGCTTTCAATTTTACACATCCGTTGCTATACAGGTATATGTAAGTATATTCCTGTTATAATTTGATCTGTATGCATATTTCAATGCTCATATATCATGCACTTACGCACACACACATATATATTCTCGTTCGTTTAGCATAATATTTCTGGAAAAAAAAACTATTAAAATATTTCGGAAGCCTTGCTAAAACTTTCTGTAAATAATTTTGTAATATGCCATACATATTGCACTCAGGCAAAAAAACCCCACAAATACTACAAGAAAAAAAAGTTATACTGGTGCTCTCACTAAAAAAAGTAATTTTAAACACCTGTTTACTTTTCCAGTAGATTGTTGGACTGTATAAGCAAACCTTCCCGTTTTTCCCATCGTTTTGAAACAGGATAAAATTCAGTCTCGTTTATTAAACTTTTACTTCAGTCAAGAGTAGTTAATATACTTTTCTTTTAATTAATCAGCCTTTTAACAGGTTCTTATTGCAAATAATATGGTTCGCGCCTATAAAGGAAAAAATAATATATAAGGGCTTCGCCAGACAGACAGTCTTTAGCTATGCTTTAGTTAAGTGTGCTTCAGGTATTAAAGTGGCAGTTTTTAAATTATCACAAAGTGTGAAGAAATATGTCATGGCAATAGGATTTAGAATTGCCCCGTTTTAATCAAGGCATTTTGTTGTATTTCAGTAAACTGAAGAAACCGTAATTGTTTTATTTAAGATTTGCACCTCATAATTCATTTGACAAACACTTTCTATAAGAAAATAAAAACCATTTATCAAAAGTAATTATCTGTGTGTCAAGTCAAACTAAAAGAGGATATTTATTATAGTTTCATTAATTTTGATTTTCTCTTTTTGCATTTTTTTAAAAGAGCACCCCGTACGCTTACGTAATTCAGTATTTCACATTATTAATGAAAGTTTAAAGATATATCATTAAGAAAACGAAAATTTAAAGAAATCTTTTTTAAAATCTTTTGATAAAACTTTAAATTTATTTATTAGAATGGTCTATTGATAGCTTTGTTACTCACGCTCTGCGAACGTGATTTGAAGATAAATTTTGGGTATTTTTTCTTTCTTTATTAAAAACCTGTCGCTCCTTCTAAACTTAGAAAATAAATTGAAAACCGATATTTAGTCGTAAAATATTTATCAGCATTTTAAATAAGTTGAGGACGAATGAAATTATTATAAGGTGGCTGTACACAGTGTGCGACATAATTAAAACGCTCAGATTAACTCTATTTCTAATTTTTCACAACCGCAAGGGATGGTTAGAAATGAACCGAGCGGTCGCTTTGTTAGCTCAAATGACAGCTTTTAGACTGACTTACTTCTTACATTTTTCTTTGCAGACTTCCGGGTCTGAAGTAAGTGATATCGTGGCGTGGAGAAACGGGAGATGCTTTGACCAATATAGGTTTTCATTATTCCAATTTCTGCAATAGGTCGCGCATTAAAAATCTGTTTCAGCACACACAAAAATAACGGTAGTGTGGTGTTAAATTTGCCTATCCCTATTTTAATACTTAATTGCTATATAAATTATTAAATTGTCATAGTGGTCCAACCTTGGGCACTATATATTGTAATTGTCAGAGTTTTAAGTAAACAACTCGAGAATATGCTAGAAATTGCTGATGTAATGCAAAGTAATTTCGAACTGGGTGAGTAGTTTTATTTATCCAATGGTTATTATTTCATGAGAATGAGGCCTGACAATGAGCTAAGATCCAACAGTTTACCTGCTGTAGAAAATTCTGTTGTCTGATCCTTTGAATTAGAAGTGTCAAAGAAGTACAGTCTTAAAAGGCCGCCATTAGCTTAAGTGTGATTTAACTGACTGGTTGAGAGGGAATGGATTTAGAAATATTTCAAGCATTTTTACTATTGTTATGTTATATTTGTGTTTTACGTTGAGATGTATTATGTGAGTAGACTATTATTTCTTCAAATGACGTGAGACGGAAACAATTTGCAAGATTTAATAAATAAAAGGTTAACGATATTTTCAATAAGGTCAAGGGCAAAATCTCTCTAAGTGCGTCACTAAATAGTCAGTCATCGTTGATAACAGTATTTTATATTTCACTAAATCAGCTCAACTAAATGTTTGTAAATGTGAATAATCAAAAAAATTTGGTTTTGTGCACTGGCATCACATATTTCCATCCACGAGGGAAACACGTAGAACTCTTAGAAATAACGCCATAAGTAACTGTCAGCGCTGCCTTCTTTCCATCACAATTTCGGAACTTCGAGCATAATAACAGCAAGAAGTTGAATAGAAGGAAATAAAAAAAAGCCCCGAAACAATTAATAACGAATCCTAATTATATCGCAACCTATCAAACAAACGTTTACTTATTTAATTCTGGATCTCTGAAAACAATCTAGTATTAGATATATTTAAAATACAAATACAATTTCCTTTATGTTATATAATAATCCTAACCATTTAGACAATTTCACAAAAGTACGCACACATGTTTTTATCTTTCTCCAGCCAAAGAGTCTGTATTTTTCCTTTAGAAAATACATTGTACTGTCGCCTTAGCGAAAGGTTCCCTCACAGAATACCTCATCCCAAAAGTGTATTTTGAAAAGAGCAAAGTGCTAGGGACTGCACACTGGTTTTCAGCCTAACGGCTCCACCCACCTTTCCCTGACTTTCTTTATTAATCATCAGAAGTAGAGGGTTAAACTAGAACGAATCTATTGTTAATTAATATTCATGATTTTCTCACATCTTCCACATCCATAATCTGTAAACACTCCTGTACCTTATCCAAAAGAGGTTACGTACGTCTCAAAGTGAAAATGTCATGTACCTTATCCAAAATAGGTTACATAAATCTCAAAGTGAAATTGCCAAATTTTAATTTTGTCAATTAGTGCTCGAAGTGAACACCAACACTCCGCTTTTTGATCTCCAACAATCAGTCCAAACAAACGGTCACGCACACATTATCACTTCTTAACTCAACGCTTGTCCAATAGATTTAAGCTTTCACTCCTTCTTAGACAACCTAATTTTCTCCATCCTTCTGTCTTTCTTTAACTCACCAAGACTTTACAAATAATCATCTTATATCTCACCATTTTGAATTATTAAAATTGCAAATAAACATTATGACTTAAAATTTATTTTAAAAAATTATGTGAAAAATTCCCAACATACAGCATCTTCAAACATAAATCTCTGTTAAAGTATCTGGAATGCTGACTAGGTGTGCGCGTATGGGTGCATACGTGTGTATTTGTATGAATTGAAGGTGTATCTTTGCATGTGTGTGTGTGTGTGTGTGTGTGTGTGTGTGTGTGTGCATGTGTGTGTGTGTGTGTGCATGTGTGTGTGTGTGTGTGCGTGCGTGTGCGCTGGTGTATATGTGAATGTGTATATATAAGTGCTATATGTGTCTGCATGTGTACGTCAATTTATGTGTATAGCATGTGTGGCCATATGTGTATATGTGTAGAAATGTGTGAGGGAGGGAGGGAGGGATAGGCAAAATGGTTATGTCAATGCATACAGTTTCATAACACATTCCAGAATACACGACCGACTGCACATTGTCAACTTGCACGTTGTCTACCTGCACTTTGTCTCATCCACCCCCTACACCTCCTCCTACAAGTACTGCCAGCTGGACACGTGACTACTTCAAAATTATCCATAGACAAAATGAACAATCGCGTGCTATGCTGCAAATATCTTTGTCGTCAGTGAGAGATATTCAGTATGTCAACTGAAAATGTAATTATTAATTAGAACTTTATCAATAGCCATGAGGACTTAGTACTGTACAAAACGAAAAGAAATAAAATACATTTGGCTGAATATAATTTGCACATGATATTTACTTCTTGAGAAGAAGAAACATATTTATTAATGAAAGTCAATGAATTATGAATAAATAATCAAGCATGAAACTTGCTCTACCTACGCGTCAAAGAAAAACGACATTCAAAATGTGACAGCAATTAAAATGTTAATTAACGTGATCAAGGACAACAATAGAATTTGTTCAACGCATTGCTACACTAGAGCGTTGTAATTATATATAATAATTAATCAACCATTAAACTTGCTCAACTCTTGCGTCAAAGAAAAAAACATTCAGCATGCTAAAGCAATTAAAAAGTTAATTAGCGTCAACAATATAATTATTTTTGCGATGTATTGCTTCGCTTAAAGCGAAAATCAAATAGCTAGCGTCCTTTTGTTCAAAGAAGCATGCAATCGCTAAGTGCGGTAGCTAGATATTATGTTGATAGAATTAAGGGAGATAACTAGAGAATTATGTTGAAGCTAGATGGTAAAGATGTGCACCAGACATTGTAAGGAGAAAACTTACTGAAGCGTATGAGAAATTCATTTGAGGACTTCACTTGAAAGTCTAACAAAGCAAATAATGCGGGTAACAGACATGGCTGTAGAACTCCATACTGAGAGAAGAGCTCCGTAATAAATGACGACACATTTGGGGAACATCACTGCTGTCAGAATGTTGACATTGTCGAAACAGAAAATGTGAAATATAAACATAGCTACGCATGTTTTTTTTCTCTTGGCTAGGGCTTAGTGAAGCGTTGCAGCGCCACTAAGGGCGGTAATGCAGTTAGTACCATGGCGTTGGAAAGCAGATGACATCATTGGGCGACAAAGTTGCACACATATCTGATCCACTAATGTGGACAGTAATTCTTATGTCTTATTTGTGAATATCTGAAAGAGGGAATATTTATGCCAAAGGGTTACAAAACTAAAACGTGCATTTGTGTCAATTGACTAAATAAAAGATACATTCTTAACAACTTATAATAATAAACAAAAATTAGTAGCACGATGAGAAAAGGAAACAAACAAACAAATAAGCAGAAGTTATCTAACATTAATTTAATTCCATCAAATAAATAATACAACAAGAGGCAGCCACAATATCTGGTAGGATCAATCAATTTCATTCTTCGATTGTTAATCTCTTGCCTACTTCAAGGCCCGTTACTCTGTGTAACGCAGCTCCAGTCAGTACATTCGAAGCATTCAAATTACTCCGTTTAATAAGATTTGCAATGATATATACAGATGGAAAAATTAAAAAGACGACATCTTCCACTTTCTTATCCTCATAGTTTATAGCATGTTCTACAGCATCGCATCCCGTAAGACCAAATGTTCTGCTTCTTCCTTCACTTTTTGTATTGGTGTCTCTCTCTTTCTTCTAGTGTAGTTTCTATTTTAAATCGCAAAATAACTCTACCACGGTTACATGGCAACTTAGTGTGCTGGCTCTCTCTTTCTTCTAGCATAGTTTCTATTTTAAATCGCAAAATAACTCTACCACGGTTACTGACAACTTAGTGTGCTGGCTCTCTCTTTCTTCTAGCATAGTTTCTATTTTAAATCGCAAAATAACTCTACCACGGTTACATGGCAACTTAGTGTGCTGGCTCTCTCTTTCTTCTAGTGTAGTTTCTGTTTTAAATCGCAAAATAAGTCTACCATGATTATGTGACAACTTAATGTGCTGGTAAACTCTCTGACTGATTTTACAAAAGTATATTAACAACACACACTGAAGCAACTCGTAACCTTTATATCTAATTATTAAAAATGCACAATCAAGGTAAACAGTATCATCTCCAAACACGTTCAAACGTTCAAAATTACTTAAAATGCACATATAATCTCCACACATCAGTAATGGAAAATATGGTAAGAGATGTATGAATACAATATGCAATCAATAATATAACTCCAAAGGTTTATAAAAATTTCAAAAGAGAGAAAAGAATAGACAAAGCAAGACAAGTTCTAGATAGTGTTATAAAAATGAGATGCAACTGCTTTTTAAATGTCTATCTCTCTAGTCAATTATCTCTTATCTAGCTCTGTTTTCAGTCTACAATTTCCCGTTAGGTTCTAAGATCAACAAAGTTTTCAACAATCTCTTTCCACATTGACTAATGTCAACATTGACTATGACAATTATTTAACAATTTTGAACAAATGTGTGCTCGTCCTGAACACTGCCACTTTATGTGAAACTTTGCCATCTAATTATTGGTTATTGCTTATTATTATTATTATTTAATCATCCATAACTAATTACAAGTGACGAGAATCTTAATTTATGTTATTAATAATTCTTCAGAAGAATCACTCATCTTTCTCACTTGGTGGATATGTTGGTGCTGTAAACGTTTTCTCTCTTTCACAACATTAAAGACAAAAATTTACCATCACACAATATTTCTGTAGGTGGCCAAATTTCTCACCAAAGGAGAAGACAAATCAGTCTTTAAGTCAATATTAGTGAGCCCCCATATACCCACTATCTCTCCAACATATAGCTATCATTATGTGTTTGTAGGTTAATAAATTGAACAATAAATTTATTAAATCAACAATCTACAACATATGAATATATTCCAATGAGTATTGAAAATTACATCACTTCACAACAATTTTCAATTCATGCTGGAAAATCGTTCGGTTTATCCTAGCATAGATATCAGGAGGCAAATGAACATATATATAATCAATTTTGTAGGCATAATTCATCACAGAAGTGAGAGTGGCACTTAGAGAAATAATTATAGTAATAATCATAACCTTTTTAATGATGGCAGCTGTCGATAGCACCTGTTCACAATCACACAGTTTGCAACAAGTCACTTTCTTTTTTATCAGATGATGATCCAACATGCCCCCTCTAGTCACTTTATGTAACTGTTCCAGAATCTTCTATGTACTCACAAAGCACACTGTGGAGAATCATCCAGAACTTTGCATTCACTATCAAAGCACATCACATGGAATGCTCTTGAAACTTCATGTGTCGCTACTCAATGCACCATTAGGAATGTTCAAAATAATCTTCATGAATTCTCAAGACCAAACTAAAGTCTCAATTTTCGCCACATTGGCTCACGAACATAATTCATAGGGATCAAATTACAGCAACATATTTACTTTTAAGTTCAATGAAAACGTTGGATTCACATACCAACAAGACCTAGTAGAGTACACTAGTCACTGCAGTCTAAGTGGATCAAAACATCAAAAAATGAAACAAAAAGGTGCACTGTTCTCTTAAAATTCAAATTAGGGCAGCACTAAATTTCAGGCATATTTCATTTCTAAAACTCCTTTTTCTCTTATAAACATTCCCATCTTACAAAGCCTGCAACAATATTCATTAGCCCAATACTCACACAGCATAAGAAATAGAGCATCAATCACAATTCACACATATTGTCGTGTGGTTGGAGGATGGAGGCAGCAGTTTTACACTTCTTTGCTTTTATTTATTTTATGTTTTATAATGTATCGTGTTTTGGTATTCGAACCTGAATTCTGTAAAGTGAAGTTAAAGCTTGTTTGAGAATTACAAGAGGCAGCGTACTTAAATATAGTAGAAGAATTTGAAGTAAATGCTAGTTTCAGAATTATATGTCAATTGCTGTTTTTGACTAAAATTCTGTAACCTAAAAGCTGAAGGTCGATTTAGAATTAATGGGCATCCATTTTGATTGCATTTAATATGTGATGAATAGAAATTGATGACTATGAAATAAATCGTTGGTTCCATTTAATTGAATGCAATTGATGGAATTGCACATTTGTCGATCCAGTTCTCTTCAGAGCTAAATATAGTGCTTTGCTTTTGTATAATTTATTGAAAATTGGTTATCATCATCTTAGTGGTTTTGAAGGCTATACATAGTATTGAGATTTTATATGAATTATTGAATATCAGGTGGTCAACATTCCAATTCTTTTCATGGCCAGATACGTTTCATTGAATATAAGTGGTCACAATTGTAACTCTTCAGGGCTAAGTAGAAAGTTTAGATTTTATATAATGTATTGATTTGCAATTTTTTATGGTCTAGCTCTTTTCAAGGCTAAATGCATGATTGTTTAAGGTTCTTTTGTGTTTAGATTTTATATAATGTATTGATTTGCAATTTTTTATGGTCTAGCTCTTTTCAAGGCTAAATGCATGATTGTTTAAGGTTCTTTTGTGTGGATTGAAACGATTGTTATTTGAGTCCCTTTGCTGGGTACTGTTTACGTCTGGGTCCACTTGGAGAGAAGAAAACCAAGATTAACACTAAAGGACCATTTTTGGTTGGCGAGAACAAATTTGAAAGCCACCCCCCTCCCCTTTCTGGGCGTGAGATGCGCCAGCCAACACCACTCACACATAATTCAGGAGAAGATAACTCCGAACTTGAAAATTGAAAGCATATTTTTTAAAACTGTCACTCTAGTTTCTAACACTTTTCTTTTTTGTCTGATTAATTGAAAGTTACACATTTTTAAAAACTAAAGTTAAAAGCGTCAGTGCTGTGCGCTTTGGCACATCAGATGAACATTTGACTGCACATTTGATTGAATATTTGACTGAGCATTTCTACTGGCGGCCTGAAGTAATGGGCATAATGTTTCTGAAGTTTGTGATTCTTTATTTTCTTATTTTTATGTGTATGAATGAGTACGAGAAATTATTTGAATAATCGAGTGAGGTAAGTAATTTTTAAACCAAGCATATTTTATTATTAATTTCTTATGAATATATAAAATGCTTAATCATTATTAATGTAAATGAAATTGTTAATTACTAATTTTTCTCTTTCTGGAATGTGATGAGGTGAATGCTGCATTGTTCTCGGTGAGGGTTTTTATGATACAGAAGTTACCAATGGTTTTGTGTTTATTTACCTCATTCTTTTACTTGAGTATTTTTTAATAATACTTTTGTGTTTACTTACCTCACGTTTTACATGAGTACTGTTTATAATGCTTTTTTATGTTTATTCACCTCACTTGTTTACTGAGTACTTTTCATAATGCTTTAGTGTTTATTTACCTCACTTGTATCTTTCTTATATTTTTGTGCTCTATTCAACTCACACTGTCTTGAAATTATCATGCCTTTTATGTCACCCATGTCTTGTATTGTGTCACGTTTTGTGACAGTTGTCTCCTTACGCCTTGTCATGCCATTTATCTCTTATGTTTTATCATGTCTTGTCATGTCATGTCTTCTGTTCTATCATGTCTTTGTGACATGTATCTCTTATGCCTTGTCATGTCACTTATCTCTTCAACTTTATCATGTCTTGTCATGTCATGTATCTCTTGTGTTTGATCATGAAATGTCATGTCACTAATCTCTTATATTTGCATCTTTGTCTTTTTTGTCTCACTTATCCCTAATGACCTGTCACGCTTCTTATGTCAGGTATTGCTATTCTGCCCTGTAATATCCTTGTCACGTCACTTGCCAGAGCAAGTGGTACTAATCAGAACAAGTTACAATAACCAGAACAAGTTACAATAATCAGAACAAATTACAATAACCAGAACAAGTTGCACTAACCAGAGCAAATGGACAGAGCAAGTAACAATAAGCAAAGCATGTGAAACTAATCAAAGCAAGTGACAATAACCAGAGCAAATGACACTAGTCAGTCATGTGACAATAGGCAGAGCAAGTGACATTATTTAGAGCATGTGACAATAGCCAGAGCAGTTGGCAATAGTCAGAGATTGTGGCAATAGTCTGCTCAATTCACAGCAGTCATAGAATTTCAAATAGTCAGAACAGTGACAGTAGCCAACACAATTGAAAATAGTCAAAGCATTTCACATAGTCATAGTCGTTGACAAAAATTAGAACAGCTGAAGCAATTAACAAAACTAGTCAGAGTAAATGACAATAAAAAATAATTGACTGTGCAATCAGTTCGAAGTAGAGCTAGTGACAGGACAGTTCGACTGGCTGTCATTGTTTAATGCGGAAAATCATCTTTCATAGATAAAGCAATGCCGTTAGTTTTTTTCAAATCGTTTATTTGTAATGATGGCATTGACAAATCAAAGTAATGAAAGAAAGTAATGCAATACTTAGGTATCTTTCACTTACAGTGGTGACGATGATAAATACTGGGTTTGAGGAGGATGAACATGAAAACGGTAGATGTGTAATTTTGATGCTCCTGTTGTTGACTATATTAATGTCAATAAACCCAATATGCTAGTTACTGACTTACTTTAACACAACACGCGATTGACCTAATTCAGAATGATACGCTAGTAAGTGATTTAATTTAACACAACACGCGATTGACCTAATTCAGAATGATACCATAGTAAGTGACGTAATTTAACACAGCATGCGATTGACCTAATTCAGAATAATACCATAGTAATTTAACACAACACGCGATTGACCTAATTCAGAATGATACCATAGTAAGTGACGTGATTTAACACACCAAGCGATTGAGTTAATTTTGAATGATTTGCTAGTAAGTGACGTAATTTAACACAGCACGCGAATGGCCTGATTTTGAATGATATGCTATTCTCTAATCATTAAACAGTAATAAGGAATGCTGCATGCAGAAATTGGAAGTCCGCCTCCCCATAAATTCGAAAGCGATGCTAATGTACGCAAAGTTTTTGAAGATTCATCTCCGAAACACTTTTATTGCTTAATAAATGGCATCGATTTATTTTATGTTATGGCCTAGTAATGTCAAGATTCAATCTAAAAGAAAATGATTGATACTGCTCTGTAAACTAATACTGTTTGCCTTGAAGCTAGGCAGATTATTTAACATGAAGTAATGCAGTAAATATAATAACATAATTTATATTATTTACCGTGAAGCTAAGCAATAAATATAATAACTTAATTAATATTATTCACCGTGAAGCAATGCAGTAAATATAATAACTTAATTAATATTATTCACCGTGAAGCAATGCAGTAAATATAATACCTTAATTAATATTATTTACCGTGAAGCTATGCAATAAATATAAAAATTAATTAATATCTTTTACATTGAAGGCATAAATACTGCAACTATTACATTTTATCCTTAACATAAGAAATAAATGTAGTAACATATTAGTAATATTCACCCTTAAGATAAGAAATAAATAGAGTAACCAAATAATATTATATACTTTTAGGTTAAGAAGTAAACATAGCTAATGAGGCTGAGTAAATTTGCCTATCCCTATTTTAAAATATAATTGTTATACAAATTATTCCATAATCCAACCTTGGGCACTCCTTATGATGGTATTTTTGAAAATGTCTGAGTTGAAGTAAATGCTCGAGGCAGGAATATGCTAGAATTGCTGAAGTAATGCAAACTAGTGAGTATTTATTATCCAATGGTTATGATTTACGAGAACAAGATCAGCCAATTGGCTGAGATTAAACAGATTACCTGCTGTAGAAAATTCTTTTCTCTGATCTCTTTGAATTTGGAGTGGCAAGAAGAAGTCCAGTCTAAAAGGTAAGTTAGCTGACTGGTTGAGAGAGAATGGGCTTGAAATATTCCACACATCTTTATTATTGATATATTATACTCCTGCTTTATGTAGAGATGTACGTTGTGAGTTGACTTTTATTTCTACAAATGTTTGAACTAAGCTACTCACATATAGTTTGCTAAACACTTGACATTGCTTTAATATGTTGTATTTATTATGTTGTGTGGATATATTTAATATAGATTAGAGACGCATTTGTCTTCTCCTTCAGTATGAAGTTTTCCACCCACGGAAACATTGTGTGACCACAAATGTTTTATGTTGTGGAAGAGAGAAAACGTCTACAGCGCCGGTATATTAGCCAAGTGAGAGAGACGAGTGGTGTCTGCTGGAGGATCATTAATAAAATAAAGATTTTCCTCACTTGTAATTAATTTTGGATGGTAAATTAATTAATAATAATAATATCCATTAACTAAGTGGCGTTGGCATCACAGCTACTAATTAATAATATTTATCCTTAAGTTCAGAAGTAAGTATAGTAAGTAATTAATAATATTTATCTTTAAATTAAAAAGTAAACAGAAGATCACATAGATCTTCCGTGCTATCTTTAAGCAAAAATTATACAAGAAACATCACATGGTTTTCTTTATTGCTAAAGATGCGGTGTTTTAGGAGAATTAGAATTGTACATACTATATTTCCTTGGTTAAAGATAATTGCTTTAAGCTTTCTATTAGTCCTAGCCATTAAAACACTGTTATTAACTGTATACATTAAAAAATATTCAAATTAGATTTTGGTACTTTTAGAAGTAATCAAAGGCAATCCCTTTAAATGCCAACCTCGATTGAAAGCTCAATAATTAGTTTAGCAAATAAGTGCAAACTGTGATGCTTGAAGACATGCTGAGACAGTTTAAGTGGCAGGTTACATGTACACACGTACACATTCGCACGCACACATAAACTACATATACACATGCACACACTTAAAAAGAAAAATTAAATTCGCACACACCACCACACCACACAAACACACACACACACACACACACACACACACACACGCACGCACGCACGCACGCACGCACGCACGCACGCACACACCCATACACATAGCTTGTGTAAATACTTATCAGTGTAATTAAAATAGTACAACCCATAATGTATTACAGTCGAGAAATATTGCGGCAACTTTTCACATCAGCTATATTCGAGGAAAAGCTTACAACTCTATTAACCCATCTTTTCGTGCGCACATATTTAAAATCAATTAAAAAAATAAACGATTCTTTCATTAAATGGATATCACCATGGTCTCTAACCGCGTAATTTAATTGCAATTTAAATCGGGTCCCCTCACCCCACCCCTAATTTTAACGTCATCATTATGTAATTTAGCGCATAAATAATTGAATATAGGAAACTGTTGGCAGCGGCCACTCACCACTCACCGATCGGTATGTCGAGACAATCCGCGACGGAAGGAAGCGTCACTACGAGGGCAGTCAAGCATGCCTGTGTCACAAACATCGCTGCGACTATAGATCCTTTCGTGACGTTCCGGTTGGAAAACTCACGCACACGCATGTGCTTGAAACCTTTGAGCACGAGCACGTTAGATGCACGCGCACTCAGGCCCCGACGTTCTACTGGTGGAGGGGTAGCAGAAAGCCATCCTCGGCCATCCCGTATGGCTGCGTGGTCTCTCTGCGAGCGGCTTGTCTTTTGCTGGGTTCCGTGTAGAGAGACATTGCGCCAGCGCAAGTATATGTGTCGGTGCAGAACAATTCAACATATTTTTTTTTTCTTTCAGAAAGCCAGCTTGTCTCTTTCCTCTCTCCCTCCCCCCCTCCCTCCAGACAATCCACCGTTGTCTGTGCCGCCTTTTTTTGGTCAACAAGACAAAATCAAAATAAATAATGCAAATTTCCAGAATCGTGTATCGTAGGTGCTGAGTATGTAGAACTCCACCCCCGTACAACGTTTTCACATTAAAACAGTGATATTGTATTTCTAGAAATTGTTCCGTGCTGGTGACCCCGGAAGGCACGTCAACGGGTGAAGGGATAATTTATGTTGTAAATGAAACAAGAAGACATACATTATGGGTCCCCCCCCCCCCGTCTTCTATATCCACTCTTTGTTATTCTCTAAACTCTCTCTTCTTCCACACCGAAAGTGTTAATGACATTGTTTGAGTAGACTGAAGTCTTCTTGCTGTCATGTGTTGTTATAACGACCCTAGTATTACAATCCATACTATTATTAGGGTAAAATCCCGCTTCATTATTGAACGTAGGTCAATCCTGGGCTGAAACCGCAAAACAGCTTTCAATTTTATAAAAGAAAAAAACACAGAATATGTACATTGACGAGCAAATCAAGAAAAACTATTTTGTTTGTGGGTGCTTGTGAGATCAATTGGCTACTATTGCTTCTACGTTACAGGTTAGGGTGTTCTTCTTTCTTACCCGTATTTCTGTCAGATCCTATCAACCAATCTGTTAACCCGTATATCAGCCGATCTCTCAGCCAATTTATCCGTCTCTTGTGTTTCGTTTCAGTCTTTGCCGCCCCACCCACGGTACTGGAATAAGGCAGTGTTTTTCTTTCCTTTTCAGACAGGAGTTTTATCGATTTCTTGTTTCAAATTCTTTCTGTCTCAATATCAGCCCTCGATTTTCTCTCGTTCTCCCTAAAGAGCTACTTTAAAGCTTTTGGCCAGCTGGAGTCGCGGCTATCAAGAGCTTTCAAATACCTCTTTGTTTATACACCTCTGACCTCTATATTCTTTGCGCTCCGGGACCCGAAATATCTGAATAGAATGGTCAAGATTTCGTAGTTGAATGGCAATAGGGTATTGATATGGAATTTATTATTTCATAAGGCGTATTTTCACACACACGCTCGCACAAATTGTTGATAATGTCCGTTTAGCGCATCACATACAACTTCGCACTGTCACACCGCAAACTCGTGAGATAATTACGTAACTTATATCCTTCTAATCAAGGAAAGCCATTTGTATAGGTTCTTCTTTCAGGAGTTTCATAATTATTAGCTTAATATCACCCACAAGAAGAAAATAAAAACACGAAAATTAATGCACTAAATAAATAATTTTGTCTTCTAAATGATACATATCCAATCTCTTATTTATGGAATGGGAGATTATACATCATACAGAAAAAAAGAATATGTTATTTTATTTTTTAAACTAAGCTTCCATGGCTTTTAGCTAATACTAACTAATAGTCTGGAAAAATCAGAAAGTCAGTAATTTCTCAAAGTATTTCCTTCCATGGAAATTATCTCTCCTGAACAAGCGTTGAGAATAATCCCATTGGTGATCTCCCTTTGCTTCTCGATCCATTTATCAACAACGCCCACAAGGATACACCGATCCATCAAAGTCTTATACAGATCTGAGGAAGGTATTTTTATTTTCTTTAATATATACACTTTTTTTTCATTGGTCATAAGGCATGAAAGTCTGTATTTTTCTCAAATCCCGTTTTCTACTTTCTTTCACTCTTCAACTGTGATGCAAGCGTAATTATGAGTTGTAATGTAAAGGCAAATGACAATACTCCTCTAGACACAACCAGCGATAATAGACATCACTTAGGCAATAGAGTCAAATGAAACTTTCTGATTATTTTCTATTAGTCGTACACAACAGATTTCAGATAAACAGAGCACACTTTTTGTAATACTTTTTTTTGCATCGTTGTTCACAATCTTCAATTATTCACCTTCTATTACAATATGCAACAGTCTGTAAATGCTACCTTAACTTTTTCAACTATTTGTATTCATTAATATGTTCACTTAATCTATCTATCTATCTATCTATCTATCTAAACTAATGCTTCTCATAACCTCAGACCTCATCTTCAGTTTTAAGTAAAATTGTGCTTGGCATAACCTCAGATCTCATCCTCAGTTTAAGTAAAATTGTGCTTGGCATCACCTCAGATATCATCCTCAGTTTTAAGTAAAATTTGTGCTTGGCATCACCTCAGGTCTCATCCTCAGTTTTAAGTAAAATTGTGCTTGGCATAACCTTAGATCTCAAATTCAGTTTAAGTAAAATTGTGCTTGGCATCACCTCAGATCTCATCCTCAGTTTTAAGTAAAATTGTGTTGGCATCACCTCAGGTATCATCCTCAGTTTTAAGTAAAATTGTGCTTGGCATCACGTCAGATCTCATCCTCAGTTTTAAGTAAATTTGTGCTTGGCATCACCTTAGATCTCATCCTCAGTTTTAAGTAAAAGTGTGCTTGGCATCACGTCAGATCTCATCCTCAGTTTTAAGTAAAAGTGTGCTTGGCATCACGTCAGATCTCATCCTCAGTTTTAAGTAAAATTGTGCTTGGCATCACCTTAGATCTCATCCTCAGTTTTAAGTAAATTTGTGCTTGGCATCACCTTAGATCTCATCCTCAGTTTTAAGTAAAAGTGTGCTTGGCATCACGTCAGATCTCATTTAATTGCAGAACGATGTCGTTCAAACGACACTGTTGCTTTTGATGGTGTCCTTGATTATTATTTTATTCTTATTCTTATTTTGTATACACTTGATGGAGAGGTCAGACATCTTCAGTGTTCTTGTTAGGACGCGCTATGCGCTAATACCGCAGCTCAGATAACCGAGGTTTTAAAGAAAACTCACTTCAGAGAATATTTGTTTTAAAGCACATAAAGGCTTACTAAATCGCATTAAATTATCAAGGACTCTTGGAAGGGGAATGAAGAGGTGCTGAGCGAGGGAAGATTACGATGGAATGAGAGAGAGAGAAAGAAAAAAGAGGAAGGGAGGGAGTGCAAAAAAAGGGAGATAAGGGAGTTAGTTTTAAAAGATACAGAGAGAAAGAACAGGAGCAGGGAAAGAGGCTAAAATAAAAAGAGAGATACATGGGATGAATGTAGGGATTAGAGAAGAAAACTAAGATTGACAAAGATATATATAGGCACACACACCACAGAGAGAGAGAGAGAGAGAGAGAGAGAGAGAGAGAGAGAGAGAGAGAGAGAGAGAGAGAGAGAGGGAGATGTATAGAAGAAAAGCTAAAGATTAATACAAGAAGCTAATAGAGAAGGGAAGAAGGTAATGGGCGAAAGAGATTAGAAGGGATAATGACACAGATTGATGAGTCGAAGAAGGACAGAGAAAGGGAGAGAAAATGAGAGAAACATACGCAATACAACGAGAAAAATGAATCAAAATCAGTCAGATAATGCTCCGTTTAGAATAGGTATTGGTAATCTAAGAGGAGACTAAATACGTACACATATATTTACACAACACTTGAAATTGTCTTAGTTGATCCAACTATCCCAAAACTTTCAAGTCGTAAGCAGGACGACAGAGTATCCTAAGGCGAAGACTCATGGCGCAGGACAAGAGAAGAAAGAAACCCCCTTCATTATCACTGGAGACTTTGTATCGACCGCTTGCTTTCTGCGCATGATGGAGAAGCCAGCTAAACACACAATCTAATTACAGCTGTCTTCTGAAGATTCAATGAGTTTGACACTTGCGTGTGTGTATGTATGCATGTGCGCTCGCCTGTGATTGTGTGTGTGTGTGTGTGTGTGTGTGTGTGTGTGTGTACGTATGATAACTGTACTAGAAGTATTACTGTTGCTACTTACACTTACAGCCATTCAAGAGGCAACGTAAAAGTAGAGAAAGGCATAGGTAGAAAGATAGATGGGTAAACGAATAATTAAATGAACAGATGAGTGTAGACAAAGTAAAAGGCAAGCATACAGACAGGCAGATAAATGAAAGAAACGGCGGATTGCTTGTTCAATGTCTAGATAGATATATAACTAAATATCTATCAATCAATCAATCTATCTATCTATCTATCTATCTATCTATCTATCTATCTATCTATCTATCTATCTATTTTATCTATCTATCTATTTATTTATCTATTTATCTACAGAGAGATTGATTGGTTGTTTGATTGATTGATAGATTGATTGATAAGTTGGTATATGTTGGACTTTATGGATGGAGAGAGGGAGAGAACGAGTGTGTGTTGGGGAAGATGAAGAATGATGAATAAGAGGGGAGATAAATCTGGAGAGAATAAAGAGATTACAAATACACGGCGGCAAACACACTACATTTTACCAGCATGATACAAAAGAACAACACAGAGAAAGAAAATAACAAAACAAAAGAAGGAACTAATTTTCAGTTTATCAAAAGGTAACACTACATGCTCAATACTCAGTAACACAACTGTAGTTCTTTACAGAAAATAATATGTCTGTATGGTGACCTTATATTAGTTTGTAGACAAGGGTAATGAATTAACACGACTGTAGTTCTTTATAGAAAATGATATGTCTGTATGGTGACTTTATATTAGTTTGTAGACAAGGGTAATGCATTAACACGACTGTAGTTCTTTATAGAAAATGATATGTCTGTATAGTGACTTTATATTAGTTTGTAGACAAGGGTAATGCATTAACACAACTGATATGTCTGTATGGTGACTTTATATTAGTTTGTAGACAAGGGTAATGCATTAACACAACTGATATGTCTGTATGGTGACTTTATATTAGTTTGTAGACAAGGGTAATCACGCACAGTCGTGATCGTGTTCAAAAGAAAGAAGAGGGTACTTTTAAAAACAAACAAACAAACAACCTGCTTTACACTGCACTTTGACAAATATATGCAAACTTGCACGCACTCTCACGTATACACACACACACACATACACACACACAAGCTTGCACATGCATGCACTCATGTTCTTATGCATACAGACAGATGCACAGTTAGATAGGAAGACAGCTAGATAGATGTGCCTATTATATGTCATTTATTACTGAGGAAAGTAAGTAGTTGCACATTATCTTATTCTTGTAGCATGAATTCTTCTTTTCTCTCTCTTTATATATATATTACTAATATATATTATTAGTCTTACGAAAAATGACTAATTATAAGTCCGTTGTAATCAATCTGTTAAATTCCGCCTTGATTTAGCAAACTGGTAACTGATTTCACGGCATACGCGTGCATGCGCGCGCGCGCGCGCACACACACACACACACACATGTACAGCACGCACAACCCACACACGATAATACTTTCAGATGATTTTATGTTATAATCTCAATTGAATAAAAATTTACCGATTACAACGTTTCCTACGGCTTCAGCGCCACCATGGTCAAGATCGATAACCAATGTCATTATTCATGCTCTCTTGTGCCAATCCCTATAGCCGTGTCACTCAGTAGCACGGCTACGTTACGAGGTAATGCGTAAAGAGAATTATGAATAAGAGTAACGCTCTTCCTTAAGAAAGAGGTAAAATAAAATAATTAACTCTCATCTATTACATTCTATGGCGGAGTAAATTTGCCTATCCCTATATTAATCCAGATAACATTATTCTAACCAACCACTGCAGTTGTTGACAGTACTCTGTATTTGACTATGAAATCTTTTAAATTAAAATACCAATTATATTGCTATTATTTTAACATTGCTAGATGATTATTTAATACAATCTTCCAACTGCGCTTCCTAAATTTGGGAACGGTTACAAAAGTACATATTTACCTCCCACGCTGACTAGATTATACCGAGGTTACAAAAGTACACAGTTACCTGCCAATCCGACTAGATTATGCCGAGGAGCATCGTTTTCATTAGGCAATACATTCATTTTCTATTCAAAGAAGTGAGCCAATAGCAAAGAGTTCTCATATTGTGTGTCCAGGAACTTAGATGATACAGAGCGTGTCTGCTGACTAGATGTGAAGACCTGTGTATGCTGAGCATCATTCACCCGTAAATGGTAGTTAAGCTGTCAGCGCAAGCAGTATTATTTACTTTGTACATTGGAGTAAATTACTATCTAAAAATGTATAAGTTTGCCTTCTCGAAAATCATACATTGCTTGTTTTAGGCAGCAATATATTCTTGCCTTGTGGTGCATTTCTACCCGTGAATAAATGATTGTTTCCAAAACCTAGCGCAACATTAGCCGGGTATTAACCTTTGCTTTTAGGAGTAAGTGCATTAATAATTGGAAATTCAAGATAGCTTTTAGGACAGTACATTAAGAGTCAGGAATTCAAAATTGCCTTTAGGACAGTACATTAAGAGTCAGGAATTCAAAATTGCCGTTAGGACAGTGCATTAAGTGTCAGGAATTCAATATTGCCTTTAGGACAAAATGCATTACCAACAGGAATTCAAGATTATCTTTACGACTAGGTTCATTAATAGTCAGGAATTCAAAATTATCTTTATTACTAAGTTCATTAATAGTCAGGAATTTAAGATTGCGTTAGGGTTTAGTCCCTGACTAATCAGAAATTCATGATTTTCTTAAAGACTAAATGAATTAATAATCCACGAATGAAGGATTGCATTTAAAACCAAGCGCGTCATTAACCAAGAACTCATCAACCACTGAGTTTACTAACAGTTAGTGCATTAAAAGCCAGGAATTCAATATTGCCTTTAAGGCGAAATGCATTAGTAACGAGGAATTAATTTATCTGAGATCCCATCAGGACCTCCCAACACCGTTATTGTCAAAAGCAATAATCCTCAGGTTAAATTATCGAATCCGGGATGTATGAGCAAAATTATTAATTTAAAAATAAATCGCCATATTTTGCACCCTAACACGCTTTGCCAAACAAATGCCATCTTTCATGCAACGGCAAGAAATAATGGATCCTGCCACTGCCAATGAGTGGAACCTGAAAAGTAAACCTGCATTCGCGAACCAACCAATCAGTCGTCAAAATCCAGTTGCCAAATTCATTACTCTGTCATTACCCAGTTCCCGCCAGGCATTGCGCCCTCAATGGCCAGCCCTCTGATTTGGTTTTGCAGTTTTTTGCCGTTGAAAGAAAAATATACTTTAATGATTCAAAACTGAGAAAGAGTGGAGTCGAACACATTTTATGGCTGTTTCTGGTTCCGGTCACGTGAGTAAAACTAGGAAAAGTAGATGAACGTCAACACTCTTAGGAAATACAAGAGCACCCGTTTGATCTAACATGAACAGCAGACTCCACCTCTCCATTCTACGCCATCCATAAAAGTAAAATAAATAAATAAGTTAGGAAAAATGATATATTAAAAAAATAAAGATATTAAAATTACTTAATACACTTCACATATAGAAATATTATTTTTTTGCTAAGCTATGAGAATATGTGTATGCATGTATGCACGTGTGTGTGCAGATTTGTATGCGTGTATGAATGTGTGTATGCCTGCATGAATTTGTGTGCGTGTATGTATGTGTGTATGTATTGTGTACGAATGCGTTTATGGATTTGTGTAAACGTGTATGTATGCGTGCATGCATGCGTGCGTGCGTGCGTGCGTGCGTGCGTGTGTGTGTGTGTGTGTGTGTGTGTGTGTGTGTGTGTGTGTGATGGAACGGAGAAGAAGGTAATTTGTAGAGATGCCACTAAAATCAGTAAGAATTATTTCCTTCAATGCACTTTTATGTTCCACAAATACAGAACTAAAAGCGACTTGAGATTTTTTTTTATTTTCTATTTAATGGATTTCCGTTTACCACACTCTTACTTAATGAATCATTACTGAAACGGTCGTAAACATTTGAAACAGATTAATAAAAACAGAAATAAAGTTTTTAAAAAAAATGTAGCAAACTTTCCAAGGGCATTTAAAAGTTAATTAAATCTTACTTTTGAAAAAAAATCGGTTGTTTACAGTTTGCAATCACTCGAATGAAGGCACAGACGTTCAGTCCCCAAACCGTCTCGGTAAACATTTCGCAGCGCCATCCGTAGTTAAATGTCTGCAAGGCTAAGAATGACTTAGTACATGGGAGCAGAGTCGAGGTCAAAGGTCACCCAAGACGTCGCGAGAGTACTAGGTGATTACACTTTCGTATTCACAGGAATCTTTAAATAAATATTCGCGTATGTGATAGACTTACTGTGAACTTCAGCACCTCGCGTCCTTTCATTTCGTTATCTCCCTGTTTTTGACATGACATATTCAGAGCGACCAGTTTATATTTCTAATGCGAGTGGCATTTGACTTCTAGCATTCTTGAAATTTTTATAATTTATTTCTTTGCTTCTTACGCTTTAAAGTGACTTATATATTTCGGTTCCGTTGTTAAATGAAATGATCTGTTGTATCGTTGATATTTCTGGTGAATTCACGCTCGTCACTTTATCCGATTTTGAAGAACGCAGTTGTCCCCTGATTGTACAAAGTTTACTCTTTGGTATTAGATCGCAGTTGTCCCCTGATTGTACAAAGTTTACTCTTTGGTATTAGATCACAGTTGTCCCCTGATTGTACAAAGTTTACTCTTTGGTATTAGATCACAGTTGTCCCCTGATTGTACAAAGTTTACTCTTTGGTATTAGATCACAGTTGTCCCCTGATTGTACAAAGTTTACTCTTTGGTATTAGATCACAGTTGTCCCCTGATTGTACAAAGTTTACTCTTTGGTATTAGATCACAGTTGTCCCCTGATTGTACAAAGTTTACTCTTTGGTATTAGATCACAAAAAGATCCTATAAACCGGTCCACAAAAAGAAAACGCCAGGAGGCCACAGGAATGAGACGGTATTTGGAAACTGATATCTAAGTTCGCTGAATGGTGTAAGACTAACAACACCAAGCATGCTCATTGTAGTGTAACAGATTTAGCATTCTTTCATAATGGAGCGACAGTCATTGCCATGAAAGAATGTTCTCATTGTCATGAAATAGTGTTAAGGGCTTGAATTCATTGCCTTGAAAGAATGTTCAGGGCATAAAATCATTGTCAATAAAGAATGTTCAGGGCATGAACTCACTGCCACCCGGAATAATGTTCAAGGCATAAACTTATTGCCATGGAATAGTGTTCAGTGCATGAGCTCATTTCCATAGAATAGTGTTCAGGGCATGAATTCTTTGCCATATAATACTGTTCAAGGCATAAACTTATTACCATAGAATACTGTTCAGGGCATAAAATAATTGCCAAAGAATAGTGTTCAGGGCATAATCTAATTGCCATAGAATACTGTTCAGGGCATAAATTCATTGACATAGCATATTGTTCAGGTCCTGAAGTCATTGCTATACAACATTGTTCATGGCATGAAGTCATTGCTATAGAATATTGTTCATGGCATGAAGTCATTGCTTTAGAATATTGTTCATGGCATGAAGTCATTGCTATAGAATATTGCTCAGGTCCTGAAGTCATTGCTATAGAATATTGTTCAGGGCATGAAGTCATTGCTATAGAATATTGTTCAGGGCATGAAGTTACTGCTACAGAATAGTGTTGAGCGTGAACTAAAGTGAATTATTATATCTATAATGGATAGAAGAGCAAAGAAATCTATAGGTTAAATAAAGAAACATTAAGAACAGAAAAACAAAAACGGTTTGATGACAATCAAACCCTGCGTTGTCTGGAATAAATGTCTGTCACCGAAAACTCGCGGTTGGAGTGCGTGTTTGCTACTCACATGTGCAAGTCTTCTGCACCCGGAAACAGCGACCTGTCACTTCCTATCGGATATAGAGCTTGACATCTAGGCCACAATTTGTTCGGAGGATACATTAGAGAGTAGAGTTATTTTTGTGGGGTTTTGTTGAGTTTTAGTTTTGTGGAGAGAGGTGGACAATCCTTGATGTATTATATCGTTTAGTTTGGAATGGTATACTGCTTATTAAACTGTTTACACCAATTTAAAACAATTATGCTTTAGCTACTCCAAATTTACAACAAAAGAACCCCACTCAGGCAATATTACTTACCATTGTCCCAAAATATTTAAGCCTGTGGAAAAGCACACGGTTTGTATGCCAAGTCAATAATTGTACGATATATTGAACCAGTTTGATTGGATATGGGACTGGAAATTATCAGGAGAGGTTCGTACTTAATAAAACAAACTCATGCTTAGTCAACGGGAGAGCAGTGAACCTTTGCATATCGAATATAGCAGTAAGTGTTTGAACCTAAAATAGTACAGTGCATATTATATGTGTATCAAATAAAGTAATAAATATTAGCAGGTAATTTTTCAATTACAAGAGTAATTAAATATTTGCATTCATATACACATAACAATTTCTATCTCCAACACTACCTTAATATATGTGCTTAAAGTACTGCAGAGAATATTTACATAATAAATGCTGCAGCAAATGTTGGTTTCTGACAAAGTGTAAGTATTTATATCTCAACACTGCCTTAATATATGTGCGTTCTAATTATTTACATAATGAATTCAGCAGAAAATATTTGCTTACTTAGTATAACTGTAAATATTGGCATAATGAATGTTGCAGTAAATATCTGCTTACCGAGAATAAATGTAAATATTTCCATTTCATGCACTGCAGTATATATTTCAGTAAGAAACATTCCAGCAACGAGTTCTGCAGCATTTTGTACACACAATAACTCTTTGCATACCACATACCTGTAAGTTAGTAGCTACTATGCTATAGGTTAATATTGCTTTAATTGTTTTAGTTGTTTTAGTTGTTTTCCCCTTTATTGGAATTGCAGGTAACAAGCAGTTTAAGTCTTAGTTTCTGAACTGGTGTTTAATTTAATGATTTAAAGTGATAGCTGCAAAATGTTCGTCCCTTAGAAATAAATTAAATGGCTAAAATTCGTGTGTTGTTTTTTGGTATATAATATGTAATTTTAAAGTTTACAAAAATCAGTAATGCTTTTTAATAGAGAAATAATGATTTTTGTCTTAAAGTTTGTGAAACGTCATGCAATGAAGCTGTAATAAGATGCACACGTATAAAGTATGTGTTTGCATTATAAATTCGTCTGGGTCAGTAAACTATTCTCCAAAGGACTTAAACATTCCCGTTCTGTAAGGTTTAACATTGAATAAAGCTGCAATTTCTTAGGAAAAATAATGAAGTCCTTCTGTCAATGCTTGACGGAACAAGGTTTGCAAGGCATGATCCTCTGTCCAGAGCTGGACGATAATAGGTCACAGGTCACTAAATATATAATGCTTTATGAATGCTTACATTTTCATCTACACTATTCTTGTCTAACCGAACTTCAAATATTCACTGATACATTTTATATACGGTACAATGAACCCAGAAAACAATAAAATGGTATTAGCTGAGATTGAAAATGTATTCAACCGTGCTGATTTTATAATCCGTTCAACAGAGTAATATTCTGTAGAACCTGCTGGCAAGCTCAGTCGTTACCGCTGAGTGGATCGAGTAGCTAAGCACGCTACTGCTAAACCGTCACCAATCAGTAGCATTCCTACCAAATAATTAGCAAATCTGCCAACAAACCTACACTAATGGACAGAACCAGTGGCCATCGAACAACAAAAGCAACAATCAGTCAACCAGGGAGAAACAAAATTTGCATTGATCGTTTTCTGCATTAATGCATGGTCTGCTTTGTCATCTTCAAAACCCACAAACACATAAAAATAAAAAAACACAAAACAAATACTATATCTTTCCTGAATGATAATGATGTTAATTTTAGAAACACATACTAGTGATCTGATCGAAGTTAATTATGAAACTTTGTTGCTGATACATTTATTGAAGTCGTTATCTCTATTTTCATATGGACGTAAGAAATGCACAGTAGAAATTTAGAAAAGAGACAACGCGTACTCCATAATTACACTTCACAATTCACCTTCGTATTCACGTAGTGAAGTGTCCGGATTTCAGGATCCGAAAAATGAATCGTATATTCGCAGATCTCAGAACAAGAGAACTAGATTCTACCTCTCTTATCGTACAAGGATAGCTGAAGTATTCTCTCCCTTGAGGGAGGGGAGGCCGTGAAAAGAGGCAATCAGGCGTAACTAGTCGTTTGGTTATTAAATCAATTCGGTGATTACTTGCCCGCTCGATACGATGTAAATGTGATGGGACTAATTTCAATGGGGGGAAGGAGGAGGCAACTATCTGCATACAGCCCTGCAGGGTTCAGAAATAAATGTCGTAGACGGAAGTGGATTATCGCTCTTTGGAGCTAGCATTTTTCTCATTTGTTTGATGGCTGAGGGTGAAACTTACAGAAATTCACTTAAGAGTGATTTGCTGTTAATTACACAGTCCGCGATTGAAGATTTTAAAATAGATCCCAATGCTACGTTGATATAATTTGTTTTGTTGATTTTTTATGGTATTTTAATTTCCTCTAAAAAGAAAAAAATATTATATGGTATTCTAATTTCTTCTAAAAAGAAAAATGTTTTTATATGGTATTCTAATTTCCTCTAAAAAGAAAAACGTTATTATATGGTATTCTAATTTCCTCTAAAAAGAAAAAAATTATATGGTATTCTAATTTCCTCTAAAAAGAAAAAAAATATTATATGGTATTCTAATTTCCTCTAAAAAGAAAAGTATTATATGGTACTCTAATTTCTTCTAATGCCTCCTAAGCACTAACTGTCGACCACGTAGGAATACGTCGTATTGATACGCCGTATTCTGTCCTGAACCCTGCTAGTGTATATTCCAGTTTTTACATCAGCAGAATTATCAGACCTCAGCTGGCCAAAGACGTTAAATCACAGCTATCAGCTATGCAAAATCCCAGTGGTGAACATCTACAAATGTGTCTTTGCGTTAAACATGCCCTAGCAGCCATTAGTCAATTTGCTGTGCACTCACTCACATGCTCAGTGGTACGGGAATATAATTAACAAACTACGCAGCGCCATGAGACAATGACGTAAATATGAAAGGCAATTGGTAGCATCCGGTTTGATCATTTACAGGCAAGTTTACCAACCAATCAAAAAGACTGTTGCAAATAATATTCTTGCACCAAACCTTACCATTTACAGTACGAAAAATCTGCAAAAGCGCCACCTATAAACATTTATTCTGCACAACAGAAACACTAAATGCAAGAATTAAATCTTCTCAACTTCTCTACCGCAATCTCTGCAGACAGTCGATCAGACCAAATATGAAAATTAGTTCTGTGACAAGGTGAGTGCTATCGGGGATCTGTTTAGGCAGCATCTGGCTACTTGACCCTATCAGCTCCTTAAAGTTTTGACAGAGAGTGTTATCAACTATCGCTCAACTAAACTTAAAAGCAATATCTATAGATTTTCTCCAAAGAATCATGTTTCCAAATCATGTGACCTTGACCCTATTCCAACATTGCCGCTGCTTGAGTGTTCAGATGTTAAGCTACCATTTTTCCCATGGACACATTATAAATACCTCTTATGCTATTGGCACTTCTCCATCTCCTTCAATAAAGCGTTTATGAAATCCCGTTTGACAGAGAGCAAAGAACTCTTGACCCGCATGTCTGGGGAAGAAACTATTGGACAGATTCACCCAATCTCTAATCTATTAAGTGTGCTAAAGTCGTGGATGAAGGCTGTTTTCTCTCTGTTAACCTTTAGTACCTGTAGAGCAGTATATCAGGAGCCGCGACCAGCCAGAACTACTCCCAATTTCCTCACTTTTGATGCTGCAAAAGAACCTTGGCGTGCTCACTTGTTCTTTCACATCCGGGTTATTTTCACTTTGCTCTCTGTGGCCTAACGCCGTGTTTTGTGAAAAAACCTAAGGGGAAAGTTCCAAACGCTGCAGCCAGGATATTATTCTCAGAACTCCAAACATGATCACGCAACTTTGCGACTCCTATCTGCACTGGCTATCAGTTCCTATCTGATTCCAGCCCAATGCACATGCCTGGACTCATGGTCACACTCTTGTCGGACATTCCAGACTCAAGCATATTTTAAAGCAATGTGTACGTCATGGGAAGAATCTGTGTTGCGTGTCAGGATCTAATTTCCTGGAATTCACTCTATCAGCTGGCATTCAAATAAACCACGGCCATTAGCAAGAGTACTCCCAATACACGTATTGGCAATTAGCAACAATAGCACTGACTCTTTTGTGTCATTATTTGAACAACCAGTAAATTTGTGCATTCAATTTTATTTGTATTTCTCTCATATAAATACAGTTCTTGGGTATATATTGCCATTTTGAATGGGGATGGTGGCAGATGCATTTGTGGGGTGGGGCCTTTTGTCTTAAGATGTTCTCAACCCTGGATATTCTGGAGGGACCTGATTCCATTCACTGTATCCTGGTATCCTGAAGTCCCGACCATACCGAGTGGACTTCTCAGTATCGAAGACCCCCCCCCCTCCAAACACAAAATAAGCAAAGAAGCATTGTATGTGATATTTTCGGTATCTAAAAATCCCACCCATCTTTATGTGGTTAATTTATTTTGTTTTTGTTATGTTACGTTTAACATTTTCTAATGGTTTAAACTATTATATATATGACCTTCTGCTGGAAGATGGGCAAGATGTTAATTTTCCACCACTTTGGGCAGCCAGTAACCTTCAACTAATACTCAAACACATCTTCTGGCTAGCCACACGTGTTAGAAAGATGAATGATAGATAATGTAGAATAGAAGAGTGATAGTTCTAGACGATAGCTCGAGTCCCGCTCCCCCCCCCCCCTCGCGATACATAGAGGATAGTAAGTAAATACAGGTGACAGACTACAACATATGACACGAAAGTGTGTCACGCTAACATGTGTGGTCTATGTATCAACAATAAATGTATTCAACAAGAAAAACAAGACACATAGTTACATACAGCAATAGTTCATCAGTTACAATTAGAGTTTATATATAAAGCGATGTGATATTGTAGTAAATAATAACATTATGACGATATGTGACATTGTGGTGAATAACATTATGACGACAGGTGACATTGTGGTGAATAACATTATGACGATATAGATATTGTGGTGAGTAATAGCATTAGGATATGTGAAACAGTGGTAAATAATAAAAATAAGACGATTGTGGTGAAAATTAACATGACGATATGTGATACTGTAGTCAGTGTAGTGAATATTAACATTGTGACGATATGCGACACTGTGGTGAATCTTAACATCACGGTATGTGATATTCTGCTAAATAATAACAATATGACGATATGTGATACTGTGGTGAACATTAAAATTATGACTAAATGTAATTGTGATAAATATAGTTACTATGGTCTCGAAATGAGCGTATATGCTGAATTGTTCAGATATATCATTACCACGCTTTTTTATATTGTCATCATCAAATGCACTGGAATGAGTTCTCATTTTATATTCTCATTGCATAGACAGTTCCACAGAGCATAAATATATTTCTGATTTCGTAGATGAAACATTGCTTCTGTCAGTAGACATTTACAAGAGTGAAAATTATGGTTCCTTTCGTAACATTACATTATATAGGTGTCAAAAGTGCCATTTATGGTTTTTTTCATATGTATGTGACTGACATCATTATATATACATGAACAGCCATTATAACCTTTATTATATAATGCGTAATAATACCACCTTTAGATATAAATGAATTTTACAGAATTTCTGAACTGAACTGAAAGGAGGTACGAGTTGTGAAAACGGAACAGTAATGCTCAGTAAGATCAAATCTGTTTTCCAGTCTAGCAGGCAGCATTTCACTTTTCCAACTCTACTCTCTCCCTCCGCCTGTTCTCCTCATTCGCTTTTCCATTTTCTCTCCTTTTTTCGTTGTGTCTATCTTGTCTCTGAAAGTTCTGCCTCACATTCGATTCACTTATTAATGCATCCACCACTCCATCATGCAAGACAAGGACGATTACCCTAATGGAGATGGTTTTATTAGAGATTTGTAAGTTTTGGACTTCATCAGTGTCATTTTGTCAGAAGTGTCCTAGAGCTAATTCAAGACAGATCACCGTATTGAATAATGTGAGCTAATTTTATATTTTCCCATAAAAAATCTAAGTTAAACAAAGTAAATGAATAATTAATTTTATCAATATTATTTGAAAATATTGCATGAGAAGACAATAAATAAATAATTAAAAAATAATAGTATGCATATGCTGTTTATAACAATATATATAAATAAGAAGAAGTATAAATTATTGAAAGCAATTTGAACATTGTAGGGAGGGTCATTTTGTTTTCTTCGTTGTAAAATGAATTAAATCAGTAAACAGACCAAATAAAAAGTGTTGACAGGAGATACGTGATGGTTAATTATATAAATTACAAATATTTGACTGCATTAATAAATTGTTAATACAATCCTTCGTTATTTAATTAATTAATATTTGAAGATAAAGCATAACAATTAACTAAGTAAACAAGGATCAGGAGCATTGTTTGGAATTATTAAAATGATTTAATTTAAAACGCAATGAAAAATAAAAAATAAATAAAAATTGGATAAAAGAAAATTCAATAAAATATAAATATGCAAAAATGGTCTTATTTATAAATGGTTTACCTTTAGTTATGATAATAGCATTGAACATAATAAAAATATTATCAACAATACTATTACTGCTACCAATAAGAAAGTGTGTTTACACACACACACACACACACACACACACACACACACATACACACACACACACACATATAAATATATATGAATGAGAGAGAGAGAGAGAGAGAGAGAGAGAGAGAGAGAGAGAGAGAGAGAGAGAGAGAGAGAGAGAGAGAGAGAGGCTACAGTTAAGTTAAACGAAAGAGGAATTGTAGCCCTTGTCTTCCTAGGTCTTCCAAAAGTCTTCCTTGGTTTTTCCTAGATCAAAGAAACAATGAATTTTGAACAGTTTACTAGAAATGATTTGGAGAGATCCAATCAACAAAGAGAGACTTAAGAAAACACATGTTGATAATTTTTATGCCTTGTAATTACTTCTTTTCTTTAATAAAGTTTTATTGTTAATTGTTCACACTTCTTCACATCTTATTTAATGTTAAATGTAGCTGTTGATGTACTGTAAATTCGCGTCATAATTGTAGTGTAGTGTCCCTTGTACGTTAGCGTCATTGTTGTATATTATTAATTTCTGCAGTTATTCTGCTGGGGGCTGTTGAGTCAAGTAAATATATCAGACCATCGCCCCATAGAAGTCTTGTTGTTTGTATCGGCATTCATAGATGGGTTAGTGTGCCAGCTGAAATAGATCTGAGCTAATCAGCATTAATATGGGTCAACCCAAGCAGCATACGACAAACTCCATGTATGTTCTCTGATAATTAATTATTAACCCGAGTTAATCTGTTGAATTATGTGTTAGGATCTAATACTGTTTATGCATTGAAACTATTGGAACCTGGTTCATAGAAATATTGATGCCAACTAATCTTTTCATTGATTTTTGCTATATGTATATTTGATTGTTGTTTTCATAAAATTATTGACCTTATATTGATACCATATTTTTTAGAAGAAAGTGGATTATTGTTGGCGGGGGGGGGGGGGGCTTGCTAAATATATATTAAAAGTCGGATTTATCTTCTCCCTTAATAAGAAGTTTTCCACCTATGGATACTGTATGACGGTAATTGTTTGTCTTTAATGTTGTGTATAGAGAGGAAACTTTTAATGCGCCGCGAAGTGAAAGAGACGAGAGTTGTCTTTTGGAGAATTATAAATGAAGATTCTCATCACTTGTAAAAAGTTATGGATGATTAATTATTAATAATAATCATAACCATTAACTAGGGTGGCATTAGCATCACAGAATTATTCAGAAGACTTGATATGAGTATGCGAATTTATTTGCTGCAGAGTATATATTGTTTAATACATTTTAACAACAGCAGAAAAGAAAAGCACGTGTTCATCGTGTGAGCAGCAAAACAAAAAGATACTCTCGGGGTACAAAATATCAATTACGTACAAGACTTGTTTTCTTCATTCTTTCTTTTTAAAATTTGTTTTGACAGCTGACTCTACATCGAAAGCTTCGGGACACCGAATTAACGTGACTAGCGACTTTCGAAGTCTTTGATGTCATTTGACTTCATGAATGATTTAGATGAGAATGGCTCCCTCAGTTCAGCAAAAAGAGGAGGAAGATAAAAGTAAAAGGTGAAGGACGAGAGCGTTTCTGTGTTCCGTACTGGCAAACGACGCAATCAAAGGACAACTGCAGACCTTTAACCATACCGGATAGTTATTTCCCCTGGAAATATTCTACGCACGCGCAGTGGCGTTCCATGTCATTATATTTTTAACTCCACCCCACTCACCCACGCTTCTTTTGAGAGGATCGAGGAGTAGAAAAGAAAAAAAAAACCGCCTTTATCCTACATCCACTGCCGCGAAGGTTCACAAGAATGTCCGTCAGCATTTGACTCCTTTTAATAGGGTCCGCATTCTCTGTGGAAATCTTCAACGGATTCCATTTATCAGGGCCGTTCGAGGACCGTCAAAGCCAGAAGCGGGACTATACCCGACACCATTCGATTTTCTGCTTCCTTCTCTGACGGCATTTTGTAGTTGGCTCCAAGTATCGGGAGATCTGCTATTCCCCGTCGAGATTTATTGTGATCAGAATTTGTTCCGGGACTTTCTCGGTCTTATCAAACTGCTCAGAGCAGCAAGAGCTTGCGAAAAGCAAAGACCGAGCACATTTAGATGAGAAGCTGGCGCAAAGTGGATTAAACCGGGTTCTGTTATAGGGTCTAGCTTAATGGACATAATTTATTTTCTTTTTTTTTTTCTTTCTTGTTTTTAAAAATCGTGACTAGCGTGCTTGAAGTTTATGAACATTATTACACAGTACAGGCATACACCACACTCGAGCGCACTCTCTATCTCTCTCTCTCTCTCACACACACACACACACACAAACACTCACACATGTGTGCACGCGCACACACACATATACAGCCTACTGAATTAAAAAAGTGCAGAGGACGATTAATTAAAGTCTGACAACTATACTTTAGACAATTCAACACAATTCATTATCAACAAATAAATAGATAAATGGCCTATATTAATTATAAAATTGAGATTATATTTCAACATATTTAATCCAACAAACACCTTGGAAATTCAACACAACGTTTTATCTCGTGTCAGTGCGTTTTTATGCACGTTCGTGCGCAAGCATGCTATGAGTGCGTTTAAACTGAATGGAATAATTCAGAAACAGGTCTCATTCAAATCCTGACTAGTTTTTACCCACATTTCAATCTTCTAGTTTTTACCCACATTTCAAGCTCTAGATTTTACCCACATTTCAAGCGACTAGTTTTTGACCCACATTTCAATCTTCTAGTTTTTATCCACATTTCAAGCGACTAGTTTGAAACTGACTAAAAATATAATTAATAGTTTTATATTGGTTGAGTAAAGTTATTCAATAAGCTTTGCTGGCTTAGTATAATGGCAAATTTTAACAATGTGAATTGCTGACTTACACAGCTGTATATTAAAGAACTGTATTTAGCACTTTCCATAATTACACATTTTAAATGTGTGAATTAACTGTTAAATGTTTGAAAAGATATTTTAAAAATGATTAATCAGTATGACTGTATATATTTTATTTACTTACACTTTTAATTAAATAATTTGCTTCATATTCATTGAATTTAATTGAAAGAATTGATAAGTAATTTAATTTTGTTGCTCTGTTTTTCAATTCTTTCATTAAACGACAAACAAAATTATGGTATTGTATATGTTACACAAATATTACTCTAAAATTAACTCACACCTGCCTGAAAACGACAAATAAAATTATATATTGTATATGTTACACAAATATTACTCTAAATTAACTCAAACCGGCCTGAAAACGTTACGAGTCAGGAAGATCGGCAACTAGCATCCATTACATTAAGAATAAAATAATCAATTCCAAAAATCAGAAAAGTAAGCAAACATCAAATACAGACGTATAAAGTAAATAATCTCATAAACAATATGTAAACAAGACGTAAACAATATGTAAACAAGACGTAAACAATATGTAAACAAGGCGTAAACAATAAGTAAACAAGACGTAAACAATATGTAAACAAGATGTAAACAATATGTAAACAATAGCAAAGAGAAGAAATAAAAGTAAAACCTTTATAAACAAGACGAAATTGTCGAGAATATAAGCACAGAAAAGTCCCATGAGGTCCACAAATAAATAAATTAATTAACGATTAAAATTACAGTGAATCAGAAATCAACAATAATAATAAGGCGTAACAAAACCAAAAAAATAACAGTAATAACAACACCACAATAAAATGCTCACTTAAAAATGCCAACATTAAATAAAAACTAAACCCTGTCATTAACTCACACTTATTTACGATTATTGTTTACAAAAACCCTGTCATTAACTCACACTTGTTTACGATTATTGTTTACAAAAACCCTGTCATTAACTCACACTTGTTTACGATTATTGTTTACAAAAACCCTGTCATTAACTCACACTTATTTACGATTATTGTTTACAAAAACCCTGTCATTAACTCACACTTATTTACGATTATTGTTTACAAAAACCCTGTCATTAACTCACACTTATTTACGATTATTGTTTACAAAAACAGGCGGAAGGGGATTGTCGTACTCTCCTTTTGTGAAAGACTTTTATAAATTAGACAACTCTTTTGAGAACTTAGACGACTTTTTAGAAATCAGACAACTCCTTTGAAAATAGGAAAACTAATATGAAATCAGACAACTTTTTTGAAAATAGGACAACTTATTTGAAATCAGACAACTCTTTAGAAATTAGACAATTCTTTTTTAAACTTAGGCAACTCTTCTGAAACTAGACACTTTCTTAAAACCAGACAGCTGTTTAGACAACTCATGTGCAATTAAACAACCCCATAGAAATGTGAATATCTTTAAAAATTAGACACATTTTCTGAAAATAGATAATCCTTTTTTATTAGTAGACTATTCTCTTTTTGAAATTAATCAACTCTTTTGAAATGAGACAAATGTTTAGAAATTAGACAACTCTTGAAATTAGACAACTATTTTAAAAGTAGACAATGCTTTAGAAATTAAACAACTCTTCTGAAAGTAGATACTTCTTTTTGTTTCAAATTAGAGAATTCTTGCTTGAATTTGTACAGCTCTTTTGAAATTAGACAACTCAAACATTAAATTGCTGAAATTGTTTAGTATTTCTTACTCACTTAACACATATATGCCACCACATACCTCGACATACACATTTAATACACGAGAAAAGTACAGATTACTTACAATTACATATACTTTTCACGCTGATTCTTATTCTAGATCTATAATACGCAATACACGAGTCATTCGTCATGTCTTTTTTTAGCAGTTTTTAACTCAGATTACATTGGCATATGACGTCATCGGTATAAAATTTAATATTTCTTTTACATAATGAACATAACTGACAGCCAGTGAATGCACCAATATTTTTTTTCTTATTCCTTATGTGTAACTATAATTTATACAATCTCTTCTTTAGTCTTGCATCACAGTCAACAGTTTCTCATCCTTATTTTAGCATTTTGTATAAGGTAATTCTTAATAAGTGCTTTGCAATCGTAATCTTTTCTTTTTGTAGTTTACATATAATCAAAATTAAAACCAATTATTGGGATCTTGCAAGTTAATTCTTTCTTTCTTTCTTTCTTTCTTTCTTTCTTTCTTTCTTTCTTTCTTTCTTTCTTTCTTTCTTTCTTTCTTTCTTTCTTTCTTTCTTTCTTTCTTTCTTTCTATCTATCTATCTATCTATCTATCTATCTATCTATCTATCTATCTATCTATCTATCTATCTATCTATCTATCTATCTATCTATCTATCTATCTATCTATCTATCTATCTTTCGTTCGTTCATTCATTCATTCTTTCTTTCGCCCTTCTTTCTTTTGCTTGTTCTTTTTTTCTTTCTTTCTTTCGTCCTTCTTTCTTTTGCTCGTTTCTTTCTTTCTTTTGCTGTTTCTTTCTTTCTTTCTTTCTTTCTTTCTTTCTTTCTTTCTTTCTTTCTTTCTTTCTTTCTTTCTTTCTTTCTTTCTTTCTTTCTTTCTTTCTTTCTTTCTTTCTCCTCTTCCTTCATTCTTTCTTCGCTATTTTAGATATCTGCATTAGTGGGCCTACACATCTACCAGTGATTATTTTAATGAACTTTTTAACAGCATTTCTGTAGAAAATTACCTTTTGGTGTAATCTCGTTTTAATTTACAAATCCTCAGACTAGTATAGAAACCCTTATCCTGCGGGAAACTAACCTACTATTAGTGCTGCGTTGGTTTTATGAGGAAAAATAAATGGCGATTATAACGCTTATTTTGTAATAAAAACAGCCATGTCATTTCTCGCATGGAGAGTCTTCCAATTGGAAGGGACAGTCTGACAAGAAAAGGAAAAAAAAATGAAGCGACAATCAGCCGTTGCAGATCTCGAGGCTTCACACGAGACAATAATTGAAAATATGATTTGCACACGGCCCTGGCGGCAACTACCCTCTCTCTTCTCGCTACAACTGTGTTTGCGGACGAGAAGCGATGGGCCCCGCTTTGGCATCGATTTTCGATTTGGCTTCAGTCTGCGCTCGGTAAATGTCTTGGGTATCTAATTTGTGCACCCTTCTGACCCAACGCGGTGTAATAGTTACTGAAGAGTGCGGAGCGATGAAAAACTGATGCAAGGGGCGGTCGACTGAAGTATGGTGCGGTCGTGTGCCGTACAGGGTAGAACGCACTTCAGTGGCTGCAGTGGCTAGGAGATAACTACATCACGATCTGTCATAACTGAACTTTAAAATGAAATAATTTTTGCTTCTTTATGGCCTTAGTTCAATAAGTTGTGTGATTTCATATTTTATTATAATTACAGATGTTTGTGTTTGAGAGAGGAAATCGTGCTTTTATTGCGCCAATGTTTTTTTGTCTCTTTTCTACGAGTTTATTTTTTCAGGACAATTCTTTCCGAGCAGGTTTGATGGATGTAACAAATTACTCACTGTAGCATTTGATTTTGAATACACACACACACACACACACACACACACACACATATATATATATATATATATATATATATATATATATATATATAGAGAGAGAGAGAGAGAGAGAGAGAGAGAGAGAGAGAGAGAGAGACTCCCACACTGTCCCTACTGAATCTATATAATAAATGATTTAAAATAAAAATACAGAACTCAAAATTTAGGTTTACTGATCCTCAAGAAGACCAATGAAGTTCTCTCTCTCTCCTAACCATGCACTTCGGTCTTCAGAGCATCACAGATAAGACTCTTTACAGACACTTTCGCTTAAAGTGACGTACTTCAGAGCATCAGAGATAAGACTCTTTACAGACACTTTCGCTTAAAGTGACGTACTTCAGAGCATCAGAGATAAGACTCTTTACAGACACTTTCGCTTAAAGTGACGTACTTTCCACAGGAGAGTGCACAGCACGTAGACATTTACTCAAAAGTAAAATATTTTCCAAAAGGATTTTAAAACTTCGCATGCCTACAAAGAAAGGTGGCTGTCTCCGTGGAGACAAGCTTGGAGGCACGAAATGGGAGGTCACTCACTGATGGCGGGTAATCGTGAAAAGCCCAGAAGCGATCAAGCGAAACGTAGCCAGTGAAAGAGATTTAGTGAGAATCTGCAGAGAGAACCAAAGGTCTAATGGAACGGACAGCGGAGAGGTTGACGAACTCCTGCCAGGTTCCAGAAGAGTGGGCAGGAACGGCAGACGAAAAACATGGACTCTGTGGACGGTTAAGGGGAAAGTAAGAACGGAACTGAGTCGCTCATTTCGGTGTCCTTGTCTGTTTTCATCAAAGCGATGATAGGGGTAGTGTGGGGAAGAGTAAGAAAGAGAATGACATCCTCATACCCAGTTACGTCCCTTGCCAGTGGCACTGCTATGAAGATGTCAGAGAGTAAAGTGCACTCTAAGGTTCATTTGAACTTCGACACTTATGCACCAGGAAGAATTAGTGTTAACAGAGCGATACAGTATATAACTGGGGTCCCTTCAGCTACCAGCTGCTAAATAACATAGAAAGTGTTAAAATGGTTTTGGCGCAAAGAGACAGAGCTGTCCTTTCTGCTATTTTAAAATATTTAAAGAGTTATAGAGCAGATAGAGAGTTGTCCTTTCTGCTAATGTTGTGTAAAATATATAAAGAGCTATAGAGCAGATAGAGAGTTGTCTTTTCTGCTAATGTTGTGTAAAATATACAAAGAGCCATAGAGCAGATAGAGAGTTGTCTTTTCTGCTAATGTTGTGTGAAATATACAAAGAGCTATAGAGCAGATAGAGAGTTGTCTTTTCTGCTAATGTTGTGTAAAATATACAAAGAGCTATAGAGCAGATAGAGAGTTGTCCTTTCTGCTAATGTTGTGTAAAATATTTAAAGAGCTATAGAGCAGATAGAGAGTTGTCTTTTCTGCTAATGTTGTGTAAAATATACAAAGAGCTATAGAGCAGATAGAGAGTTGTCTTTTCTGCTAATGTTGTGTAAAATATACAAAGAGCTATAGAGCAGATAGAGAGTTGTCTTTTCTGCTAATGTTGTGTAATACATAAAAAGCTATAGAGGAGATAACGTGCTGTGTTTGGGGTGAGTGTGTGCGTGCGTGTGGCAATGGAAACTGTTATTGATGCTGCTATTACATTAAACATAGTGTTTGTGTGACACACACATACAGACGCACACACAACATACACACACACATACACACACACACACACCAAACACACACACATATATATATGAAATGGGAATATAATAGTGAGGCTTTTCCCTTCGTTTGCTATGATAAACCACATAAATTATACTAATGGTATTAATGCACTGAAGCCTGATAGTACCCTAAATACAACAGAAATTATTAATAGAATTTCAAAGCAACGAATTAGAACTGTCATTTCCATGACTGTCATGCAACATAAAACACACATGCAGCATCTATCTATCTATCTATCTATCTATCTATCTATCTATCTATCTATCTATCTATCTATCTATCTATCTATCTATCTATCTATCTATCTATCTATCTATCTATCTATCTATCTATCTATCTATCTATCTATCTATAAGCAAGTACACACGTTGCCTCTCTTTTTTCCGTTTCTCTTTCTTTAATTTTATTTTTTCTCTCTTTCGGTCACTCACATACACACACATATACACATGTACATTTGCGCATATATAAAACATATACACATCCATACATGTATATACGCACATACGAACGAGCATGAATATTTTCTCTTTATGTTTATAAATTAGTCCCATTCCTTTTGCCGGCCTTAATACGGCCTTCACTACTTTTGCCGGCCATAATACGGCCTTCATTACTTTTGCCGGCCATAATACAGTCTTCATTACTTTTGCCTTCCATAATTCGGCCTACATTACTTTTGCCGGCCATAATACGGCCTTCATTACTTTTGCCGGCCATAATACGGCCTTAATTACTTTCATTGTCTTGCTTTTGTATCAGGATAGTAATGTAAGCTCAAAAGCTATAGTGTACACAAGACTTAAAAAATATAGTCAGAGATAATACCAACCATAGAATCATTTCAAGACTTTAAAAATATAGTCAGAGATAATACCAACCATAGAATCATTTCAAGACTTCAAACACTGCCAGCAAACAGCAAAAGAAACTAATAGTCTCGTTGTAAGAAAGAAAAGAAGAAACAAAGAAAAAACAATGTTTGAATGTCTTTCACTCTCCGGTAAGTCCTTGTTGATACTTTGCTTTATGTCCTTCGTGGTATTATCCCAGCTTAATTGCGTCGATGTGCCGAGTTATCTCCCTTTGGTAGTCTCTTCCTGGTAAAGAGATCGCAGCAGTAGCCTTTGCTCAAACTGATTTCTTTTCCTTTTTTTCCTTTTTTTTCCCTTCCCCTTCTCTCGGCGAAAGACCAGTGCTTGCGCACTGAATGAAATACTTAGCGAGGGAGACGGTCGTCCGAATGTTTTGTTCTGTTAAGTACACGCAACAGTTGCATGCGACTTCTTACTCGTCCAGACGGGAGATTTCGATTCCTTAGTAATGACACAATTGGCGTTGTCTCGAAATGTTGTATGACTTCTCAGTGGAAATAACAGTTCTTCTCTCATTCCCCCCCCCCTCCTACACATCCCATCATTTTTCTCCTTTCTTTTAATGCGGATTGTTAGGGCCAGAGTTGTCCTTCTTGCACGAACGCTTTTCGATCGATCATGGAGATGGTTTTCGTATCTGGCTTTCTGTAACCTATAGTCTGAGTCTGGAAACATAGCAATGGCAGCCAGCGATGCGTTTATGCGGATTTTTCTCCACCCAATTGATCACAACACGGCAAAGGGTTCTCTTTATTGATAGTGAGATGCCAAATTTGGTCATACCGCACGTGATACCCGTTTGGGGGATATTAAAAGTCTCTTTTGGTTTTCACACACATAGCTGTTTGCATGCAGTTCTTTCTTTCTTTCTTTCTTTTCTTTCTTTCTTTCTTTCTTTCTTTCTTTCTTTCTTTCTTTCTTTCTTTCTTTCTTTCTTTCTTTCTTTCTTTCTTTCTTTCTTTCTTTCTTTCTTTCTTTCTTTTACTTTATTATCTATTACTAACTTATCATACAACAACCATAGCAGCCGGATTTCTATCGTGCACTTAATAAAATATTACTTTTGTCCATGTCCTATTATTGTGTAAACATAATTGGCGCTTTTATCGAGCATTGCCCATTAAAGTTTGTAACGGCCTCAGTAAACTCCGAGTGCCTAGCAATCAATTTACTTTAGGGTCGTCTTTATGTCTTGGAGAAATATTTATGAATTCACTACATCTGTATCAAACAACAATTGGAACACATTAGCAAACATGTTTTTTTTTCCCCTCTTCACAATCTTCGTTGATATAAGTGCAAATCATATATGTTAGTATAAGTGTAATATAAAAGTGTCTGTATTACTCTTTCAGTGTGTGTGTGTGTGTGTGTGTGTGTGTGTGTGTGTGTGTGTGTGTGTGTGTGTGTGTGTGTGTGTGTGTGTTCGAATTAAATAGTTCACAAGCATCATCGTTAGTGCACAGTGCAATGTGTCTTTATTTCTATAAAGTGTGTTTCTTTTTAGTAAAATGGAACTACTAGTGCAATGTATTACGTCATTACGTGTGCAATTTAAAAGTGTTCAGTATTAGTGCAATGTATTACGTCATTACGTGTGCAATTTAAACGTATTGAGTATTAGTGCAATGTATTATGTCAATTACGCGTCTTATATAAAAGTGTTCAGTATGAATGCAATGCATTACATCATTGCGTTTGCTATATAATTGTGTTCTGTATTAGTGCACTGTGTTACGTCATTACGTGTGCTATATAAACTATATAAATGTGTTCAGTATTTGTGCAATTTATTAAGCCTTTACGTGTGCTATATAAATGTGTTCAGTATTAGTGCAATGTATTAAGCCATTACGTGTGCTAAATGTGTTCAGTATTAGTGCAATGTATTAAGCCATTACCTGTGCTATATAAATGTGTTCAGTATTTGTGCAATGTATTAAGCCATTACGTGTGCTTATAAACTATATAAATGTGTTCAGTATTAGTGCAATGTATTAAGCCATTACGTGTGCTATATAAATGTGTTCAGTATTAGTGCAATGTATTAAGCCATTACGTGTGCTATATAAATGTGTTCAGTATTATTGCAATGTATTAAGCCATTACGTGTGCTATATAAATGTGTTCAGTATTAGTGCAATGTATTAAGCCATTACGTGTGCTATATAAATGTGTTCAGTATTAGTGCAATGTATTAAGCCATTACGTGTGCTATATAAATGTGTTCAGTATTAGTGCAATGTATTAAGCCATTACGTGTGCTATATAAATGTGTTCAGAATTAGTGCAATGTATTAAGCCATTACGTGTGCTAAATGTGTTCAGTATTAGTGCAATGTATTAAGCCATTACCTGTGCTATATAAATGTGTTCACTATTAGTGCAAAGTATTAAGCCATTACGTGTGCTATATAAATGTGTTCAGAATTAGTGCAATGTATTAAGCCATTACGTGTGCTATATAAACTATATAAATGTGTTCACTATTAGTGCAAAGTATTAAGCCATTACGTGTGCTATATAAATGTGTTCACTATTAGTGCAATGTATAAAGAGTAGGAATTGAAACCAGTATCATCGTGTAGATATTAATTCATGACTGATGTGTTAACCTTGTATAGTGCTCCAATGTGTCAGTTGTAGTGCAGTGCACAAATTAGAACTAGTGCTTCAGTAGTGTTTCAGTTATTAGTACCATGCGAATTTGCAGTAATAATGCAATGTGAATGTGTCGGGATTAACATAGTGTGAGACTGTCAGTACGGAGTCACTATGTACAGTCTGTTCTTTCTGGCAATCATTTTTACCGACGCTCACAGTGTGTTGTACGGCATCACTTAACAGTAAATTACACTCAGTCTCGTGTTGACATAATGCTGGTTAACAAAGACTGTTGACATAATGCTGGTTAACAAAGACTGTTGACATAATGCTGGTTAACAAAGACTGTTGATATAATGCTGGTTAACAAAGACTGTTGACATAACGCTGGTTAACAAAGACTGTTGACATAATGCTGGTTAACAAAGACTGTTGACATAACGCTGGTTAACAAAGACTGTTGACATAATGCTGGTTAACAAAGACTGTTGACATAATGCTGGTTAACAAAGACTGTTGACATAATGCTGGTTAACAAAGCCTGTTGACATAATGCTGGTTAACAAAGCCTGTTGACATAATGCTGGTTAACAAAGACTGTTGACATAATGCTGGTTAACAAAGACTGTTGACATAATGCTGGTTAACAAAGACTGTTGACATAATGCTGGTTAACAAAGACTGTTGACATAATGCTGGTTAACAAAGACTGTTGACATAATGCTGGTTAACAAAGACTGTTGACATAATGCTGGTTAACAAAGACTGTTGACATAATGCTGGTTAACAAAGACTGGATAATTCTTATAAGTAGTGAAGCACACTGTTGACGGATGTGTGCGTCTTAAATAAATATTTAATCACCGTAGCTGTCACTGAGCGAAAAAAGACGACTTGTAAAAGGTTTCCTTCCTACAAAACATACATGAAAATTACACACACACACACACACACACACACACGCACACACACACACACACACACACACACACACACACACACACACACACACACATTCACAGACATACTTTAAAAGCAAATGTCTTATATTGCAGGACTGCAAAATAATACATGTATATACATGCAAATATTCAAACACACACTAATTCATTCACATATACACACACGCTAAAGATCACGCAGACAAACCAATGTTGTTAGATAATGGAGCTAGAGATCACGCAGACAAACCAATGTTGTTAGATAATGGAGCTAGAGATCACGCAGACAAACCAATGTTGTTAGATAATGGAGCTAGAGATCACGCAGACACACACCATGCAATAAATCAACAGGAAAAATAAATGACAGAACCCACCACCACAACCACCCAGCACACTCGCTGGATTTCAAGAATCCCTAGGTCACGCTGACCTCAATTTATTACCTCAGAACCACGTGCACGGTGGCTCACTTGAATGTCAGTGACACGCCTGATTAAACCCAACCACGCGTGACCTGCAACTTGTTATATGCGCGCACGATCTCGGTGGTTGTCGGTAAGAGAATAAGAGAACGACGAGGCACGCGCAGTAAAAGAGGGAGTATATGGATGGGTGGGGTGGCTGGAATGGGAAAGAATTAATATCTTACAGTAGTTAATGCCGTGGCATTCATAGAACCCAGTATTGTCAATTCCGTGAGCACAGCAGAGCTGTTATCAGTTCCTGTCTCGCCTCAGCGCCCTCGCAATTGTTTCGTTATTGCACAACAATGCCCTTTTATGCAAATCAGTTTAATATTTCTCTTCAGTTTCTTTATGGCATTCAAAAGTCACAATCCTATGTGTGCTCCCGTTTCCGGGAAAGTATTCTGCGTTAGAAGAATAAACCCTGATTTATATATTCATTTATTTGAGGCTTAGCAAATTCAGTCACCTACAAATGTTGTTTCCCTGTGCATATTATTTCAACAATTGCAAGTTGTGGATTCTCTTCAAATCGGTAAAACCAGAGTGTGAACGATTTGAAGTAATGAGAAATATTTTTCTCCTGTTCATCGCTACTTTAAGCTTAGCTTGTAATCCCGTATAATGTATGGAGCTTTATTCCGTTTGATTTTACTCGTACAAAATAAATTAACGGCTCTGAGCATTGGTCATTGTATTCATCAGGAAAGAAAATTAATGGTTTTAAGCATTGGTCATTGTATTCATCAGGAAAGAAAATTAATGGTTTTAAGCATTGGTCATTGTATTCATCAGGAAAGAAAATTAATGGTTTTAAGCATTGGTCATTGTATTCATCAGGAAAGAAAATTAATGGTTTTAAGCATTGGTCATTGTATTCATCAGGAAAGAAAATTAATGGTTTTAAGCATTGTTCATTGTATTCATCAGGAAAGAAAATTAATGGTTTTAAGCATTGGTCATTGTATTCATCAGGAAAGAAAATTAATGGTTTTAAGCATTGGTCATTGTTCATGAAGAGGTAATCAAAGACTTTATTCATTTATACATTATTCGTTCAATATAAATTAAAGTTTTCAATTATTTATCTTTATTCTTTAAAAATAATTGAACTTCTTCAAACATTTGCACTTGAGCGTCAAAAGGGTTAAAGTATTATAATCTAAAACTAAGTTGAGCATTCAGACTATTTTCAAAAGGAGAAGAAGGTTGGCTGGCTGTGCCCATAAAACGCTAAACAAGATACTTGTTATATGTGTGTGTGTATGTTTTTGTGTGTGTGTGTGTGTGTGTGTGTGTGTGTGTGTGTGTGTGTGCGCGCGCGTGAATCTATGTGTGAGTATATGTTTCCTGCCAATCTTTTAAGGTTGAATTTTAAAATGTGTGCATATAACTATATAAGTGTGTACATAATGTACGTCCTACTAATCTAACAGTTGTAGCATGATGCGTGTATGTTGGTTGTGTATGTGTGTGGATAGGTGCTTGTATGAGTATGTGTTTGTATGTCAGTTGTAAGCACACGTTTAATTCTTTCTTCTTTACGCATGCGTCTAGAGGTGCATGTTATGTAGTGACATAAAGCATTGATTAATTTTACTTCAATACGACCTGCTTCGATAAGAGAATTTTGCCCAGGCATCAGCAACCTCAAGCTCTCAAACAAAAACCACAACCACACCTGTAGCTGAGGATCGAACAAGAACAATAACTTAAAATGTTAGCGCCAACAACGATCCATTTTCCGATCAAAAGATCAGGAACGAACACCCACTATTTTTAAGAGTGACCAGATTAAGCAAGGGAGCCGCTTGTTCCAAAATCACAAAACAAATTGTCCTACTTTGGGGCGGCCAGCAAGCCAAAAAACAGTTGATTCCTGCACTGGCAACATTCACCGACACTTTATTTTAAATAGAAAAATAAAAAGAGAAAATGATATCACTGCTCCGCCTGTAGCAAAGCAAACACATTATATCGAGTCTCATAAACTCGCCATTACAGACGTTGTTCTTAAGGAACATGCCTGCAGGCAACACTGGCAAGCGCGCCAGCGTGGCGTTTTGAATAAACATGAGAAAATGCATCAGGATAGGAATCGCTCAAGGGGACTTAATTGGTTGTTGATGCGCAAATTTTGCAAAAAAGGAGATATCGATCCCTTTCTGGTTAGGATAGGATGCGATAATTGGTTTGCATAACGATCGGTAATTGAATAATAAAATCTGTTTGTAGCTTCTTGCAAACTGCGCTATAGAGTCTGAGGTTCAAGCCCGTGACGAGATTAAAGGCTCAGTGGCGTATCGAGTTGCATAGTGCCTGCCAACCACTTTTCCGGAATTATCAATATTTTGTTTATTTATTTTTTCCTCCTCATTTTCTAACAATTTTTTAATTTCTTTAATAAAGGCAGTTGTGATAAAATTATGTACATCTCCTTGATGCTACTCTTGGACAATAAAAACAGTCCGAGACTTCCTGGCTGAATGCGGAATTGCGTTCTAAAAGAGAGACGTGAAATATGAAATATGACAGTTATTACTTGATTAATTATAAATTATAAAAATATGTAGCATGTATTTCTGGCAACAGCAGTTACAAGTGATGTTCCTGCGTGCCAATCATACATATCAAGCTAATAATTAAAGACAACCATATTCGTAACGCCTTTTTTTCACTCAAATGTAAAGTAAGATGTTCCAACGTTTGACACAAGCATCTAATTATGGCTAGGTTTAAAAATGCAACAAAAATCTCCAACTATATGTTGCTAAATGTCGATTTCTGCTAATTAACGTGCATGAGTAAAATAGTAATGGAAAATAACAACAGAAGGGGAAGCAACTCTAAATGTAATAACAAACGAAACGAAAGTACCGTAAAGATCATACGCAAAATACTGTTTCAAATTAGAAACGAAAAATCGCAGGAGTTTTCTTCACATAGTAATGTGTAATGATTTTCTTTTAGATTTGTTCATCATTGAGTTAGGCGATAATTGTCTAAGTCGCTGTTCTTAACAAATGCTGTTGTGCTTTGCTGTTCAACTACAACAACGACGATTTTATTTGTCTTATATGCGTTGTAGACAGGTCACAGTTGGGAGAGTAAAATGATATTCCTGTGTCTAAACAATCAAGATGGGCATCAGTAAGTCACCACCCGTTTTTAAAAAATATTTTGTTGATATGCTAAATTTTTAAAAGGAAACCCTTTTCGCTCAACCAGATTAAAATACATTTTATTTGTTTCGCACGATTTTAAAAAATACCATTTTTAATGTCCAAAATCTCCAGTTCCATTTCTACTTTTGCTTGAATGAAGCTGGCAATCAATGTAGTCAATTTTGTTACCTCTAAGTCACGGACTTGAAATCTCCTATCGTACTGCTGTAGAATATTTTGAATGCGGGTAATAAATAATGAAGGGTTAAAATACCAATTACTTCATAATTCGCCTTCATTTGTGACATCCACAAGATCAGTTTCGGAACAGCCTAGTTTCTGCCAGTATCTCTAGTTTTCACACTTCGTCACGGGCGCCGTTTTGGGAACCGCTGAATTAGAATTTTCATCAGTGTCAATGGTAAATTTTAATGTGTAAAGAAAACATTAAAATACGAGGTTTAGAAACATGCGACAGTTGATCAGATTCCTTTGACTATACAAGTGGAAATTACATTTATTTTTTTTAAAAAACCACAACAAAACAATATTTCCATCACCGACATTCATTTTATTCTGTGAAACATGAGAAAAAGTTCAGCTTCGAAAACGTTGTCTTGCTAATGAGAATTTTTTTTTCGATACAAATGGTAGAGGTCAAGTAAAAATAATTTAGTCCTTTTTATGTTTTGAATGGCTAATGGTTTATGCAAAGCTTGCTATTAAAAAGATACCTAATATCTTAGATTTGGACTCGGGGTCACTGTGATTCAGTCTTTACAGATGATTGTCTGGGCGGGGAGAAGGGGAAGGAGTATTATTGTCACATTAATGAACGATTTTTTGTTGTTATTATTATGTCAGAAGCGAATTTTATCATGTGCACGTTTAATTAAGTTGGGTGCGATTGACAGGTGTCCAGCTGATTGATTTACCCTTGCTTCAAGTTTGGTGGAATTGTTTGAAACCAATGAGAGTAAAAGTGCCGGATTGCTTGAGCAGGTGCGGGAGTTGTGAGACTTCGTGCTGACAGTATTGACTGTAACACTACCTGACGACATTTAAGCCACTCAACAAACATACTGTAGACATTACATGTACGTCCCTGACCCACAAACATACTGTAGACATTACATGTACGTCCCTGACCCACAAATATACTGTAGATAGTACATGTACGTCCCTGACCCACAAACATACTGTAGACATTACATGTACGTCCCTGACCCACAAACATACTATAGACATTACATGTATGTCCCTGACCCACAAACATACTGTAGACATTACATGTATGTTCCTAACCCACAAACATACTGTAGACATTACATATACGTCCCTGACCAACAAATAGATATAGATATTATAAATAGGTCTATGACCTACAAATGGACTGTATACATTACATATACGTCCCTGACCCACAAATAGATTGTAGATATTATATATAGGTCTATGACCTACAAATAGACTGTAGACATTATATATATGTCCCTGACCCACAAAAAGACTGTAGATATTATATATTCGTCCATGACCTACAAATAGACTGTAGACATTACATACATTTTCCTGACCTACAAAAAGATGAAACTGCGGAGACTGCTATCTCTGATACTATTAGTATTGTTTAGCTTAAGAAAAAACGAATGTTGACATAATTTTTTTGTTTGTTATTTATGCCACAAGTATAATTGTTACATAAATTTAGATTAAATGAATTAGTGTAGTTTGTTTAATCCTTTGACACTGTTTGTCAGCCTGATTAAACTTCTAATAAGAAAGAGGTGGGGTATTTGTCTGGAAGAAAAGGAAAACTATCAAAGAATAAAGCGCTTAGTTCTAACGTTTGAAAAGAGTTAGATATTGGACCTCTTAAATAGCGCCCGCCTCCTAGCCATTTGCTAGAAAATAGCAATTTAATGCGTTTGTTGGTATGGTGGGAAGGAGAGGATGTAGATAGCAATTTAATGCGTTTGTTGGTATGGTGGGAAGGAGAGGATGTAGATAGCAATTTAATGCGTTTGTTGGTATGGTGGGAAGGAGAGGATGTTTATTACAAAATTAATTTTATAACGTATAGCGGGTACTAGTTTTTAAACGTCTACAGAGGGTATTGTTTGAAAATGTCAATAGGAGCATGTTAAAGCGAACACGCTACATTTAATTTTGTGTAAAGGATATATTTCAAAGTATGAATAATACTCTGGGTGCATAATATATTTTTATAGAATACAGAATATGTTTTGGAATTAATACAAGATAGTTGTAAAAAGTGCACATGGAACGCTTCATAAAGTGCACAGGATACATTTTATTTATGCAGAATGTCAGGATTTTTATTAAAAAAATATTTTGTTCACATTATAAATTTAAACATTTGTACAAGATACACTTTGCAATATGTATTCTATGTCTTTTTTTTAGAAAGTAAGCATAATAAATTGTACTGTACAAGATAAGTTTGCAATATATATTACATGCCTTTTTTTTTTTTAGAAAGTAAGCATAATAAATTGTACTGTACAAGATAAGTTTGCAATATATATTACATGCCTTTCTTAGAAAGTAAGCATAATATATTGTATTGTACAAGATAAAGTTGAGAAAATATGAAAGGTATTTACGGATTGATACATAGTAAATTGCAGAATGTGTACAAAATATATTTTATGATATCTATAGGATTAATTTTAGAACGCGTACCAAATAGTTTTCATAATGTCTAAAGTGTTACAAGTATTGTGTTAGCGGGTATACTGTAAAATTTTACAATATGTAATGTATATTTCATTATCGTGCACGGATAGAGGAAACATTATGTGTAATCAATGTTTCTTGGTCTTGTGCAGTGGACATATTGGGGCGTGTACACGGTGATATATTATGTATACATTATGTGTAATCAATGTTTCTTGGTCTTGTGCAGGGGACATATTGGGGCGTATACACGGTGATATGTATACATTATGTGTAATCAATGTTTCTTGGTCTTGTGCAGTAGACATATTGGGGCGTATACACGGTGATATGTATACATTATGTGTAATCAATGTTTCTTGGTCTTGTGCAGTAGACATATTGGGGCGTATACACGGTGATATATTATATATACATTTTTTAAGAAGTACGTAACAAAATACATATGACATTTTCAAACTAATCCCAGTACTGATTTTTGCTCGCATATTCAATGGTATTAATTAAATCCCAGTAATGATATTACATTTAAATAAAAACGACTAAAATATAGATTATGCCTTTATAAAGAAAATACTTTTTAAATACGTTTCTTGAGTCTAGTCTACAAATAAAACTTTCTAAATATATTTCTTAACATACCACTTCTACACATGCATTATAACATAAAAAGTATTGTATTTCATCTTTCATAAATGAGAAAAAATATTTATAAGAATATGTTAATGCTATGAACTGTATTAACAGAAAGACAGAAATAAAATCCAAGAGGTCTTTGACATCATAAAGAAATAAGACGATAGTAATCAGAATTTTACGTTTATCTTTGTGATTACCTAAATAAAAGTGGAAAGAGTATTTTGAATTGTTATATTTAGATTAATGGTGTGCAAGGACATTTTGAATTATTATTTTTAGTTTCTTTCTTCTTAAATATATTGTCTTAGATGACGTTATTATTAATACGTTAATTTTTATTTTTGCTTTTATTCTTTCATTTTTATTTTATATTTCTGTTCACTATGCATGTAAATCAAGTTATAACACACAGAAATTTGTCGGACATGTAAATCAAAATGTAACATACAGGAGTTTGTTTTGTTGTGAAAGTAAATCAAGTTGTAACACACAGGAGTTTGTTTGTCGACCATGTTCCTTGTGTGTGCACAACGTGTGTGTGTGTGTGTGTGTGTGTGTGTGTTTTACTCGTATATGGTGAGTGTGTATCATGACAATGCACGAAAGAAATGTTACAATGTTTATTATATAATATTTAGTCTATTTAGTCTATTAGTCAAGCACGCGTTTGTAAGATTCTGCTCTTGTGTGCATTTATGCATGACTTATTTGCGCGCGTCTGTGTGTCTATGTTTGTGGTACGTGCGTGCGTGCGCCTGTCATTATGTTTAAGAGTGAAAGTAAACTAAAGAAAAAGTTCCGCCTTCACTTTTTACTTTTAAAATCCCCAAACAAATAACACTGACGATAAAGTCCAGCTTTAAAGGCACGTTTTCTCTGGAGTCAACATCGTTTCTCTTTTAAGGTCTCGTGAAAGTGCTAAAGAGAGGCTGCGATCAAACCTCATTAAATCTCCTATCGACCTCCCGCGGACCGGTGTCTAATGTTTGACCTGGTCATGAAAGGCTTCGTGGTTGTATAGTTTACGCTCTGGCAGGAACTTGTGATCGCGGGACTTGGCTATAAATTTGCAATTTGAAGATTATTGCTGTTCATCTATATGTCTATCTATCTATCTATCTATCTATCTATCTATCTATCTATCTATCTATCTATCTATCTATCTATCTATCTATCTATCTATCTATCTATCTATCTATCTATCTATCCACCCAACTCTCTCTCTCTATTTATCTATCTGTCTGTCTGTCTGTCTATCTATCTATACAATACCCAACATCCACGCACCCATCCACCCATCCATCCATCCATATATACATATATACACTACACAAAAACATGATACACACTACGTACACAGACAACGGAGCATCTGCACACAAACACAGACACACACACACACAAAAGAAACCACTTAATAAACTTAAACTGATGTCTATGCTATTTTAGTAAGTCCAGAATTGTCTTCTACTTTAGTTAAGGTATGTGTTATTGTTCTAAGTTGTAAAAAGTGCCTATTTTATAAAAAATTAATCACATTTTACAGTACGTCATTATTCAACGGCTCACTAAAAGTAAAAATGAAACAAGCAAAATCCTTTTAGAGGACAAGGAATGGCCGTTTCATTTTTACTATGTGGTGTAAAACGCTTTCTGGAAGACTTTCCTTGTTCGAAATGGAGACTGGGTTACGCTTACGATAGACAGGTAAAACGGGGCTAAGTCGAGCACAGAGACAGACACATCGCTGACATTGGATGGGTGAAAAGTGGTGAGCCGTACGCACAGAGAAACGCTTACGAAAGACGGGTACAGTGGTGTGAGCCGTACGCACAGAGAAACGCTTACGAAAGACGAGTACAGTAGTGTGAGCCGTACGCACAGAGAAACGCTTACGAAAGACGGGTACAGTGGTGTGAGCCGTACGCACAGAGAAACGCGTACGAAAGATGGGTACAGTGGTGTGAGCCATACGCACAAATAGGAAATGATGGAACTCTACGCACTAACTGGTGTGCATGGGGAAAGGTTGAAGTTAATTCCATGTCAGGATGGAAAAGAAAACAAAACCACAGACGCTTCACACATTAAGACCAAAACTTGCGAAAGTAATATTTCTAAATCCTCTCTGGTGGAATCTTGAAGCCATGACCTTTCATCCACGGTGCTTTAAGAAATGAAGAGCGACTGAACTAGCAGAAGTACACAAACAAGCATGGTTCAATCGGTTCTGGCAGGCACTGGCGTTATCCTTGGAGCTTGAGTTTGCTTTTCGTTGTGTTGATGAATAACATTTTAGGATTGCTTTTGTAATGAATAATCAGAAGGAGCACATTTTTGCTGCAAAAGTTAAAAAATTCTCCCTTTGCACAAATGTTGACTATTTAGCACATACTAGTAGTTTCTGAGAGCGTATTCGAACAAGTGATGATATGAGGTGGAAGCAATGGTCAGCAGTCTCTAATATAATTATTATGATGCATAATCTGGCTAAATGATAAAAACATTATTAAAATAAATAAGCACGCACCTCCCACCTCCCGCCCTCCAAAAAAGTTGGTGTAATAAATACACACAAACTCTGTCACTCACCCACTGACTCACTCATGAACACACACACACAAACACACACACACACACACGCACACACAAACACACACACGGCAATGATGCACAGTTTTGCAAAACTGTCATGAATAGGAGCAGAGTTTAAGCCAATGCATTTTATTTATATATTTTATTGCATGTTTAATTCATTTTTGCAGAAAATAATTTGAAATGATTAAATGTACTCTAGTCTTCGGGCATTGCCTTAACGTGTTAGAGAACAGGCAGTTTTTTATTTTATCCCCAGTTGTCACATTTAACATTTTACATTCCAGAATAAAAATTTTCCTTTAACACGTTCAGAAGGGACAATAACTCCTCTTGACACAAATTACAAATTGTCAGTGCTGCAACAGTACGCAGCCACAAGGGAGGGTACTACCAATCTACGATCACGTCACGCTACCAAACCCCTGGGGCAGTGAGGGAGAATTGGATTCTCCTGCAGGAGAAAACCTTTCTTTCAAACACTTATACAGACGTTTTTGTTTTGCTTTTTTAACAAAGAAAAATAAAAACGAAAAGAAAAGAGAAGAGAATGTACACAACACGAAGAATAAATTGCAGTTCGAACGAATGGTTTCTTTCATCTGTTAGGCAAATGTTTTCTTAAATAGTCAGATGCGGCAGTTTATGGCGTTTTATCTGTCCAATTTGTTTCTTATTTCAATATCGTTATACCTTTCTGCTAATTAGGCAGCTTGGTGGATTTCTGGAAATCGAGGGCAGAGCCTCGCTTTGAAACGGGCACAGTCAAGAAACAGCCCTGAGTACCTATGCCCTACAATCATATGTGGAAGACAGGTAATGAAAATACGACTCTGCAGGTTAATTTATTAATAAGCGATAGCTGTTGAGTGCTTTGAGATAATGTTGATGACTAATTATGTGGAGTATGATTTTGTTTGTATATGTGTATTTACGAGTATTATGCGTATAACTGAGTGCTTGTGTGTGTTCGTGTTTGTATGCATGTTTGCATCTACACTTGTAGTTTGTGTTGGTGTTTGGCATATATATGTTTGTGAGTTTGTGTATTCTTGTGGGTGTCTTTGTGCATGAGTTTGTGTCAGAATGTTTGTGTTTGTGTGTATTTATGTTCGATCAGATGCGTCCTTAGATGTGTCAGTTTGTGTGTGTGTGTGTGTCTGATTAGTTCGTAAGTTTGCTTTTGGAGAGAGGCTGGAGATTTAAAAGTCAGAACATGGCATCAGGTACGAATATTATTTGGAACGTGTGCCAAGTTCTATTTCTGAATCCATTGAGCTATTTTTAACTAATCTTAAGAAAAGTCACACGACTCTTGTCATGCATTTTGCCATAGTATTTGCTTCTGGTTTTACATGTTTTAATTTTAATGTTATGATACATTAAAAAAAGATCAAAGTATTTAATATTTTTTTCTATTTTTTCCATTTATTTGAAAGATTATCTAACGCTGTTAATGATGTAACAATGGCATTACATATATACATATATATGCGACTTAGTAAATGCTGTCATGACAAATTTTGTCATAGGAGATGGACATGATTATAATTATGACGATAAAGCTTGCTTATTTCTCAGTGATGTGAGAATATATATAATTGCAAGTCATTTTCCCTGAAGCGTTGCATGTGTGTCTGCACGTGTGTATTCGTATTTATTTGAGCACATACGGTGTGGTATAGTTTGTGTAATTGTGTGTGTAAAAGTAATAGCTTTCTTTTAAATATGAATCTATCAAGCATGCAAAACAAAATTATTAATAAGCAATGCATAAAACGAGTATAAATTTACTGCACTAGTAGCCCCCGAGATAATGCAGCTTGTGTATCCACCCGTCCTTTTATTAGCTAACTTGATTTTATTATAGTAACACCCCGAGATAATGCAGCTTGTGTATCCACTCTTCCTTTTATTAGCAAACTTGATTTTATTATAGTAACAGCGTTTCAAGAAATACTAATCCGTTCTCGTGAAGTTGTTTAATTTTTATTTTGCAACATGGTACTTTCAAAGTTCAACACTTAGCAACACTGAGCAATCGAATATTCAAACATAAACAAAAACCGTTAATGGGCAAAGCGCTCAGTTGACAAAAATAGTAAAGTGACAGTTGATTACACAAAAGTCATCATTCACAAAGTGCACGAAAAAAGTCTTCGTGCAAAAGATGTATATCATATTTTCCTTCCCAGTACCAAACTCCTCTAAAACAAACAAGTGAACAAACATGACTGTAGCATATTTTCTTTTATCAACGCACCATACGACTTTGTTACAATATTTCACTGTATTACAATAATAAAAGAATCATTTAAAAGGTAGCTACCAGGGTCACTCTTTGTCAGTTTGCGTGTACGTGTGTGAGTGTGTGTGAACGTATGCGTATGTGTGTGTGTGTGTGTGTGTGTTACAATAATAAGTGAATTATTCATTGCATGTAGGAGTGTCACTCATTGCCAGTTTGCCTATACACGTGTGTGTGTGTGTGTGTGTGTGTGTGTGTGTGTGTGTGTGTATGTGTGTGTGTGAAAGTCGTAAAGCAATAGCCCAACGACAAAATTTTAATAAAAGACGGCTTATGAAAATGGACTATTTACAGGTCTATATATGTTCTTTAAAAATGAAACAATGCATTTCATTGTATCTACTGCAAATTTTCATTTCATTTCATTTCTAGATGGGCTGATATTTTAACAGACACATTAACGAAATGGTAATTTATAATTTTAAAATGTTAAATGAGTTTTAAACGTAATGGTGTACAACAGGCCAAAGAATGCTCTAAGAAAACAATAAGGTCTCATCAACGTTTCAATTAAAATATATAATGATAAAAATGTTTCTGTAATACTTCAAGAAAAAAATATGAAAATGAATAAAATCGTAACTTATATTTGTAGTCATGAACATTTTTCCGATATAAAGTATTAGTGCAGCGTATCGAGTCCAGCGTTAATGACTCATTAAAATATACATACATGTATAAATGAACAATAGTGAAGTGCTATATTAGTCCAGCGTTAATGACTCGTTAAAATATACATACATGTATAAATGAACAATAGTGAAGTGCTATATTAGTCCAGCATTAATGACTCATTAAAAAATACATACATGTATAAATGAACAATAGTGAAGTGCTATATTATCCAGCGTTAATGACTCGTTAAAAATACCTACATGTATAAATGAACAATAGTAAAGTGCTGTAGTAATTCAGTTTTAAGCATTTAAAACAATATAGAAAAGAATTTACAAACAAATCATAATTTATTTATTTTTAAAATTTATAAATGTATTACAAATTTCAAAACACAATTTTGTTATTTTATAGTGAGAAGTGATCGTGCACACACCCATTGTGAAGAGGAAAAAAGCACAAAGAAAGCGTTTGCATTTTGGAGAGAGTGCAAAACATCTGAATCAATTCTTTCGGTATTTGAAAGTGATATGTTTATGATCAATAATTCAGCCAAAGGCTTGCCTTACTACGACTAGCCAGAAATGTCATGAAATACCCGTGCAAAAATGCTCATTATTTATTTTTCAGCACACGAACAAGAGGTGATTTTAACCGGTGTCCGGACCCTGGTTTAGAGAGTGTACTGTACATCAGATACGATTATTCCCTTTCCTACCGAATTCGTTGACCGAAGACTTTCAATTGTTTGTGCGCGCGTTCGTTCGTACGAATGGGATATAAAAAGAGTCGAAAACTTCTTGCGTTTTGCAAGATGAGTAATCGGTCGTGCCATGCCCTGCCTGTTGCCAGACTTAATCCTTTTCTTTTCTTCTCCATAGAAATTCGCAGCATTTCATCCATGGCATTAAAAAATCAGTTATCAATCGTAACTAATCATAGCGAAACAGTTATAAAACGATTATTACAAATGGAAATAAACCGTTCGACCGAAAAGATAATAAATCACGTCGTAGACCCGACGAAACCAAGAGCAACAACAAACCAAGCAAAACAGTAATGAAAATGTAACATATAATATAAAAACATTGCTTGTTGATGGTTACGAAACAAATGTCACAAATGGAAATAAACCGTGTAATAATGAATCGTAGGCCACTTAATTTAATAAATTAGTTGTCCGTACCAATGAATTAAGCAAAAAGACGATGGTTACAAAGTAACTGTTACAAATGGTAATAATGAAAACAACATTTTTAACACTTATGATGTGATTGTGGCATAATAATAATAATAATAATAATAATAATCCCTTAACGTATACGCAATACCTGTAGTCAGCTACACTGGAGGTATCATAGATTGGACAACAAATGAAATAAATGAACTGGACAGAAAAACAAGAAAACTACTCAATATACATAAAGCCTTACACCCAAAAGCAGACATAGACAGGCTCTATGTATCTCGAAAAATGGAAGGCCGAGGTCTCAAGAAAATGAAACATGTAATTGAAGGAGAAGTCATTGGTCTTGTGGACTACCTCTGGAATATAACAACAAAGATGATCCACTGATAGAAGCAGTAAAGATGAGTGGACTATTCTAACCCCCAGAAACATGGAAGAAAACAAGGAAGCAAGCACTAGCACATATCTGGAGCCCAAAACCGCTCCCTGGCCAGTATGTAAGACAAGCCAATGAAATACATCAACAAAGCAATCAACGTACAAATGATTGAAAGAGGCAGGATTGAAAGCAGAAACAGAAGCACTCATAACAGCTGCACAAGATCAAGCACTCAACACCAAATCACACAAAACGAAAATAATGAAAATCTCAAATGATTCCAAATGCAGACTCTGCAAATCCATGGATGAAACAACAGATCACATGCTATCTGGATGTCAGGTTCTGGCTGGCTGGAACAGAATACACCAAACGACAAAACGAAGTGGCAAAACACATACGTAGAAATCCGTGTGAGAACTAGGGCATACAAACCCCAGAAAGAGCATGGATGCACCAACCAGAAGAAGTCACCGAAACAGGAAAAGTCAAAATACTGTAGGATTTAGAGATAAGAACAGATCGGATGATTCCTGCACGAAGACCAGACATAAGTCCAACAGAACAGCAACAATCATTGATGTCGCTGTTCCAAGTGATAGAAACATAAAAACAAAAGAAAGAGAAAAAATAGAAAAATACCAAGACCTCAGATTAGAAATTCAGAGACTGTGGAATGTAAAAGCAGAAGTAATACATATAATGATATGAGCCTTGGGGAACAGAACATCTGAATTGGAAGGCTATCTGAATAAACTCTCTGGAAACCACTGACTCGCTCCACTACTCAAAGCAGCGCTCCTCGGAAGTGCCCACATCCTCCGTAAGACCTTGGATCTCCCAGAATCTTGGTAAGATTCCGAGAGCTTGAATCACAACCCACAGTCAAACAGAAGTCGTGGAAAGAGCATGAATAATAATAAGTAAATTATATTTAAAAATATTGTTTTCTAGAGTTAAATAAAAAAATCAAAGCTATGTAAATAAATACAATTTTAAATAAGGTGGATATTACTTTAATAATTGTTGAATGTAAAACTTATTTTAAAAGTTGAAATCTAGAAATCTGTTGACTGGAATAGGCCCAAAAGAGATTACGTCCCCTAGATTAATACCTCTTTACTTGAGAATGACAGTCCCACTTTGTTTCCAAGAATAAAATCAATACTCCACTTAAATATAACGTAGTAAGAATTTATAAAGAATAAATAATAGCTCATACGTAATTATTGTTAAAGCTAAGTGCAGAAGCCTTTTCTAAAATTACAAAACCTCATTTTGTGATTTAATGTGATCCAATTCATTTATATTGCAAATAGAAAGAGTTATGAAATTAGAGTATATTTATTACCATATTTATAATGTACTTTTGAACTGTTATAAATGCTGATTTTTTAAAAGTTTAATTTAATTATAATGTAATTTCTAGGTGGCATGGGCAAAGATTGTAATTTTCCTTGGATTTTACTCCAATTATCACAAATAATTAATATGCATTGCAAAAACTTACTGAGAGAAAGCAAGTGAAAACTTTATTAAAATGTAAGATCTAAAATAAGTAATAAACTACAACTCACCCAACTCAACAATAGCACGTTTTCTGCGAAACACTTGCGCACCAATATTTTACACCTAGAATCATATATTCTATAATTAGATTGAACAAAAGAGAACGCTCGTCTTTCTCAGAGGAGAAAAAAAAACATTTCAACGCAAGCTACACATACGGAATCTTGTTTACGGATCTGTTTACAGACTAATTGCATTGTAATACATCATTAGATATCATATTACATTATTTCTCTATTCTAGAACCCCACCTCTCAGAAATTTTTTTCTTCTTCTGTGTTTGTGTACATTGATAAGCCACCAGCAGTTTATGCAAATTCCACTGGATCTTATATAAATATTGACATGGTTAGAGCTTAATACAGTACCGTATACTAGAAATATTACACTGAAATATTCAGCAGGAGGTTTTTACGTTCTCTCTTTTTCATTTTAACAGGATGTGTGTTTTTTTTCTCTCTCTCCATCTATTAATAATTACCGATCCTGCTCTCTCGTAACTCATCTGCCGCTCCTTTTTTCTTTCTCTTTTAATTCTTTCTCTCTACTTTAGTATCTGTCAGTCTGTCTATAATATCTACTTATTTACTTGCTATGATTTTAAATTGATTCATTATAGGTGAGTTATAATTTATATATTTATAATTATAATTATCGGTAGAATTTTCGTTTTAAACAAAAATAATTCAAGGGGCTTAAGTTACACCATACAATACCTGTGCTCCTACGCAGTACTTTATTACGTCATCAGTATGAACACCTGCCATTTTTCATGTTAGCAAGTCTTATTTTCATCAACCCATCAAAGAATTGTTCGGGAGGGACTGGGTCTGAATAAATCAACGGAGATAATATGAAGCGTCTGATGTTCCATTGTCCAGACTTCTTTATTACTGTGATTATAATTCTTCTTCAATCAGTGTTGTCTGAACTAAAATAATATTAAGTATAAACTCTCTCTCTACGTACACTGTACTAGACATGTCTACAAACGTATTTTCTTGAATAAAAATAATACTGAAATAACAGTTATTTAGATGTTAGTAAAACACTTTTAATGATTTGATTTGAAGAATTACACCTTATTCTTCGTTTAGAATTGCCAACTCAGTCGCTCTAATCACACAGCAGAGGAACTGTTTCCAATGACCTGGCGGGAAAAAAGTAGAAGAGGCCATTTTCAAGAGTTGTTCATTGCCCTACATTTGAACTCTCCTATAACACATCTCGGACAGCTGCAACAAAGAGTAGTAAGCTAACGTTAGGAATGAGAGCGTATTGTGCCATTGGTACCGGGAACGACGTTTGCCATATGAGGTCTGGAATGCCTCTCACGCTGAGTTACTTCCCTTAATCTCTCGCGATATTCTCGAACTCTGTTTGCAATCTGAAACAAAGTAAAATCGTACCTTATTTTGCGATATACATATAGAATTAAACTACAAGAAGGGAAAGAGGGTATGGATTCACTAGGCTCTATTCATTCAACGACAGATTATTCTTGGAAAGAACAGCACAAGAATGCAAGTGCTATCTGTCTATCTATCTATCTACCTATCTATCTATCTATCTGTCTGTCCGTCTGTCCATCCGTCCGTCCGTTGGTCCATCCATCTATCCGTCTGTCTGTCTGTCTGTCTATCTAACAATCTATATGTCTGTTTGTATATCTATCACTCTATCACTCTATCTATCTATCTATCTATCTATCTATCTATCTATCTATCTATCTATCTATCTATCTATCTATCTATCTATCTATCTATCTATCTATCTATCTATCTATCTATCTCTCTCTCTACCTAAAACAAATAAAAATAATATAGCAAAACTAAACAAAAATCACGAACTCAAAAACATAATACACCATTTCACAATTAATAATCTGTAACACAGAAAAGAAAAAGGGGAAAAAAAGCTGAGAAAAACATCAGTGCAGATTTGAAAGAGAAACCCACACAAATGATGCTTATTTTCCTCGCTCTCAGTTTGGACTGAATCCAGTGGTCCAGAAGGGCAACCAAAATTGCCAGAACGAGGCCACCAATCAAAATGTGGAAAATACCGGATACGTTAGATAACGTCAGCGAACTTGTCTTGCTTTCCTGCATGATAAAGCAACAGCTGTGAGTTGTGCGAGAATAATAGCAGTGTCTATCAAGTAGTATTGTTGTCTTGCTTTCCTGCATGATAAACCAACAGCTGTGAGTTGTGCGAGAATAATAGCAGTGTCTATCAAGTAGTATTGTTGTCTTGCTTTCCTGCATGATAAACCAACAGCTGTGAGTTGTGCGAGAATAATAGCAGTGTCTATCAAGTAGTATTGTTGTCTTGCTTTCCTGCATGATAAACCAACAGCTGTGAGTTGTGCGAGAATAATAGCAGTGTCTATCAAGTAGTATTGTTGTCTTGCTTTCCTGCATGATAAAACAACAGCTGTGAGTTGTGCGAGAATAATAGCAGTGTCTATCAAGTAGTATTGTTGTCTTGCTTTCCTGCATGATAAAGCAACAGCTGTGAGTTGTGCGAGAATAATAGCAGTGTCTATCAAGTAGTATTGTTGTCTTGCTTTCCTGCATGATAAAGCAACAGCTGTGAGTTGTGCGAGAATAATAGCAGTGTCTATCAAGTAGTATTGTTGTCTTGCTTTCCTGCATGATAAACCAACAGCTGTGAGTTGTGCGAGAATAATAGCAGTGTCTATCAAGTAGTATTGTTGTCTTGCTTTCCTGCATGATAAACCAACAGCTGTGAGTTGTGCGAGAATAATAGCAGTGTCTATCAAGTAGTATTGTTGTCTTGCTTTCCTGCATGATAAACCAACAGCTGTGAGTTGTGCGAGAATAATAGCAGTGTCTATCAAGTAGTATTGTTGTCTTGCTTTCCTGCATGATAAACCAACAGCTGTGAGTTGTGCGAGAATAATAGCAGTGTCTATCAAGTAGTATTGTTGTCTTGCTTTCCTGCATGATAAACCAACAGCTGTGAGTTGTGCGAGAATAATAGCAGTGTCTATCAAGTAGTATTGTTGTCTTGCTTTCCTGCATGATAAACCAACAGCTGTGAGTTGTGCGAGAATAATAGCAGTGTCTATCAAGTAGTATTGTTGTCTTGCTTTCCTGCATGATAAACCAACAGCTGTGAGTTGTGCGAGAATAATAGCAGTGTCTATCAAGTAGTATTGTTGTCTTGCTTTCCTGCATGATAAACCAACAGCTGTGAGTTGTGCGAGAATAATAGCAGTGTCTATCAAGTAGTATTGTTGTCTTGCTTTCCTGCATGATAAACCAACAGCTGTGAGTTGTGCGAGAATAATAGCAGTGTCTATCAAGTAGTATTGTTGTCTTGCTTTCCTGCATGATAAACCAACAGCTGTGAGTTGTGCGAGAATAATAGCAGTGTCTATCAAGTAGTATTGTTGTCTTGCTTTCCTGCATGATAAACCAACAGCTGTGAGTTATGCGAGAATAATAGCAGTCTCTCTCTGAAGTAGTATTGTTGTCTGTCTCTCTGAAATATTATTATTGTCTGTCTCTCTGAAATAATATTGTTGTCTGTCTCTCTGAAATATTATTATTGTCTGTCTCTCTGAAATAATATTGTTGTCTGTCTCTCTGAAATAATATTGTTGTCTGTCTCTCTGAAATAATGTTGTCTTTCTCTCTGAAATAGTATTATTGTCTGTCTCTCTGAAATAATATTGTTGTCTGTCTCTCTGAAATAATGTTGTTGTCTTTCTCTCTGAAATATTATTATTGTCTGTCTCTCTGAAATAATATTGTTGTTTGTCTCTCTGAAATAATATTGTTGTCTGTCTGAAATAATATTGTTGTCTGTCTCTCTGAAATAATGTTGTTGTCTTTCTCTCTGAAATAGTATTATTGTCTGTATCTCTGAAATATTATTATTGTCTATCTCTCTGAAGTAGTATTATTGAAAGACTTTGTTGAGTAAACGTCATGTACTTTTATTGGTAAAGAAATCCTTTCATTGTCTTGTATTATTAACATTTCTGCTGTGTTTATTTACGTATTAGAATTTGTGTTTATTCATGTATTAGTATTTATGTTTATTCATGTATTAGTATTTGTGTTTATTCATGTATTAGTATTTGTGTTTATTCATGTATTAGTATTTGTGTTTATTCATGTATTAGTATTTGTGTTTATTCATGTATTAGTATTTGTGTTTATTCATGTATTAGTATTTGTGTTTATTCATGTATTAGTATTTGTGTTTATTCATGTATTAGTATTTGTGTTTATTCATGTATTAGTATTTGTGTTTATTCATGTATTAGTATTTGTGTTTATTCATGTATTAGTATTTGTGTTTATTCATGTATTAGTATTTGTGTTTATTCATGTATTAGTATTTGTGTTTATTCATGTATTAGTATTTGTGTTTATTCATGTATTAGTATTTGTGTTTATTCATGTATTAGTATTTGTGTTTATTCATGTATTAGTATTTGGTTGTATTCATGTATTAGTATTTGGTTTATTCATGTACTTGCATTTGTATATACGCATGTACTCGTATTAGTGTTTATTTATGTACTTATATTTGTGATTATTTGTGTAATTATATTTGTGATTATTTGTGTATTTGGATTTATGTTTATTCATTCACGTATTGATGTTTACTCACGAGCATTTATTTATGTTTATTTATACACTTTTATTTGCGTTTATTTATGGACTTGAAATACCGTATTGCTTAGTTCTCTGTATTAATCTACTTATTTATTCTATAATTTATATTGTGTTTATCCATGTAGAAATTTAAAATTATAATTAGGCACTCACTTTGACATTTTTCACACACTGCCCTTTATCGTACCACCATTTTCGCTCCAGTTTATGCAGTTCACCGACTTCTCTCAGCACAAGTACCGCTATGTTAATTGCAGATCTGTGACAAACACATGGATATTATTTATCTCATAATTTATATTACATTTAGACCGCTATTGTTATGGTTATTTGATTTACATCTGTGACAAACACATAGACTATCTTCAACACAAACATAACGTTGATATTACAGACATTAGTAAAGCCACGCAACTTCAACATTGTAGATCTGTGTAAAGCACGCATCTTCAACATTGTAGATCTGTGTAAAACCACGCATCTTCAACATTGTAGATCTGTGTAAAGTCACATCGTCAACATCAATATGATATTCCTATTGCAGATCTGTGTAAGCCACAAAAGTTCACTATTATTATGATATTGTTATTATAATTATTATGATATTTCTATTTGCATATATATGCAAAGCCGCGTGATTTTAACACCAACACAACAATCCTTTTGCGTATCTGTGCAAAGCCGCGTGAACTGTAGCAGAATTATAACATATATATTACAGATCTTTTCAAAGACGTATAATTTCAACCTTGCAGATCCGTGTAAAACCACATAACATGAACATTTATATGACATTCCTATTACATAACTGTGCAAAGCTGTATATCTTGATCGCCAACATAGCATTCCTATTGCAGATATTTAACAGACCACATCATCGGTATATTTAACTGACATCTTTAGCAATATTTCCCCTATGTTATATATAGGTATCGCACTCCCAACTGCTAGTAGTTTTGCTATTTCAAAAATTTGTGGCAAGCACACACACGCACTTATAATTTGTAAATTACAATTTTATTTTAAGCCAGCAATGGGTTTAGCTATAATAAATATTCGTGGTAAATACACATGGCTTATTTTAAATGGGTTTAGCTATAATAAATATATGTGATAAATACACACGGCTTATTTTAAATGGGTTTAGTATAATAAATATCCGTGGTAAATACACATGGCTTATTTTAAAGAGATAAGATACACTACTTATTTGCGATGGATTTCCTTTATTTTAACTCGAGAATGATTTCGCTGTAATGAAACACATTGCTTATTGCTTTTTTGCAAAACCAGTTATCTCTCTACATCACTAACAATCAGACAGTGTTAATGGTCAATAGAATATTTCCAGAAAAGTTGTTTTACTACATCAGTAACAATCACATAGTGCTAATGATCAATAGAATATTTCCAGAAAAGTTGTTTTACTACATTAGTGACATGCACATAATACTAATGGTCAATAGAATATTTTAGGAACAGTTGGTTTCGATTTGGTAAAGATTTGTGAGATACATTATACAAAGTGAATGCTTATTATTGCCACAATTTGTTCTGTTAGAAATCTTGACAAATAACGGCAATGCATGTCTGTAAGATACGTTTTACCTCTGGAATACTTCTGTTATGTTAAAAATCTGTGAAAAGTGCTATAATGAATATTTTAATATAAATGTTATATCAGCAGTTTTGATCTGCTATATTTAATATACAATGTCTAACCCCCCCCCCCAATGTGTCTTTGATACTTTACCTCAACTATTTTTGTTGTTGTTGCTATACTTTAAATAGGTGCCAAAAACCCAACAAAAGCACTTAACGCTGGTCTTTAATACAAATAATGAGCTTAACTAATTCTTTTATATTTAATACATTTAAGTAGTTCCACTAAGTTTAAAGATTTGTTACAAGGGCACAAAGTTTATCTTTTACAGACTGCTTACCCCAGCAGCAGTTATGTTAATGATCACTGATAGACCATACATTTCTATTGTTTAAAGTAAGTTTTATCTCTGTAGTAAATTTCTTATCTTAAAGATTTCCAGGTCCGTCGGTGAAATCACATTATGGACAGCTTTTTCTGTATAAGGAATAACTTTCATATATCTACACACACACACACACACACACACACACACACACACACACACACACACACACACACATATATATGTGTGTGTAGATATATGAAATTTATTCCTTATATATATATGTGTGTGTGTGTGTGTGTGTGTGTGTGTGTGTGCAAAGAGAGAGAGAGAGAGAAAGGGAGAGCAGTGAGTTAAATCCTGCTGATGAATTAGGAGCTAGGAATGAGAAATAATAGAAGTGGAAAGTTGTACAAAATCTTTCTATTATATTACACAGCACAAATAACTAGGTGGCACTGTGTGCAGGTAGGTTCTTGTCTGGGATCCAGAATTTACGAAGTGTTGATTTTAATTTTAATTTACAGTGATGACTATGGGACTGGGCGTGTGGGTGGGTGTTGTAACTCCTGAAAGAGGTTGTGAGCAGCAGAATATTGTCAAATTCCTCTTGTGTCACAAAAGGGAGGGGACTGTCATAAGAGAACAAGGGGATTGAATAAAGATTCCAAACTTCAAACGCAAATGAAGGTAATTGACAATGGTATCACTGTATTGTAACATTCAGTTAAGCGAGTTATCTGAAACTCCAACACTAACTATCACTCTTAAATATAAACGGCTCATCTTTCAGCAGATTTTGAGTTGCCTTAGGCAAAAATTTGCTACGTTAAATATTTCTAATCGCATCACTTATACTCCCGCATACATGTAACACATTACTGGCCTTCACATTTGTTCTACGAAGTCTCCATAAATACCCCGCACCAAATCCTACTTAATACTAATATAATTTATCATCGAAGTTGTAAATAACATTCACTGCACTTAAAAGTCCCCAGTAATACCTCAGATCAGACCCAAGTGGTGTAGCTATTCCGTAACCCTTGACGTCCAGATTTCGGCCAACCTTGACAGTGTTGCACGGCTTGCGCTGGTTGTGGTACTCGTTCATGGCGGCGTCCAAGAGAAACGCGTACTTCCCTTTGCCCTCACGCACTCGCTGAACGCCTTCGTCTACGGACTTCGTGAAAACGGACGGTTCGGCTTCTTTCATAAAGTTCCACATTCGTTTGTAAACCATCACTTCTGACTCCTGCGATGAAAACTCATTTTAAATAGAAGGATGGTGAACTCGCTAGAATCGCGTCGTGTTTGAAAACGATAATGTGACTTTAAAAGAAAAGGGACCCCCTTGCCCTCCTCCCCCCATACATCAATGAGCTATTGTAGCTGACGTCCGCAGTAGCAGCATATGGCGTGTGTGTACGACCGTGTTCATGTGCGCGTGTGGTGAGAAAGACTGGCTGAGAGCGGAAAGAGATATAAAGGTTGGAAAAGAAAAGGAAAACATAAGGGAGACAATTCTCGTGTAGTACTAATCTTCGCGGTGACGTCGCGGCCTGATCGTCACTGGAGGAACAGGAAACACGTGAGAGTGTAGTGTGCAGAAGAAACTAGAATGACTGACAGGTGACTGTGAACAGGTTTGTATGTGAACAAACGGTTTCTAGGTGTAATCATATCGCATAAAGGCTCGTTAGAACACTAACTAAACGAATCACACGCCGCCCCCCCCTCCCCCGTGATTCGTGATATCGTGCTAGTAATCCAGTTCTTTTAGTTACAATTAATGTTAGCAACAACAATAACAGTAAAGAAAATAAGAACAACATCAAGAAAAATTAATAATTTCATGATTAATAAAAAATACAATTCTACCTCTAATATTCTACAACTGTTGCAATTAGCAATACCTTTTAATACTGCTATGATTCATACCAATATAATAGTCTTTATTAGTGCTACAACTATTACAGTTTGAATTATATATTAACACTACAAATACCACTGTGAGGATGATAACGATGATAGTGGCGATGGAGATGCTTGTATTGCCGTTGATGATCCGTATATTATCACTCTTAGCATTCTGACGGTGTCGAAGACAACGACAAGGAAAATTACGATGATGACCGTGATGATGATTATGACAACGACCATGAAATAATTTTATAATAAGCATACCCTAAAAAATTCTTGTGTTGACCCATTTTCTACTATTCCGTATCGAATTTCTGTCTGTTTCACTAGGTCGTCCGCAGAGTTGATTGGCATGTCCATGCGCTCGATGGTCAAGAAGGCGGCCAGGTTGGCGGTGTAGGAGGATATGATGATAAGCGTGAAGAACCACCAGGCACAACCCACTAGTCGACCGGAAATTGACCTTTGGGAAGAAACGAGTTTTTCAAGAAAACGTTTTTCCAGCATATTGCGGTAAACCATACGCACGTGCGCAAACACAAGAAGTATAATTATGACAAAATAAATAATTGTAATATTTATTTATATGGCAGATTTGCAAATGAACTATTCCTCTTGTTATCTATCTTTATCGTGTATGTCACCCAGCAAAGGGAGCTAATAATTTTTATGTTGAACTGAAATCTATGAAGTACTTATTTCGAAAAAAACAACAAAGCACATAAAGCCTGAGAATCATTGCCGTTGATTTTAATCGCATATTAATAAACATGGTCAATCTGAAATTTTGTTCCCTTTTGTGAATGTGTCTGTTTCCAAATCATATTTACGTGCTATCGATTTGACCAATAATAAAGCAGAATTGGCAGACAATCATCAAAAGCAATAAGTGTTGCCCTAATAAATATTATCTGAGATGTGGACAACAGCAAAAATGGACATTTTGCTCAGAAAAGTATAATCTAGAGGTGTTTTGCCATAGAAATATTGAGAACTGAGGGATAGTTTTGTCTGGTAACATCCGGATGTATTCTTTTTCTAGATAGTGTTTCCTCAGCGCGGGCTCTTTAATGAATGAATGTAGGTAGAGTTGTGAATATTTTTGTTTTAGTCGTAACGAGTTTACACCAATAATGGAGAACGACGTTACTTCTGCACCGCTCACGTTCCAACATATCGATGTGACATTCATAATGTGACGTACCACAGGGGTTTTAGCCTGTCACATGTAAGGGTTATTGAAATGAACATGAACAAAGATTTATTTTAAAATATTATACGCGTACTTTTGCTTTACGAAACCGGTGCTTTTATTCAATGGGCCGGATACAGTGGGACCTTGATAGGGTTGTGGTGAGATTATATACGCTATTTTGTGCTTGAATGTACATATGTGTGTGTGCATGTATGCGTGAGTATATGCGAATGAGTGTGTAGGTTGTGATTTTGTGTGTGTGTGTGTGTGTGTGTGTGTGTGTACTTGTGAAAGTTTGTATATACGTGTGTATGCATGTCTTAGTTTACGTGCATGCTTATTTTTGTATCCGTGTGTTGAATATGAGGATTTAAGCCACAGTTAACAGTTCTGAATTACCTATCAAAAGTCAGTGAACTAGGAATATTCATGTATGACTATTAATGCATTTCGTAGCATGATTAGTTTTCTACCTCTGTAAGATTTCTCCTAATTACAAAATGTAAAATAATATATTTTTCACTTTGTATATGAGTGTAAAATACTAAAATGTATGGAGAATATTTACCAAGGAAAAATAATTGACTACATTCTTAATCAGCTGTTCAGTGTAAAGGTTGGTGCAGACTCAGGACAATTGTATCTTTCTTTACTAACTTTTGTTCTTAAGTAGTTACAGAAGCTTATGTAATTATTCATAAACTTAAAATGCATACTCTCTAGGAAAAGAAATTATTCTAGCAGGAGATAAATGATCTCTTTAAAAGTCGTTAGAAAAAAAAATGGATATATAAATGAATGCCATGCTATGCGTTTTGTAGCTGAACATATTCTCTGTATTACCATTGTGTCACTTTAATGGAAACGCTGGCACATAAGTTCCCAAACGCTGTGCATGATCTCACATATATGACCACATGTGTGTGCCATCGACCTGCATGTGAATGAATGGAGTACATGCATTAGTGTACGTATTTATAAGCTGATAAAAGGGAAGAAACCCCGTATTTGCCTCGGTGATATATCCGAGCCTTGCTGCATCAACGCTCCTAGCGTGAACCACAGCGTGTTGGCCAACGTGAATGGATTGGAAGAACTCTCATCACAGCTGCCGTGCTTGTCTCCTTCACCTTCATGAAAGGTCGTGTCATCTTCAACACGCACTTCCTCTTTTCTCTGCTCGGCCGTCCACTCGAACGGGCTAAAGCGTCCCACGAGGAACAGCACCAGGCTGACCGCCAGGAAGCCAAAGGCAATTGACACCCAGACGTCATCAGAGAGCGGGCTCTTGAAGGAGAAGACCCCGCCCTGCTGCTTGTCGGGGGTTTTGATCATGATGGAGGTCCCTGTGTCCATGAACGGCTTGGAGAAATCGACAACGCGTTCTCTCATTTCTGAAATGGACAAGGCAGCAACAGCCATGTCGGCTTCCTGGGAAACACACACACACACACAGACACACACACACGCACGCACGCACGCACACACACCAGAAGCGATGGAGATGTGAGTGCTTTGATAGAATTAATGCTTTAATTGTCAGGAAAAACAAGCCTTGTTGTCGGTTAAAAGAACCGCAGACATAACTAAAGTACATAATTAAAATGATAAAAGAAATAAATATTTATGGATTTGTCTGAGCCGTAACAAATTCTAAATAAAACTATAAAATCCTACTTTCGTTTCTGAAAGTATTTAATGATATCTTTTCAATCTTATATAATTATTTCATGACATAAATTATGCCCATACAATGAAACAATCCATGCAATGTAAAACACATTATGAACAACAACAACGACAACCCCCCACACACATCACTGAATAGTCCAACAACTAGGTGGTGTAAAGTGTATGTGGACATCTAATGTCTAACTCCTAACATGTGACGTTGAAAGCACTAAATAAGTACTGATTAAACAAATATCAAAAAGGCAAACAAAATAAATATTTAATTATTTTGACAATCAGGGTTTGCTTGTCAAATTTCCATCGTTTAAATATGCTGTGAGAAGAATCCTGGTAAAATATCTAATTATGTCACAGAGTAATATTTAAAGTGATTGACATAGTTATAGAGAAGAAAATATGTTAATTTTGCTTAAATCGATTTTAACATAGTTACAACAGGTAAATAAGGTTTTAAAAATTATATAGTTTTAAAATTCACAATTAATTTACACTAATGAATAGCCATCTGTTTAAGAACAAGAAATGCAAATTATAATTAACGTATGTTTACCAAAAGGCTGAGTTAAGGCATTTATTATAGCTATCCAATATTTATAAATAACTATGTTTCATTCATTGCGGATTCAGTTAAGAAATAGAACAGAAAGGAGTTATGTATATTTCAAAGTGAACAAAATTAATTATTATATGAAACTTTTGAGCAGATGTGAAATATTTTAAAGCAAAAGTAACTATAAAGATAATTAAAATGTGCGATAAGCTGATGAAAAATCATCAAAACAATGAACAAACAAATGTTTGAAAACAGAAAGAGAAGTACTCGTACCCTTTGCACAAGATCAAAAACTAAATTAGGAATCACACAAACTTCAGGAAAATATCAAATTATTCCAAATGCAGACTTTGCAAAAACATGGATGAAGCAACAGAATATTTACTATCTGGATGTCATTTTCTGGCTGGAACAGAATTCATCGAAAGACACAACGAAGTGGCAAAATCACATATAGAAATCTATGTGAGAACTGTTGAATAAAAACCTCAGAGAAAGCATGGATGCAACAGCCAGAAGCATATGAGACAGAAATCAAAATATTTTGGGCTTCGAGGGAAAAACAGATGGAGTGATACCTGCACAAAGACAGGTCATTGTAGTTCTCAATAAATCTAACAGGACAGCAGCAATCTTCCATATTGCTGTTCCAAGTGATAGAAACATAAAATCAAAAGAAAACACTGAACATTATTTCACTTAGCCGCTCTCACCGTCACATTCACAAAACGACCCTGACCCTGAATACTGATTCTCATTCATCACCCGATCGACCCCTCCCCCCCCCCCACGAATAACTGACACATCGAATAACTGACCATTCTGATTAGCTCCCCTATCATGCCATTCCAAGACCCATCTGGCATCCGGCCTCCGTACATTCCGTCAGCGACTTCCTTCATTGTGAAGTGAAAACCGACACGTTTGGACACCATATCTATCAAGTCCATGCAATAACCTTCATATTTCGCGTTGCCAGTGCACGGTGCGCCATCGGGAGGACATTTCAGCATCAGGAATGGATTCTCCTGAAAGAAAGAAAGAAAGAAAGAAAGAAAGAAAGAAAGAAAGAAAGAATGAAAGAAAGAAAGAAAGAAAGAAATTTAGAAAGAAAGAAAAAAGAAAGAAAGACATTTAGAAAGAAAGAAAGAAAGAAAGAAAGAAAGAAAGAAAGAAAGAAATTTAGAAAGAAAAAAAAAGAAAGAAAGAAATTTAGAAAGAAAGAAAGAAAGAAAGAAAGTAATAAAGAAAGAAAATTTAACAAAGATCTTGAGATACCGAGTAAATAGCTGGCATTGTTATGTCTATAATTGTACTTCGGTTACTTAATCATAAATTAAAATTAACAAAACTATTCAAAAACACAATATAAGTAACTGATAATTAGTGAACTACTACTACTACTACTACTAGAATTAAATAATGTAAATGGACAAAATTATTTTGATTTAAAAATAATCAATTGCAAAATATGTTGCTTAACTAATATTTATTTTTATTAACCATTCTTTGTCTTTGTGAGGATAATAAATAACGACAATAAGTTCTGATGCCTTGAATACGGAAACAACGGATTAACTTTCAAGAGTGATACTGAGTGCTGAAGAAACTCAATGATGTTTTGACCTGTTAGAAGCGGGCAAAGAAAAATATTTATTATGTGACCTATTAAACGCCAATAAAGAACATATAATGTACGACCTATTAAACAGAAAGAAAGTATATAATTTCAGTGGCCTTTGAAATGCTGACAAGTAAACAACCCATAATGATTGACAACACTTTCGAAAGGAACACACAAACACACACACACACACACACACACACACACACACACACACACACACACACACACACACACACACACTACACACAGAAATCCACACATACTGCTTGTGCATCTTACGGAAATAACCACATAATATAATAGCATCCACCCATACAGCTGAAAAAGAAACAACAGTCTGGAAAGAAAAGAAACAAAACAAAGCAAAGAACACAACTAACGCGTGGGAAGTTATAAAAATCATGTATTCATTTATCCTGAACAGCCAGTGTTGTCTCCCATAAGCAACCACAAAGAAAAAGTGATGGCTTACTTAAAATAAAATCTTTGATGTGTGACTGGAAAATAATACTTGAACATTTTGATTTTTATCATTAGTTAGGGAATTTTTAAAAATGTATCTTAGGATAAAATAAAGAAAAGAAATGAGTGCTTAACTAAATGATGTTAAAATGAAATTGTTAAACGTTGTAACTTGAATTATGTACTTTGCTGCATGTCGTGCTACAGTCAATCTAATGACGTCAAAAGTCCTACCACATAGTGTCGGAATGCTACTGATGAAGATCGAGTGGAAATGTTAGCGTGTGAATATGACATAAGTTGGCTCAGAGTCATATCACTTCAAGACTTGTGAGAATCGTTCAACGTAAAACATTCTCATATCACACTAACTACTTTTTAACAGTAAAACATTCTCATATCACACTAACTACTTTTTAACAGTAAGTTACATTTGTGAATTTGGATTTCAAAGTACTAATCTACCCACAGCACACCTCCTTCCCTTCCTCCCTCCACGCACACACCGAGTATGACATTCTACGCAATATGTCAGTTAAATAAGCCATAGAAATCTCGTTTTCGACATAATTAAAAATTGTTTTTTTAAAAAAATTAAACAAAACAACAAATATTGGAGAAATGATACCCAGCGATGATTAATTATTGTAAAAGAAAAGAAAATCCACTACAAACTTTCATTTTAATCGAACGTGCACTTTGCCCAGGATTGCAAATATCTTTAAAAATATAAAACAAAACAACACTTATGTGGCTACAGTATTTGTTTGACCTATTTAACAGCTTACAACATCGGTATGTAGACACATTGCGCTAATGATAATGAGACTAGAATATTTACCAGGATGGTAGTGACGATTCTAGTGCGGTTTGCAGGCAAAGGTTTTTCATTGGTCTTCATTCCTGTCAGGTTGCTTTTTAATCCAGCCTCCATCGACCAAGTGCCCACCTGGATTTACGAAAGAGTTAAAACCAGGAACGTAAATAGCAAAAAAAATGTATTTTATTAATATTGCTTTGTTAGTGTATGTATATCTTGATAACCAAAGTAGTTACATCAAATAGCTCTACATACTATATGTTTCTTACTATGGAGGGGTCTAACGAGCTGTTAAAAACATTTAACCATTGGACCGTCTGAAACATATGACATACAAGCATCTTAGTTCTCAATTTGTAGAAATAATAGTCTACTCACACAATACATCTCTATGTAAAAGGCAAGTATAACATATTGTGACAGAATAAATTTTCGCCTCCCTTTTTTAATTTTAATTGTTATTTAAGTTGCTAAATTGTCAGGGTGACCTGACCTTGGGCACTCCTTATGGTGTTAGTATGAAAGTGTCTGAGTTTGAAGTAAACAGCCTAAGGCAAGAATATTCTAGATTCGCATATCTAATGAAAACTGAGTGAGCAGTTTCCTTTTATCCAATGATTTTTATTTTTGATAGCCAATGGGCTGAGATTAAAGAATTCAGTGACTGTGGAGAATTCTAACTTTTATTCACTTTGAATTACTGCTACACACATTTTAAAACTAAATATACTATCACTGTATCATTTAAGTAAAGAGAACAATGGAATCGATTATGCAGCAAATTTGGTGCCAAATTGTATAGTGAACGAAGTGTTCAAAACGTGCCGCATCCAAAGACACGATACATCTCGTCACATTAATAATTGTTCTTTGTTCTTTGGACTGTTCAATGCAGTGCTAGCAAGACATCAAGGAACATGGACAAAGCAGTGTAAGGGTTTCGGAAAAATAGGAAAAATAAAAACTCATCAAGAAACTTTTCTTGCATAAATAAAAGCGTGAACTTGACATTATAGGCTAGTATATCGACAATACAAATATGAAGTTAACATTTTCTGTTACTGAATTAAGGAAGCGTCCTTTACGCTTTATTGCCTGCCAGTAAGAAAAGAGTTAAAGGCACATGACTAACAAGCAGACCGACAATTCTCAACGGCATTCACCTTTGTGAGCGGGTTCATGAAGGTCATGTGCATGACTTCCAAGATATGTTGGCGCCTGAGGCCTGACTCATCGTACGCCACCGAACCAGTTAACCCTTCGAATTTTACCTGCAATGTAGAGAATGCATCTCAGGTCGCCTGAATTACGATTTCGAAGGAATGTTCTTGAATTAGTGTTCAGTGTTATTTAGATAAAAATATTGGTAAAGAAAATAAGCCCTTCAATATTTATATCATAAATGTATGCAATATGATCGTTCGATTCTTGTTATGATAGAAGGGAAAACTCCATTGTCAAGTCCTCCCCCCCAAAAAAAAAAATTAAAAAAAAATAAATTAAAAAATTAAAAAGCCCCTGAACATTTTGGTGAATTTGACAATGCTAATGCGTGTCTATGGGAACAGAAAATAGATTTGGATATTGCAAAACAAAGCAGACTTTAAAAAATGTATATAATGGTTTATGAACATAAAATAACATGATGAAAAGCGGATGTGATGAAAAATGTAAGGTGAACGTAACACTTTAAGGAATATGCATAAATATATTGTGAATGTGAATCGGAGTGAAACAATTCGTATAGAAAAGATGTACATGGAGAATGAAAGACATGCACACTATGAAAAGGAATAACAAAATAAAAAGTATAAAATTAAAAATTATAAAAATAATATAAGAGATGAAAGTGGTTAAAAATATGTAAGTAGAATTTAGAAGAAGAAGATGGAACAGAATTAAAGGATAATTACACCTTCATGATATAAATAGAATGAAAAGATAAAATTAAAAAATGTAGGAACTACGCACGTGCTAATCATGTGCCACACACTCACCTCTGCAACTGCTTTTCTGACGATAGGTCCGTGTACCCATGGCATTACTGGTTGTGCCCAGCACTGGATACCTTTGGTGTCGTTGTTGTAGAAATCGCGGTGACGGAAAGTTGTCTTAAATATACTCCGCGTCTCAGGGTCATTCATGAGCTCAGTAAGTGCTTTGATCGCCGTCTCAAGACCATCTAAAGCCATTGCTTTGTCTGTCTGGACAGTGGTGGAAAGCATCCAATGATATTATTTTTAGCACTCGAAGGGGAAGTAATTGAAAGAGTAAAAGTCCAATTTCGTATTTATTCAAAGAGAGTAGTTACGACTGGAAATAAATTAATGCCGTGTTTAATCCATTTGTAAATACACATCTTGGGGGAATGCTTTTTTCTTTCTGTGGTCTAAACATGGCGCCTTGCCTTCCCGGATGTTTTCACTTTTTGTAATGCTAAATCTGATATCTCCCAGAGTATATTCATCTTGTTTTAACTAGAAATTAGGTTTGTTTAAGCTCCTTTATTGGTATATCAGCATTATCTTGATCGCTATATGCTTCAGCGTCACAATAGTAATAGCTCTGTTAGAAAAGGGAGACAACAACGTTGCGTGGTCTTGGGGCTGAAGCAAATGGCAATTTATATAGACTACAAAGGAAGAACTGCTTACAAATACTACTTATTAGACCAATCTTTATTTCACCATTTCCTTTTACTACTGAGATACTCACTTAAAAAAAAATAAAAGCCTTGACCAGATAAATTGTTATATATTAAGATAACAAACCAGTAAACGAACAATCTTAGATTGACACATATGGAATAAATTAAAATCCACTTATTAAAGAGCTCATATTGTACTATGTGTAGGTTTTAGGCTGATTTTATAAATTAACACTTGAATACAATTTAAATTATTTACTTTTTATGACTTTCATAATAAATAATATTTTTAACCTTATTTTGATTTTTGTTTTTGTCTTTGCGATGAACACAAAATATTTTGAATGTATTTATATATGTATGAATGCATGTATGTATATATGTATGTATGTATGTATGTGTGTGTATTCACTAATTTGTATTTTTTCTAGTGTGAATAGAATACTACTCGTGTAGGATAAATTTGGAGCCGAAATGGGGGGGGGGTTGCTCTTCCATTATCATCAATAATAAATTTTGTTAACAGCATGTATTTGATAAAAAAGAAATGACGTTCCTGGGCAAGAGCCAATCAGATTATAGCTTTACTAAAGGATCAAACCAATGAGGTGGGAACGTGCAATATAAGTTTTAATAGAATGAATTCCTTATTTGAAATGCTTTACTGATGCTATTTGATTAATCTACTCGTATGTGAAATGCTTCTATATCAAATAATCAGTGAAAATCCATGTGTGAAATGTTATATTAGACTTAAATATAATGATTAAAGAGTGATAATGATTCAAGAGTAATAATGAATAATATAAAAACACATTTTCATCAACCATTACTGTATGATGGCAGTTACAAATGGACATTTTTGAAGATCCCAGATGACTGACCAGAAAAATGTCTCTGTTTAAAAACGTGTAAGCTTCTTCCGATCTCACAGATTTTCAAGGTCGAGACACATCGTGGGTTTCGAGGCTTTATGCCTAGTGCCTCTTATTATACTTACAGTTACCGTTTTGGCTGAACGAAAATCTTGTGTGGAAAGTTTCCAGAGCTGCTAGTAGTCTAATTCTTAGTGAGCAGTAGAGAGCAATGTATAGGGCGGAAACGGACCGCGAGAAATGGCCGTGTTTCAGACGAATGAGGAATATTGCTAGTGACAACTCAATTACAAGATGCCAGATTAGTAATTATTCTAAGACTATGAAATAAACAATTCCAGAACACATAACGAAGCATTCTCTCGAAAGAACATTCTACTATGACGCATGGCCCATAAGAAATAGTGTTTTGTTTCTGTAGTCGATAAGGGGTAATCAGAGTTTCAGAGTGGTACCTCTCGAAATGGCTCCTCCAATGTCACAATTATTCTATTTCTTGTGATATTTATTTGCAAATATATAACTGTTAAAGTCGCGACACCTTGCAACAGTTATTTAATTGGGTCAACAATGTATTGTTCCTAGTTTTCATGTTGGGGAATTGTTGTTCATTCGGGGAAGGGATAATAAAGACTAATTCATATCATTAACTGGAAATGCCTTGACAAGCCAATTATTTAAAATTATTTGCGGACAGTCATGAAATTTACGGTTATGTAAAGTTGTTTTTGAGCATATTTTGGTGGCGATAAATAATGGACGCAGCATTTAAAAACAGTTTCTATTTTAACTTTTGTTTCACTATTAACAATCATCGTTTTATAATTTGGTAATCAATTTCTTCATGTCAATGCAATGCTGTTCGCGATACAATGACTGCAGATATAAAAGAAGACGTTACTAAATATAGCAAGTATAAATATAATATACAGTGTCGTAATATTATTCAGTGTACTTTTAAATACTTTCCCCAAAGAATTATTTTTAAAATAGTAGTCATAGTAGAACATTAACTCCCAAGCAAAGACAACCGCATGTAATCGTTCAGAAAAACACAAAAATAAACTGCCCCTAGTTAATGACTATAATCCCCCCTCCCTATACACCCAGCGAACACTAATTAGCGGTAGATAATTATGATTCCTGTTCGTTACGAATTTTTTTGTAATGAAATGTAAATTTAAATTCATTTTGTCCTTTGGAGTTCAGAGTAAGCTTTTCCTACAATGTTACAGGTAATATAGTTCTCGTGGTAAAAAAAAAAAATCTGACAGAGATGTTGGAGTGGGACATCGTTGGGATTATTCGTTGTAAATTTCAATGGTTTTAATCACGATAATTTTTTCTCTAGAGTCCAAGAGTAATATTTCTGTGTGAGCATACGTGCATGAGATTTTTTGTTTATGCGTTCTGTCTGCAAACGCTTGTAAAAGAAAGTGACATTTAAAAATCAAATCTCTGCTGCGGTTTATTAGTTTAATTTTAGAAAGTGTATAAATATATAAATAAATAACAGAAAAATATAAAAACTGTTTTTATTTCTATTTCGATGATGCATAAAGGGGGTAGAACAGTTTATTTCGTTTAACCATGAACCCAAATCTATTTTGTGCTTGTTTATTTATCATTGAGATCTGTCGGACTACTCTGAGGGAAATGAACTTTTATTGCAAGCAGTTGTCGTTCCTGCACGAAGAAAAGGGGCACCAATTTGATATGTGATCGAAAAAGGAAGAGGCATAACTCACAGGCAGTGTGGTAGTGTTGCGCCCGTTACGTGCTTTTAGCTGGAACTGCGGGAAAACTGTGGCACGTGGGTCGTCTCCGAGCGGAAGTCGGAATCCTGTCACATTGACGCCTCCGTAAGCAAAAGAGCGAAGGTCGAGCTCGTCTATATTCTGAAGGAAAAGAGAGAAAGAGATAATAGTTTATGGCAATGAGAGGCGAGATAACGATTGGATACAGCGTGTGCTAGAAGAGGGGCCAAAGGTCACACTTTTCGGAGACGTAGACGCTACAGGACCCTTGCACTACGACCCTTGCAGATTAATGTTCACCAATAATAAATCGCACAAGCTAAGTTTAGTCTGAAGTAGAAACTAGACACAGTGACCTCTTAACGATAACTTACGATACTAACAGTCGAATCGGGACGAAAGACATAAAGAACGTTTCCTCCCCTCCCAAACAAAACGGATTTGGAATTACATTGTAGCAATTTTTCCTCGAATTGCAACAGTGCTTGTCACATGAACATTCTACGTTGCAGCAAAAGGGCGACAACTGATACCGATCACGCAAGGGAAACAAATTGTTTCAGACTAACTACGTCAAACAATGTAGTTTTAATGCTAACATTATTTTACTGTATATCGAGGTAGGAAGATACAAGTAATTTTACTCCCTTTAAAAAAAAAAAGTATATTAAAATCAGAAAAGCAAATGATTGTTTTGTTATAGCAAATACGCGGGACAATACAGCGTAATGCTACAAGAATTAGAAACAAATCTCTCTTATAATTTCAGATTATCTCTCTCCAGGAAGCAGCGTTTATTTTCCGGAATCGCGCTAAGCTATGCCGAAAATTAAATTTTTGTTTGAAATGCGAGAATAGAGAACATACTAGTGTCATGTTATTTGCATCAGGACGGAATAAGTGAATGAACAAGTGAACGAATAAGTGATTTAAAACTACGATGATTGTATGTAAATGTACATAAATGCACAAAATGAAAGATTTTTTTAATAGGTCACTTCAGCGGCTAATCTCTTAACCGGCTAACATAATCGACCCTGTTGATGGTCATCTAATCATTGAAAAAGCTTGTCACCTAGTCATAGAACAAACCAATCATGTAACAAACATGTCATGTGATCATTGAAAAAGCTTGTCACCAAGTCATAGAACAAGCATGTCTTCTAGTCACAGAACAAGCAAATCATCTCATTATAGAACAAGCGTGTCATCTAGTCACAGAACAAGCAAATCATCTCATTATAGAACAAGCGTGTCATCTAGTCATAAAAGAAACAGGTCATCCAATCATAGAATAAGATAAGCTTGTCATCTAATCATAGAACAAACTAGCCATCTAATATGGAAACAAGCAGACCATCTAACGCACTGAAACATAGGGATAATTTAATCAGGAAAACAAACAGGCCCTCTAACGCACTGAAACATAGGGATAATTTAATCAGGAAAACAAAAAGACCATCTAATGCATTGAAACCAAAGACTCTATTGGTTGAAAGCTATAAGTGAGAACACGAGATGTTGTTTTTGATAAGTGAATGGTCATTTCAATAACTGTGGCTTTGTTTGGCCAAGTGCAAACTGACAATGCTATAGATTTCAAATGATAACATGGTCTTAATGCTTAATAATGTACGATATTCTTTCTAGGTGAAAGAGTTGAATCGATTGCGGTTAGACAATAATTTCCTGCAATTGTTTCCATTTGTATAACCAATGTTTTTTCCAGACAAATTTCAGACCTGCCAACCTTCATGATTCGAAATAGACGTTCTACAGTTAATTGTATTAGTTATTTCTAATAGCACGTGCGTATGACGTTTAACATGTATTGTTATGTGGAGTGTACGTACGTGTATTGTTATGTGGAGTGTACGTACATGTATTGTTATGTGGATGTAAATACAAGCGTTGACTTCCTATTTCGAAATTGTCCAGTATAATTATGCTGCATAATCAACAAAGTGTTTTTTTGCGCAATCACTCTTGATAATGTTGATTGTATTTAGCTAAATAATGTCGATTTTTTATGTTGTCAAATATATTTGTTGTCAAATATAAATATTTTAATCCTAGTGAGAAAACTGATACAAACATTTCATAATTATTTGTATTTGTGTTTGAGAGAGTGAACAAGAGAGAGAGAGAGAGGCAGTGGAGAGGAGAGAGAACAGAGAGAAGAGCAAAAGGCAAAGAGATAGCAAGAAAATGTTTGAGAATAATATGTTGAGACAGTGAGGAAAAGACAGTAATTTGATTTAAAAAAACAAAGTGAGACAAATTAAGAGCATCTGAGTTGAAAGAGCCCTTTAGAGAGTTGGAAGGTGCAAAGATAGATATTGATATATAAAAGTATATGAAAGAATGGGTGGTGGGATGGGTGTATTTACAATTGTTATTTTTATTGTTAGTTGCTTTATGCTGAGATGTAATAATTATGAGAAATCCAATAAAATTCGCAGGTCTGCACAACATATTCACAAACTGAGAAATATTTTTATTGCTGTAGTTGCTTTGTGTTTAACGAAAACATATTATGTGCCCGTGCACGTATTGTATGTTTGTGTGTACATTTATGTGTACGTTCATGTGTTGTACATTTATGTGTATATGTATGTGTGCGTTCATGTGTTGTATATTTGTGTGTACATCTATGTGTACGTTCATGTTTTGTATGTTTGTGTGTGCATTTATGTGTACGTTCATGTGTTGTATGTTTGAACATGTATGTGTGCGTACGTGTGTTGTATGTTTGTTGTGTACATGTATCTGCATGTGCATGTATGTATGTGTGTTCTATATGTTTGCATGGATATATTGTATGTTTGTATATGTGTGTAAGTTAATATAAAAATACAACTACATAGGTACTTTGCCTTACATATATAGTTGTAAATAACACCAAGAATTTTGCATCAATAAATTTGATTTTGGATTACTGAAGAAAAGTAAATTGTAAATAAAACAATTACATTTCTTTGTATAGGTATCGTTTGTTTTACTGGTTAACCTGATCCTTTTAACATTCTCTAGTGATAACTATTTTATGAGAGAAAAATAATCTTCTCTAAATTAGTATAGTATAACATGGTAAGAGTTGTTGTTTCTGCTTTCTGAGTTAGTGGATGTACTAGGTAATGCGTTTAATTTGTGGATTAAAGGCACTGTCCTATCAATATTATATTTGAAAGATTAAAATGTGGACTTTATGTGACACCATTCATCACTCAATCGTTTAGCTCATTCATTCTGATCTACATTTTTACTTACATAGCATTATATAACATTCTTTCGTCTTATACTCTCTCTCTCTCTCTCTCTCTCTCTCTCTCTCTCTCTCTCACACACACACACACACACACACACACACACACACACACGACACTAATTAAGGATTTAGAAAGATAATGCATACGAAGACTCTCACAATAATAAACAAAGTTAATGTTATTGAATTAATTGTAATTTATGCGTATTACAATAGATAGACAGACAGAGACGTAGATAGATATAATAGAGGTAAGGGGATATAATTGATAGATAGTTAATAGAGGTAAGGGGATATAATTGATAGATAGTTAATAGAGGTAAGGGGATATAACTGATAGATAGTTATTAGAGGTAAGGGGATATAATTGATAGATAGTTATTAGAGGTAAGGGGATATAATTGATAGATAGTTAATAGAGGTAAGGGGTTATAATTTTCACACTAAAGGCAGGAAATCAAAGCCTCGACTCTACTTACCGGTCCAGCTAGCAGATAATGATAATTTTCTCTGTTCATTCCTACATTTACAATCTGAAACAGAAAATGCACAATGTTAGTTTGTTACTGGTCAGAGAATATCAGTGTATTCTTAATATATGTGTCGGTGGCAAGAGTACATTTGCCCCTACCTATTTTAAAATTAAATTGTTATATAAATTGCTAAATTGTCAGAGCAACCCGACCTTGGGCACTCCTTATGGTGTTATTTTTGAAAGTGTCTGAGTTGAAGTAAACAACCTGAGGGGAGAATATTCTATCTTTGATAACCTAATTTGGAAACTGAGTGAGCAGTTTTCTATTATCCAATGATTATGACTTATGAGAACGAGACTAGGCAATCTGTTGAGTTTAAGGAGTTCACTTGCTGTAGAGAATTTTTCTCTCTGATCACTTTTGAATTTGAAGTAGTAGAAAAAAAGTTTGACTTTAAGGCAGTCTTTAGCTTGATGGTGAGTTGAGCTGACTGATTGAGAGAGAATGGACTAAGGAATATTTCATGCATTTTACTATTGATATATTATACTTGTGCTCGTGTAGAGATATACTATGTGAGTTAACTTTTACACATTACGCTGCACACAGAATACATTTTATCCTACCAAACAATCATGGTTGTCAGTGTGTGAGACTTTGTGTCATCCAGCTTGACCACTGACCCCATCAGCAATGGTGACTGTATATTTGTTTGTTCATTTAATAAATTTCTTGTTAAATTTATTGACCTTCCTACGCATATTGATATTGATAATCTTATGTTGGAGAAGAAAGTGGGTGGGTGGGGGCTGGCTAAAAAGATTAAAGACGAATTTGTCTTCTCCTTTAGTAAGAAGTTTTCCACTCACGGTAACCGTATGTGATTTTAAATTTTGTTTTATGTTGTGGAATAGAGAAAGCATTTACCACGCCAAAATATCTGCCAAGTGAGAGACGAGTGGTGTCTGTTGGAGGATCATTAATAAAATAAAATTATTATTCTTATCATTTGAAATTAATTATGAAAATTAATGAATAATAATAATAATTTTCATTAACTAAGTGGCGTGCCTGTCACATTATCTAATGATGATCTACAGACTGTCTCTATTCGAACAACATTAGTTGGTGATAATAAATCGATAGGCGTGTACACGTATATACACTTTCACACACTTTCAAATATACACAAAATCACACTATACATACCTATAAAAGTAAAATATGCAATCCTCGCACACTACATTACATTACACAACACTGCATGATACAACATGACATGACACTACATGACACGACACTGCATGATACAACACTTCATGATACAACATTACATGACACGACACTACATGATACAACACTGCATGATACAACACTACATGACACAACACTGCATGTTACAACACTGCATGATACAATACTGCATTACACTACACGACATGACACTGCACGACACGACACTACATGAACGACACTACATGATACAACACTGCATGATACAACATTACATGACACGACACTACATGATACCACACTGCATGATACCACACCACATGACACAACACTGCATGTTACAACACTGCATGATACAATACTGCATTACACTACTCGACATGACACTGCACAACACTACACTACATTCGCACGGGCAAACACACCTGATCAAGAATTTTCTGGAAGACTGCAGCAGAAGACAAGTTTAATACAATACACTTCCGTTCCGCTTTGTTGACTCTGTCGAGGCGCCTGAGTGAATCGTGTGCATGGGCTGTGTCATACAGTCTCCTCGCATCAATCATCAACGCATTCGGTTGTTTAAAGTATTCGTATATTCGCTGTAGCTGCCAAAGACCTAAACATGTCATGTTAACTCAGTGTAAAAGTGAATGATTGCCTGGAAGGTAAGCAATAAATAAACATACAAAGATTGCCGAACTAGAAAAGATTAAAAGAAAATTAAATTAATCTTAAATGTAAATAATTATAGTAAAATGAAGAAACAATGATAGAATGAATTCCAAATAAATAATGAAAAAGAAAGGAAGGAAGGTTGATAAGTAGAAAAGCTAAAAGAAATATTAAATGTGTTGTTTTGTTTAAATGCATTGTTGTAAAATGACCGATGTTTCAGATTTCAACATAAAGTGTGTGTGTGTGAGTGTTCGTGAAGGTGTATAACTTTGTAATTCACCTATTGATATCATAACTAACTTTGGTGTACTTTGTAATTCACCTATTAATATCATAACTAACTTTGGTGTACTTTGTAATTCACCTATTAATATCATAACTAAGTTCGATGTACTTTGTAATTCACCTATTAATATCATAACTATGTTTGGTGTACTTTGTAATTCACCTATTAATATCATAACTAATTTTGGTGTACTTTGTAATTCACCTATTAATATCATAACTAAGTTTGGTGTACTTTGTAATTCACCTATTAATATCATAACTAAGTTTGGTGTACTTTGTAATTCACCTATTAATATCATAACTAACTTTGGTGTACATTTCCAACCATTTCGTCGTCATACGCTAAACATAACGTCACGCAACGATTTCGCCATCTTACAATCACAATACACACACAGACGCTGAAACAAACTAAAATTGTTTTTGTAGACAATATTTAGGTCTAAAAGAAAAAAAAACCCACCACACACAACTACTTCCGTGATTTTCCTCAATACAATATTTTATCCAATCATTTTCGTTTAAATTATATTTGCAGACCAGCTTAATATTATACCATCATCCGAGTCAAAGAGGTAATAGATCTTCCTCCACTTCAGGAACTCAATCATCTGTATAACAGCGTCGATGTAGACCGGGCTGACGCTGAAGTCGTAGTTGTATTCGTCGTGCTCTTGGTTGCGGTTGGGCGTGTACACGAGGTAGGGTACTCTCAACGCATGCATGTAGGATTGGATAACGTTAAACGACTTTGGAGAACTTCCGCCGATAATCATAAATACACCATGGTCAAGGAGCTCGCAAACTGGGAAGACAAGAAGACAGAAACGTGAATACGAAGGTCGAAATGACAAGAAATAAAAGAAAGTCAGGTAGTGCTGTTCGACAACATGTTATGATTAGATTTATTTTTTCCCCAGAGTTAATTAAAATTTAGTATTAATTGGATATTTGTGAATGTTTCTAATGACTATAATACAATAATAATTATTTGCTTGTATAATTTTATTGGTTAATTGAGGAAGTGATTGACAAAATAATCAGGCATACCGGGTACGTAATTAGTCAATCGAGGACACATTTGCTTGATAATTTGTTCACATTTATTAAAACATGTTTATAAAGTATAATTTGAGACTGATTGAACTAAATTTAAAAAAGACATTGATAAAAATGTAAATAAACAGTTCTTCAGTTTAAATTATTTATTTATTTTTTATTTAATTAATTAATATTCTAATTGGCCTCATATAATCGCTTTTTAATAGGTCTTGATATATAGTTTTACATATTGGGACCTCAAATCATGTCACACTGTAATTGGTCTTAACCCATATTTAGTACTGCATCTAGCTTCTAATCTTATTTTCAGCCATGATCCATATTTCAAACTGTATCTGATCATAAATAATAATAATAATAATAATAATAAAATTACAGCTAATTAATGTTCAACACTAGAGTCAATACAAATTGCAGGTTAGTCCTCTAAGAGAATAGAAATGGAGTTATTAGAATAGGTTATTATAAACTTTACATAACCTGGATTAAGTATGCAAATCTTGAATTATATAATCCTTGGATCTTGAAACGCGAGATTAGGACATTTTACTCACTTGAAGTGCTGAGCTTGAAACTATCTTCCAGGTCAACGATGTTACAGTTCATGCCAATGATCATACGGAGGTTGGTGTTGTTTCGATTGCTCATTTCCACCATTTTTGTTAACTGTTCCTTCACCTCCACGGCCCCCTGGTCTACAATGCAACCTAAATAGAGACATAGGGCCAGTGTGGAATTGCAGTAATTACAAATTTTAACATTCGAATCGAAACGAAATGAGACTTAAAATAAAAAGTTAAAAGTAAAACTCTCACTCACAAATATTAATGACATTTAAACCTCAACAATGAAACAAAAATAAAGAATCTTCACACAGTCGTAGGACATTATCAACACGACAACATTTAACTGAAAGACATGCAATAGTCAGAGAGAAACAAAATTAGCTTCACACACTGAAAGGCCCATAAATCTAAACCTCAACATTGAAACGAGAGGAATCTTACTAAAATCAAAAGCCAAACGAACCTGATAAGATCATTAAGACATCTACCAACACATCAGCACTTATACACAAGTGTCATGCAATAGAAAGATAAAAGCAAAACGGACTTCAATCAATGACAAGGACAGATTAAACTTTCAACATTGTACGTGCCGTGTAATTTAGTCAAAAGACTGGTGTGAACACTTTTACAGCATCTAGTCTAAAGACTGGTGTGAACACTTTTACAGCATCTAGTCTAAAGATGTGTGTGAATACTTTTACAACAACAAGTCTAAAGACTGGTGTGAACACTTTTACAACATCTAGCTGCAAAGTTAGTCGGCATGTTTATTGGCACTATTAGCAGACATGCGGTCAGGAGCTCATGAATTTGATACTGAGCTGTAAATTGAAATACGATTGTTGCAAAAATATTTAATATTTACAGTCTGATGTGCACTAGAGAAACTAAAATGTTTGGGTATGAAACATTTATTTTGTACTTTTAACACCCCGCACCCAGTTGCATTTTGCTCATACAGAATACTAAAGATTCTGGCTACAACGAAATGTGATATAATTGATTTGACTTAAGGACACTTCATGAACCAAGTTAGTTAAAGAAACGAACCATTGCATATTAAGTTTGTTTATTCTTTGGCTTCACTAATCATGACTGAACTACTAAATTTAAATAGAAACATTACAGTCAAGAGAACAATAATCAGGTTTTGTGTACGATTGCGCGCGCGCGCGCGTGTGGTGTGTGTGTGTGTGTGTGTGTGTGTGTGTGTGTGAGAGAGAGAGAGAGAGAGAGAGGAAAGAGAGAGAGAAAGAGAAAATATAATGAATGAATTATTTTAAATCTAAACATTATAAACTAGAGAAAAGGAACTAAATTGTATTAACATATTTGTATGTGTGTGTGTGTGTGTGTGTGTGTGTGTGTGTGTGTGTGTGTGTGTGTGTGTGTATGTGTGTGTGTGTGTGTGTGTGTGTGTGTGAGTGTGCGTGCGTGCGTGCGTGTGTGTGTGTGTGTGTGTGCGCGCGTATGTTAGTGGGTGTTAGTGGGAGAATGTGAGTGTGTAGGTGTGCATGATTGGTATTTGATTACTTAACCAAGTCACCATGAACTGTGTGTGGTTGGGTGTGGGTGTGGGTGTGAATGTGAGTGTGTGGATGTGCATGTTTGGTATTTGATTACTTAACCAAGTCACCATGAACTGTGGGTGTGGGTATCACTATGAACATTGACTGCCTTGAAAGTGGACCGCGCCACTGCAGACACTCAACAAGCTTGCTTCAACTCTCCATACTGAAGATGCTATACTTTATGTCGTTGTTACCCGCCCTTGCGCTGGTATAGAACAACGCTATATATGAAATATTAGGTCTCTTAGTTTCTATTTTCTGAATCTTAATGCACAAGAAGTGTAAACAAAAAAATGCATCCCACTTTTCTCTCTGCACTTTACTCTATTAGCTTCTATGTTTGAGAGAACTTCAATACCTCTAGTGTGCGAAATTATTTTACGAGTTGCTGGCCGCCCTTTTGGTTGAAATCCCAGGACAATCTTCTTGCATACTCTGGTTCTAGAAGACTTGTAACCTTCTCGACCAAGGTTACTGTGCCATTGACGGCGAAGAGAGTGCCGTCTTACAAGCAATTACAAATTACATTATAATGGCTCAATCAAATTTACTACAAAGTATTCACTAAGTACACATTGGAGATAATCAACTCTTTTAGGATGTCTGGAAATTATCTGCTCTTTTCATGTTCTTATGGCAAATGTGAAATTGAATTAGAAGCATTTAAGTTTCCAACGTTACCGGAGACATAAATTCCAGGATTATAATGATAACATAATTATATAAATAAAGAGAGTATGTAATGTGATTAGCACATAATCATATCAACTTCTCTTATCTTTTCCGCTCTATGTATGCTATAATGAAGCAAAAAAGGTTTACCCCTCAAAAGTTGTTTTGCAGAGCAGCATTATTTGGGAAATGTCATTTGGGTTACTTAACTTCATCAATATGTAAACATTGTAACTTCTAGCCATTGTTTGATGTATACTATCGTATTTCGTGAATGATCATTCTTTACACATTACTATAAAGCACACATTACTGTAAAGCACAATTTACTATAAAGCACACATTACTGTAAAGCACATATTACTATAAAGCACACATTACTATAAGGTCATTGTTTGGTAACATGTTCATAATTATGAACACAATATTCTATGGTGGTTGTGTGGTAACGAGGCAATCCTTAATATATCAGAATTGCTCATTATATTGTCCATGAACATACCGTGGCTAATTGTGCAGTGAATTACTCATTATATTGTCCTTGAGCGTACCGTGGCTAATTGTGCAGCGAGTTATTATATTGTCCATGAACGTACTGTGGCTAATTATGCAGTGAGTTACTCCTTACATTGTCCATGAACGTACTGTGGCTAATTGTGCAGTGAGTTACTCATTATATTGTCCATGAACGTACTGTGGCTAATTATGCAGTGAGTTACTCCTTACATTGTCCATGAACATACCGTGGCTAACTGCACAGTGGTAAGTTACGAATTATAGAAAAGTAGGAATTGAATTAAAATGAGACAGTGAGCATGAAGTAGTAGTGACAGAGACAGTGAGCATGAAGTAATAGCACTGAGAAATATAAAGTGACAATTAGAATCTCGTAAAAATTGCGACTTTCGAAAGAAAACGTTAACGAGTATTTGAGGAGGGAATATATGTCGTTTTGCGTTACATTTTCATCTAATCAACTATTAATTGTATCACGACATGAATAACTATATGTCAACGGATTTCTCTATCAACAATACTACGAAACTAGCGGTTCAGACTATCCGAAGAGAATTCGTGTAGAGGACAATATCACTGAACGTGGGTGCACAAATTACATATACGCTGTGATAAAGAAATAAATTTACAGCTATGTGTACAGACACCGAGGTGACATTAGTCACAATGGCTCGTCGACATTTAGGCAAACATACACACATGCGGTTGAGCGCAAAATAAAGACGTCATCAACTAAATGCACTTTAATGTACAAATCGCCGAAGTATTGATCTGCTGTCGTAATTAAAATTGCCACTGACTGAATGATTTGCCATCAAATTAGAACGACCTTAAATCTGCCATGGAGAATAGTTTCATTAATTCGTTTTACCGATTGTATTGTCATGTGGCTAATCTGTCCGCGTTTCTTAATTCTTCTTTTTAATATTTTTTTGTTCTTTTAAAAGTATGTTTGCTCTTGCAGAGTTCAGTGAATATATTCATATCGTCATATATTCATTCTGGATCAGTGATGTGAAAGATAAACTTCCAAGCATAGAGTCGGTGGCGTTAATAAAAGGCCGTCATTACCCTCCCCCGAACCTTTATTATTTATTTTTGTGTGCAGTGGATTGAAAAGATATATGACCAGGTAACAGGGTGTTTGCTGCGGCAACTATGTGAGGGTATTTTACCATTTAATCGATTATTAATATTGCTATTAGCAATATACGCGATTGCTGCAAACACTTTCGCTGTCATGAGTTGTCTGTTCCTGAGTGTTCACTCTAAACATGTAAAGTACTCATGACATCTCGGGACGTGATGGGACATTGTTCCATGCCTGTACGCAGTTGTCTGTTCCTGAGAGTTCACTCTAAACATGTAAAGTACTCATGACATCTCGGGACGTGATGGGATATTGTTCCATGTCTGTACGCAGTTGTCTGTTCCTGAGAGTTCGCTACTAAACAAGTAAAGTACTCATGACATCTCGGGACGTGATAGGATATTGTTCCATGTCTGTATCTAGTACAGCAAACAATACGCTATTGTTTCTTGCCCTTCCTTTTTACTTTTAATGTCCACTAATTAAATTGGAATTGGATTTCAGAGTGACGTCAGTCTGGTCGATTAGAGCTCTCTCCCTTGCACGCACCGACATTCTGTTTATTCCGTTTCTAGCAGTAACCGATTGTCTTCGTTAAATGCAAATTAAGAAAAGAGATTAGATCAGTTAAAATTAATACATATAGGAAAACAATTCTAGCACATGTCGAGAACGAAAATGTTAATTTATTTAAATTTACTATTTAAACAGGATCAGTGAGCTTATTTAAACGAAAAGAGAAAAATAACATGATAAAAAACCCAGCAATTTTTCATATATTTAAAATTATCTTTCATGTAGTAAACACCGAGCTTATGCAAACGAAAAGAGAAACTAGCAAAAGAAATGTGAAATCTCCATTAAAGAGGTACAACGAAGAGTTTCAAATGGCGTTTTCAGTTAATTTTTAAAAGCAATTTTGTTTTCATTCTGGGCACAAAAAACCTATTCCTGTTCTATCTGGTTCGTCGTGGGTGTGTGGAAAATGAGCTTTGTTGTTGACATTTCTTTTTTAGTTGTTGATAGCTTTGGAATGACGTAAACTCAAGCTCGCGTTGCCATCAGGCAGCCTTGTTCCAGGAGAGTTAAGTGTTATGGTTTGTGTAGCAGCCCAGATCTGTGCTAATGAAAAAAGTAGTTATACTAATTCATTTTTTTCAAGTGATTGCTTCACCAAGACTAGAGTGTGGATTCATGTGGTGTCCCCCTCTTAGTACTTCTGTAATTAGCAGAAGCATATTCAGCAATGCGCCATAATCATTTTCGACATCTTATCTTTCATTTATTATTATTTTCTTTGAAGCCATCATCATTATTATCTTCATCAACAGACATCGCTACCATAATCGGTCATAATCGGCGAGACGTTTTCTCATTATTACAAAGCATCGTATTCATCGTAATGAACATGTCTGCCTTTCTTAATCACCACCACCACCATTATTATCGTACACAATGTCACCACATTTATATAATCAAATTAACAGGCATACTTTATCATAGACATGAGAGTGGAGTTTTAGAGACATATAGGCAATGATCATAACCTTTTCAAAGTTGGCCACAGTCACTAGCACGTGTTCACAATCACGTAGTTTGCAACAAGACATTGTTCTTATTTAGATGATGACCTTACGCACCCCTTCTAGAAGGCATTAGTAAACAGTTCCAGAATTTTTGATGTGCTCTCTACGCACCCCTTCTAGAAGGCATTAGTAAACAGTTCCAGAATTTTTGATTGCTCTCCATGCACACTTGAAGAATCATCCCGAATTTTCTTTGTGCTTTCAAGCACACCAGGAGGAATTTTCAAAATAATCTTCGTGAATACTTGAGACCAAACTCAAACCACCATTTTCGCCATATTGGTTCTAGAAAAGAATTCACATGAATCAACTTACAGCAACATGCTACTGATAAGTTCATTGATAAAGCTGGATGCACACACCAACATGATAAGGTAGAGTACAATAATTGCCGTCACCTGAAGTGAATAAAAGAGATTCTTTTCCCTGCAAATGTCAAATTAAGGCAGTGCTAAATTTTAGGCATATTTCATCTCTATAACTCCTTTCTTTCTTACAAACATTCTCAACGTACAAAGCCTGCAAATATAGTATTAATCCGATACACAGCATAAGAAATATAGCATCGATCAAAATCCACAAGTATAATGTACAGCAAAATCAAATTAGTGAACATAGAAATAATGGTTCAATTACAGAAGCATTCTCTAATTCAAATCGTAGATCAGTAGCAAACATGTCCATTCTTTCTTTACCAGTTAGTTAACTTACATTTTGCTAATGATTGCCTTTATGATTGGACTCGTCAAATTCAAAGTGATTAGAATGTAGGCTTTCTTCAACAAAATAACTTTCTGTCCATCTTCATTGGATGAATTTGCTATGAACATGCGTGAGACTATTAGTCAGAAAAGCTACTCATCCAGTTAGAACTGTTTAATTTATTATTTATTAATAAATAATAATCATTATGAGAGAAGTTGTGCCCAGAAGTGTCACAGAGAAAAAGAATGAAAAAAGAATGAATGAATAAATAAATAAAAGAAGGAAAGAAGGAAGAATTAAGAAAGAAAGAAGGAAGGAAGAATGGAAGAAAACAAGGAAGAAGGAAAGAAAGAAAGAAAAAAGAAAGAAAGAAAGAAGGAAGGAAGGAAGGAAGAATGGAAGAAAACAAGGAAGAAGGAAAGAAAGAAAGAAAGAAAAAAGAAAGAAAGAAAGAAAGAAAATGACAAAAGGGGGAATGAGCGAAAGCAGAAACAAACCAGGCATTTAGACAGGTGGATAAATAGATACATTGATGGATAGATGGGGGTGGTGTTTGTGTGTGTGTGAGAAACGCCAGTTAACCATCAGCCATTAAAACTATTAACGTTTACTATATGTCTCATACTTTGAGGACAGGGAAGAACTAGTTTAAACACACCTAGCAGACAGTCAGTATGCAAATCATTTTTTACTAACTTGGAGCGCTAAGTCACAGTGACGAAACAGTCGAAAAATACGCAAGATGTGGTTGGTAGGGAGTGACCGAGCATATTGGCATGGTATTATGCCGGTGATAACTTTTAGAAAACGTCTCAGACGATGCTCATTCTCGACGCTATCTCTGTCCAAGCAGACCTCGCAATTACTGTGCCGCCGAATGAATGAAAAAGGTCGGTAAAAACTGAATTCTTGGATACAACAAATGACGATGTTACTTTAAAGTGGGAATAACTCTACGTGATTGGGATGCAAGCAAAATATCTATCGCAGTTGTCCCTTTCTTTCTTTCTTTCTTTCTTTCTTTCTTTCTTTCTTTCTTTCTTTCTTTCTTTCTTTCTTTCTTTCTTTCTTTCTTTCTTTCTTTCTTTCTTTCTTTCTTTCTTTTTTTCTTTCTTTATTCCTTTCTGAATGGATTTCTGAATTTCTTTCTTTCTTTCTTAATTTCTTTCTTGTACTTTCTTGTTGTCACATTCATTCACGCTAAAGTAGGTGTAGATATTGACTTTTAAAAATAAATAGAAAAGAGGTTCACCCACTGATGAACGAAGTGGTGACATTTAATATGTAACGTAGATGTAGATTGAAAATACTGGATGCTGAAACATGATACAACAAGCCAGAACGATGTTACATTTGGTGTAATATATATGCAAAAACTACGTGAACGTTGATAGAAATAAATATGTAACATTTACTGACACAATAAAATTATCTAGCACAAATTACAATCAGATTCAATTTGCCAAATCAACAATACAGAGTACATTCCTCAGAGAGTCTCAAAGTAGATAAATCACTTCTTATTTATCAAAGAAATTGTTAATCACATTAATTCCTACTATTAATAAATAAAACCACTCAACTGTATAATCTGTGCTTTACTAAGAAAAGACAGATTAATTTCAGAAAAATGCTAGAAAGTCTCATGACACATAATAACGACTCAGAAAAGCAGGAGAGTGAATAAACAAGAAGCATACTTCAAGTAAATGTGGTTTATGAAATAATTTGTACAAAGTCCAAGCATCAGTGAAAAGGTCACTAGCACAACAGTTGAATATTACATTGGAAAAAGAAACCGTTTTCCCTTACCTCGTGACAATAAAATTTAGCAACTTGGAGTAATGGCTTTGGGCTCAGTATAATTTTATTAAAAGAGCAACAGCCTCTCTACCCAGATCTGGGCATATATAGGTACCCAATACCGCTTCTGGAAATGTATCTTATTTCACTGACCGTTTTACATAAGAAAAATTGAGTAAAAGCAATTGGTGCATATTAGGGGGAGGGAGAGAGAGAAAAAAATAATAACATGTTATGGAATGTGTGTGTGTGTGTGTGTGTGTGTGTGTGTGTGTGGTGTGTGTGTGTGTGTATGTGTGTGTGTGTGTGTGTGTGTGTGTGTTAGTGTACAGGCCTTTGTTTCACTGTAGCGACAAATTAGGTCATCGCGCGGCGTCGGTATTGTCCTTGCTGTAGTTAATGTGCAGTGTGCTGTGTTAAGAGTACATGTTTTGTTGTTGTATAATGTTTTAGGGAGTTAACTAAAGTTGATATGTATGTATTGAGATAGGAAATAGTTGATATTTTTAATTGATATACTTTTATATTATGAACAGTGTTATTGCATTTGTGTATTTTAAGATTTATATGTGTGAGAATGATTTCTCTCTATCACACAACTATAGTTATTTAATTTATTTTGTATGTTATCTTTTAAATTATTTGTTAGGAACGTGTCGTTTTCTTAGATAGTAAAAACATTATACCACCCCTAAATAGTTTAGGAGTAAATTATACGTAAACCAAAGTAAGGTAGCACAGAAGAGTCAGTTAATACCATTTCAATCGTATGTGTCTGAATTGTCGACTGCGGTCCTCTTTGTGGCAGGGCTCAGGGAATAATTAGCGTGCGTGTGTCAAAAAGAGGAGGCCCAACGTCAACTCACAGTCCAGACTGCCACCCACATACTTTTTATGGTGGCTTTATACTACATAGACATTACTCGCCAGTATAACAAAACCGCCAACATGGCAACCGAGGGCGGCCACAGCAATACGGAAGCCGATGCTGAAAACTACCAATATAATACTAGGCACAAGCCTGGAACCGAGGACAGTTGCAACTCAGAAGAAAGTATTGTCAGAGCCTCGGCAGGAAATTAACTGTAGCTCTGCAACTGTCTATAACGGAGAATAATTAAAAATTTAAAAAAAAGAGGATTCACAACAGTCGCGACAACGAGCAGTCGAAGAAAAACAACATCCAAACACAGCAACGCAGAACACCACCACCTCCTTGAATACAAGTGAAAGGAGGAAGGCCCCATAGGAACCCTACAAACACCGAGAACATCTTGAATACAAGTGAAAGGAGGAAGGCCCCATAGGAACCCTACAAACACCGAGAACATCGTAAAGATGAAAAGTTTTCACGCAATTCCTGTGGGGCAAAGAAGTTAACGGAAGAAGAAGAAAGAGGAGGCTTGGTTGGCTAAATTCGGACAGAGAACTATGTGACCAGAGAGACAGAAAGTCTGGTGGTGGGCCACCATGAATAAAAGCCCATGTGAGTTGTAAACACGGTGTTGCGTGTTGTCATCTCTTGCTGTGGCTGTCGTGAAAGGCGTGACGTACTTTCATCTCCATCATCATCGTTGTTTTCATCTCACATCCTGGGGTGACCCATAACAAACACTCTACACCTGAGGACCACCCATCATAGTATCAAAGCTAAGAATGTGTCACAACTAATCGTAACAGACTGTCTCTACAGTGTAAGTGTATAAAGGTCACTTGCTTCTAAAACACTCGCCTCACACGGTATTTCTCCAGACACACTAGATGGAGTGGGGTGGGGCTAGAAAGCTTCATGACACATACGCCATTTAAATAATACTAGAGCAGAGTACGCGAAGACATACATCATCATCTCTAACACTAGAAATGATTAAGAACCGAACAATGATACAGCTGTAACATGGATGCAAAATATATAATAGACCTGGTAGAGTAGTGTTCAAGGCTGCAGCTAAATTAAGTAGCCTGATATGTTTCAATTATTGAGAGCAGACAAAACATTAACACATTTCACGGACACATTTCAGCGGCTGCAAGTTGATTGAAAATTGATGACAAAATTTCGATGATTTAGGGGAGATAGCAAGGTGAAGCAAGTTACTTTATATCTGTTGGATTAATGTTATGAATAGACATCTTCGTAAAATGCAAGAGATTTATTTTGGAGATTTATTTTCAAGGTAGCAACCACACAGCCGCAGTCGGAATATATAAGAAAACCAAAATGACTCCCAGCAACTTGAAGATTGTTTGGGTGTGTGACTAGACTGTTTATGCACTTTTTGGCTCATGCATTATTTTGAGCTATTTGAGCCACTGAATACGTGACCTAGTATGAGTCAAATGCATTACTATTTATTATCACTTGAAGTCAGAAATCCCTTGTTACAAGTTTCTCAAATCAGTCAAGGCAATGTATGGATAGCATCTCTAATTCATATTGGCATTTCATCACTTAGGCGAAGATTTTATGAGAAGAAATATATTTTGCTTTAATCATACATTATCGCTCCATGCTTTGGAATATGATAAAAGGGTTTATTTTACTAAAAGCACCGAAAGCAACAATTAAATGGCATTCAATAGACAAGACGAAAGAGAAATGCACGATTGTTCATGTGTGTGTGTGTGTGTGTGTGTGTGTGTGTGTGTGTAAAGGTGTGTACACGTGTGTAAATAATGAAAGAAAGAGAAAGATTGTTTGATGATGACAACAATAGTAAAAGAATATTATTTTACATTATGGTTGTAGTAAATTAAAAAAAACAAAAACAACCTGAAGACCATTAGTAAACATGGGAACAGGAAAGAAAAACGTAAAGTGTCAGGTTGTCCAACATAGGATCTGAAAGGCACAAAACAGTCCAATCTTATGTTATATGCACTGGTCTCGGGTAGGCGCATATTCTGTGTGAGTTATGGAAAATAAAAATCTTGATAACATTTCCCGAGGAAGTGCACAATCCAATTAGAGGACACACATCCAATTAAAAGAAACGAAATAGTATGGCGAACTTTGGCAACAATAATTAATCAACAACAAAATGTGGATGATGTGTAGGATGTTGATATGATAATCATAGCAACAGCACCAACACTTGTGTATGTTCTACCCATAGTCAAATGTCACTGAATGAAGATGAAGTCAAGCAATACAGGAACCTCAGAAACTTGAATAGATAGCACATACCTTGCTGGAAGTCAGGTGCCAGAGTTGTCGGCAGGAAGGACACGACATTAATTTTGGAAGATATGCACGTCTTCCAAATGCCAGTACAAATCAACAACATACAGACACCCACTAGAGGACAGATAGAGAGGACAAAGAGAGACATATATTAAATTAAATGATGTACTGGGAATGCTGCTTTGAAAGTTCCTGAATGAAATACGTACGTGTCAGTATCTTTATAACCCCGATCGAATTCAGCAAGTGTCGTGAGGTCTAGAATGTCTTTATTCATAAGAGTAAGCTTTCAAGCAGACTGGCGTCAATACCCCTACCTCCCAACGTCTATACAGCAAGGGTTCGTCCTTTCAAGGAAGATATAGTGTTTTGAAGAGCAGATTAACATAGGCCATTTTGGAGGATCCGAAGAAGAGAGTGTGGGTACCGACAGTTTATCAATACGTCATCTTCTCATTCTACACCGATATGAGGGTAAAGGTTATTGTCCTGCGCTTTCAAATTTTGGAAAACATGTTCGCAAATATGAGGGCAAGTTTTGCCACGGCACTTGTTTGTTTGTTGCGTCTGTTTCATCTACAGAATCACAACCTCTAACTGCACTTCTCTTAAATAGAACTTGATTTATTTTCTTTTGCTATGCCTCTTTCTTTTACACCCGAATTTTTCTATGCGTACACACTCAATCTGAAAGTTCGACAGTCAGCAGTTTTGTCTGGCACTGAAAGGTCCGAATTGCGATTTGATTTGTCAGCATGGCACTCATCAGTGTTGTTCATAGTTTTTCTTTTCTCATTAAACACTATAGAATCGCTAAATAATGTTATCAACTGTATGGCTGAGAATGTGATTTTGTGACTAATTGAAAGACCGATAGATATACCGATAACTATATTAACGGATTGTACATTGTTTTGACCTACATTTTGAAAGATTGATCGAATGATTGCTATCCTGTTTGATTCTTTTGTTCAGACTTTCTGACTAACAGACTAATCGATCTATGTATATAATTCATTCCCTGAGTGATTAGATTGATAAATGATTGAGTAAGTGTGTGGTGGAGTAAATTTACCTCCCCCTATTTTAAAATTTAATTGTTATATAAATTGTTAAATTGTCAGAGTAACCCAACCTTGGTCACTCCTTATGACAGTATTTTTGTACATATCTGAATTTGAAATAAATGCTCAAGGCAAGAATATTCTAAATTTGCTGATGTAATGCAAACTAGTGAGTAGTTTTATTTATCCAATGATTATGATTATAATATTTTTATTAAATAAGTGGCGTTGCCGTCACAAACTGTATAAGACCGATTATTTTTCTAATTCAGTAATTTGCAACTGGTTGTATGACTGACTGACTGTCGACTGACTGGCTGTTTGGGTGTTTGGTTGCCTGGCTCATTGTTTAATTTAATTGTTGTGATTAAATGGTTGACTGACTGACTAGTTGACTGATTCACTTGATGATTATTGACTAGTTAGTTAGTTAGTTGATTCATGACGGAACATCTGACTGCATGAGGGGTTGATTTTACGATCGATTGCGTAATTGTCTGTTGAGTTTATTTCACGAGGTACTTGCTTAGAAAATCGATCAAAATTCTTTTTCGGCACACCATCACCCTAAGAATGAAGAGTGATTTATTGGTTCAGTACGTTTGATTAACAACTTAAATGCTAACAGATATGAACTGCGTCAAATGGTAAACTGATTGCATAGCAATTAGAAACCGAACCAACAATAGCTCACATCTCCAAAAGCGGGAGACAATAATGTAGTTCTCAAGCAAGCATAGAGAGTAGAATAATTGTTCAGCCTAAGCTAAGTAACTCGATACATTTCATGTTATCATTTCTTTAGCATTTATATATCTGTTTTTTTTTGTTGTTGTTTTTTTTAGTGATTCCATCTGACACGGTTGCTATAGCAACTCGAACGCTTCTTTTTATCTTTCTTCCTCTCCAGGCTTTGCGCTTCTTTTCCTTTTGTATAACTGTGCACGTGAATGTTGTAACGCAATTCGAGGAACGCCAAGTAAAGTGTATCAAAGGGAAACAACCTTCAAAGGAAAATGTACAGCGGAACGAGATATTTCTTTGCAATTGATCTTCAGTTTGAGTTTTATGATGTCTGTTGTGGTACATTGTTAACCTTTGCTCCTGTAGATATAAGACAGACAGAGAGAGAGAGAGAGAGAGAGAGAGAGAGAGAGAGAGAGAGAGAGAGAGAGAGAGAGAGAGAGAGAGAGAGAGAGAGCAGGGATACAGAAGAGGGCATATAGACAGATAAATACTCAAATGGATAACATATGTGTGTATGTGTGTGTGTATGTATGTGTGTGTGTGTGTGTGTGTGTGTGTGTGTGTGTGTGTGTGTGTTGGCTTAATTTTAATATTAGTGTCCTTAGAATTCCAAATGTGTATTATCAAAAGTTCAATTATTATATATACACTTTCAATGACAATACTCGTTATGAAACACAACAATGATTATCTTTGGAAGTGTGAACAAGAGAAAGGTAGTATGTTACGTTCAGATGGCATTTTTGTCTGCGTTGTGCGATTATACGCGATCAATTAGACGTCCAAAAGTTGAGAATGTGTGTTTATGTGTGTGTGTGTGTGTGTGTGTGTGTGACAGTTCATTTTGCATTGTTTGAATTTTATATTTTAATATATTAATATTTATTTAATGTGACCATGCTAAATTAATAGCCTGAATTCAGGAAAGTTTGAAAAAACAACACTTGACACATCCTTGAATGAAAAACAAGAGGGAGGGATAATAATGTTTACATATATGCTGAACCTGAAACAAAAACAAATGTTCCTTATTTTAAGGAGTAAAAAGCAGATCCCATGAATGGTGTCAGTGAAACATTGTGCAAAAACATACAATAAACGTCAGCAAACAATGAGGAGATAACCAAACATGATGCAAAAACACAGAAAGACGGCAACAAACAATGAGGAGATAACCAAACATGATGCAAAAACACAGAAAAATTTCAACAAACAACAAAGAGAGAACCAAACAGCATGACTGCACGCATTGTGTTGCACGCATTATCTACATTTGTGGATTCTAGCCAATGGATCTAGCTGGCTACCGGTGGGACGGTCTTCAAAAATCACACGTCCCAATCAATTGCGCCACTTGGGAAATGGGCCGGTGCCAACACTCGATTAGACTATGGAAGCTGGCTTGACTGTCATTTAACATTTTTGTTGTTGTAGGCTCTGACCAAAGTCCGTCCTTGGCAGACAAGTAAATATTTGCTCACTTGCACCTCAGGTTCCGGAAATCAGTTCAAAATCCTCAATGTGTAGTTTGCCTTTCCGATTAATGGTTGTAATTCTTTAAATTCGACATTTTGAGCATTGTTCCAAAAATCGTTATCTTAAAGTTTGCGCATAAAATAATGGTAAGAATTACATCAAAGAATATTTAAAAATTAAAAATCATAGAATGATGAAGATAATTATTATATGATGACAACAATGAATATAGTGACGATGGTCATTATAATTATGTTGATTATTAGGCTGTTGATATTGGTGGTGATTTTAATAGTGATAATGACGATAACTATGAATGTTGTAGTACTGACCGAAACAAAGTATTGTGAGAATATTGACTGTGATAATGTAATTTTTTATATCATCATGATTATTATCATCATCATCACCATTATTATTATTATTATTATTATTATTATTATTCACACACTTATACGCACATACAAACAACACACACACACACACACACACACACATCCATAGCTTTCACAATTGCACGAACTATTAGAACAATACTTCTGAGTGTTTACACTTTCTCTTTACCAACTTTAGATCACAAGTCTGTCTTACATATTATGAAAGTTTATACAGAATTATTGATTATATATAGGTGTAGTCTACCTGTATTATCAAAGTAATATCGTGATTGTGTAGGATGATTAATTTTTTATAATCGAACATTTCAAGACTTTACATTAACATTCAGTATAAAAAATAAACTGAAACGACCTTTTTACTTTAAGAAAATGCACCATGGTTTCTAAGAGTTGAGGGTTCTGAGCATTGTACTCGTTATCATTGTTGTTGTTTACCTTAACGCTTTTTAAAAGTATACAACGTGACCATTTATTTCAGTAATTTTAGTATGCGTTTTGGTTTTTGCAAAGAGAAAGCACTCTGTAGTTAGGAGCTCATTGCAGCAACAAAAGGGGGCAAGTCTGATGTTGAATGATTTTGCAATTACAAACATTAATGGACGATGAAAAGTTTCACCAGTTGAACACTAATTGAAGGTTTCTGTTTGCAAGTGACTTCCATTTGCCCACAAAAAAGAAACATCAAAGGCGAAGGGCAATCCCAAAGTTCGATTAGGTGTCAGTTAGCAATCCTGTTGCAATCTCGTTTTTACTAAAATTCTCTCCTCGAAATCTTTATTGCAGTGTTACTTTCTCCCGTGTGTGGGTGTGTGCGTGTGTAGGGGGGTAGATCAATGCTCCAGTTGTCTATTCTACTGCTTTTGGTTGTGACCAAACATGCAGCAGGCTTGGAAAAGATAATCACTTCACCTTTCACTCGTTCGTTGGATAAAATTAACATTTGCAAAACAGCTACTACTACTACTTCAACTCCTACTGCAACTATTTCTATTTTCTATTGCTAGTTCGTTAATTATGTTATAGTTTTATACTACAACCTCTCATACTTTACTATATTTTCTAATGTAGCCACTACACCATAAATAATAACAACTACTAATGTAGCCACTACACCATAAATAATAACAACTACTAATGTAGCCACTACACCATAAATAATAACAACTACTAATGTAGCCACTACACCATAAATAATAACAACTACTAATGTAGCCACTACACCATAAATAATAACTACTACTAATGTAGCCCCTACAACAACAAGAATGATAACAATAATTACTATTATTGTAGCCATTATTACAACAACTACTACTACTAATGTAACCACTATTACAGCAACTATTGTATGCAACATCGATAGCTAACAGCTATATATAGATACTATTACTCTAGCATTGTTGTATGCATTCTAATGCTTTCCAAGGTTAGTTGGCATTTCGTATAGAGATGACGTCACGAATGACGAAGTGAGAAACAGAATTAGACAAGCCATTGGGCCATATGAAGTGCTATTGGCCATTGTGACAAAACGCAAAATGAAATGGTAAGGGCATGTCACACGATCAACAGGGCTTGCCGAGACAATCATGCAAGGTACTGTGCAAGGAGGGCGAAGGAGAGGAAAAGGTGGGAGGATAACCTCTCAGAGTGGACAGGACTGGAGCTGAGCGATACAATAAGATTATCAGATAACAGAATGGAATGGAGGAAGTTGGTTGTCAGGTCATCAGTGGTGCCCCAACGGTTGACAAGACTAGGGGATAGATAGATAGATAGATAGATAGATAGATAGATAGATAGATAGATAGATAGATAGATAGATAGATAGATAGATAGATAGAAAGAAAGATAGATAAATATTAGATGCATTTTAAACTAGATGTGAATAAATAATGCTCAATGTCAATATCCTTACTGCCCACTCGTCAAACCGAAATGGAATTTAAAAATAAACAGGAACAGTAATACAAATAAATAGCAGCAACAGGATCTATACAATGAAATCTAAATACTGAACGCTCAAAAAGGACTCAAATGGTTGTAAAATTTATGTCATACACATACATGCTATGTACACAACAGTTTCGCTAACAAACGCACGCACAGATAACTTTAGATATAAGTATGCAAACATTGTCAACATGTTAATTTTAACTTAAGTGTATATTTGCGTGTTCCAAAATTATTAGTCGGTCATCCATACAGTCACATGACACTATCACTTCTCTCTTCCACGTATGCACTGCTATAACTTTCATTTAGTATTATATATTGCTTTATAATTATGTTTCCCATTCCTCTACTACTTCTACTACTACATGCATGCACACATACACACACCTGTACAAGACCAATCATTCAAAATTGCACATTGTTTTCTAAAATGATTCCTCGTTAATCTCTGCACGCACGTACGCACGCACGCACGCACGCACGCACGCACACACACACACACACACACACACATAGTTTTTACAATTGAGCGAAATGTTAGACCATAATTCATCAGAGCGGAAGTTTGATAAGTAGATTGCGTGTAGTGTTCTGCTGTCATGGCCAGGCTGGCAGGCTAGACAAACATAGCTACAAGTGAAAAGCAGAGTTCTTTTGAGTGGTTTATGTTTGAGTTGTTTTGCGTCTGTCTATCTGAGTGATGAAATGTTCTGTTTTGGAAAATCTGTGGGACCACCTCAGTGAGTAATGAAAAGTCAGAATAATAAGAAATCAATGTCAACAACAACTGGGGTACTTAATCCTTACCTTCTTTGGGTACGTAATCCTTACCTTCATTAAGATAATTAATCCGTACCTTCATTAGGGTACTTAAACCGTACCTTCATTTTGGGCACTTAATACGTACCTCATTTTGGGTACTTAACACGTACCTCATTTTGGGCATTTAATACCTACCTCATCTTGGGTACTTAATCAGCACGTTCATTTGAGTACTTAATCCGTACCTTCATTTGGTTACTTAGTACTTATCTCAGTTTGGGTATTTAGCATGTACCTTCATTTGGTTACTTAGTACTTATCTCAGTTTGGGTATTTAACATACACCTTCATTTGAACCTATTACGCACTTTGCTTTCTTGATTCTGCCCGACCTGTTTGACTGGAATTTTAATTCTGCCTTTGTCCGTGTGAAGAATTAATTTACTGTTCCAGAATGCGAGTTCGTCTCTGTAATATCCACAATGTTAGATAACTCCAAATGCAAAATTTGTTGAAATGAGAACAGTGCAATGGAAGTACCTGTACGGACTTTCATTCACACTAATGGCTCTGAATTGCGCGACTCAATACAGATGGTCGATTACCACAGGTAAAGTGGCAGATTAGCAGATAGCTAAAGGAATGTGTGATAATCCGTGTGAGTGAAAGAGATGCTAGACAAGAAAAAGAAGGAAAATTACGATTCTTTCGCTATAGTAAGAATATTCTGACTTATGATACATTCTAGTTTCACTCTAAGTTTGAGGACAAGACATGATTGAATTAAAATGCCGTGTAAAAACATGTTAGCAACAATGAAATTTACGAAAGCTGGCACAAGATAAAGAATTTGTGATTTTAAAACATATTTCACAAAACACTCTTGTGATTGTTCTTTAAATGTAAAAACTCTGTTGTCTCTGTAAACTCTGTGCGAACAACAACATGGCAGTAACAACAACAATTGCGAGAATACCAACCGATTCGCTCTTTGTATATAATCATTTTATAGTACACAAAATATTTAGTCTTACTGACAGTTTAAATATTGTTAACACTTGGAAAATGGATTTATCACAGTTATATACCTTTTATTTATCACCTCCACCAGTTTCTAATTCCTTTTCTTTTTCTTCTCCTGTCTTTTTTTTATGATAAGTTTTAGCAAGCCTCGTTGAAAAGCAAACATTTTCTCTTTAAGGGCACACTTGCTTTCTGGATTGACACTTTCCCATATTTTCATTTTTATACTTTCTGACTTCGAACGTCAGAAGGAGGTTAATCGATGCTAGCCGGAGACCAAGCGTCTGAGTGATTAAATGCTTTTCTTTGAATGATAATCTTTTATCGATACAAAACGGCCTTTGCAGAAAGAAAAGCTTAATTAGGACAAAAATCAGTTTCTGATTTCCCTTGGTCATAGCAAGTGTATCGATAAGAGTTATCTATCCTGAACTGTAATTAGACAACAAGAAGTATGCAGTTATGTGTGAATTATTTGTACTTATTACAGCTTTTATTTTTTAACATCAAAAATAAAAACGAAAAGGGGAGATTGTATCTTATTAACGATGTCAGATGAAATTGAAACACGAATTGTGTTTAAAATGTGAATGTTAATTTTTAATTACTTTCATACATCCAGATAAAAGTGATGGATTGTCTAATTCGGGACAGGTAAAATCTTGTTTGAAACTGATGTCGATTGAATTATTTCACTTATTATTTTTCTCCCTATGTTCCAAAGTTATGTTATGTATTTTCTTTATCACAAAGTCATATTATAATATTTTTCTATATCACCAAGTCATGTTATGATATTTTTCTATATCAGAAACTCATGTTATGATATTTTTCTACATCACAAAGTCATGTTATGATAATTGCCTATATAGCCTACATAGTCATGTTATAATATTTATCTATATACATAGTCATGCTATGATATTTGTCTATAGCACAAAGTCATGCTAAATATACAAGTATTTACAATTATCACACTATTCTATGTATTTGTTATTGTTATTATCACACTATCCCATATACTACTAGTCACCTGATAAGTTTCAAAGAGGAGATTCATTTTTAGTTTGCGTTTGTTTTGGAAGTGTATATTTGAGTGAAAGTGATGTATAAATTGCGTTCACGGAATAATAACAGATATGCTGGTTATTTCATTAGGAAAAGAATTCATGCAACAAGCCAATAAAACAACAAAATTAAATAGAAGTTGTAAATGAAATCAAAATACATTAAAGTGTAAGTATTGCTTTCTTAAAACACGTAGCATTCCATTTGATATTAAACACCGTAACACATTAATGTGTAAGTATTGCTTTCTTAAAACACGTAGCATTCCATTTGATATTAAACCCTGTAACACAATAAAGTGTAAGTATTGCTTTCTTAAAACACTTAGCATTCCATTTAATATTAAACCCTGTAACACAATAATGTGTAAGTATTGCTTTCTTAAAACACTTAGCATTCCAATTGATATTAAACCCTGTAACCAATTTAAAACAAACAATCAAATAAACATCGCCTTTAAAATTCTGTACCTACTAAAACGTTCAAAGAATCCAACTATTCCGGCCGCTTTTGTTTGAAATCTCGAAATCGCTCGAATCACGAGATCTTGAAGAAATTCTAAATATAGAGCTTTGATTGCGCGTGCGTGATGTCATATGAGCGACTCAGGGAATTCTTTCTTCATTGTTTATGTGCCATTTCTTTAGAGTGGTTTTCATCCTTCAGTATATATATATATATATATGATTTTTTACTTTACCGAAGAAATGAGATTTGTAGCAATTCCAAGACCGAAAGAGGTCAATGTTCTGTCGATAAATAAATAAATAGCCTCTTTGACGTCAAACTCAAACCTGCCCTAGTGACCGAAATTTTGTAAATGTACAACATCGTTTAAGAATCAAATAAACAACAAAAAAATCCCATTATATTTCTAATGACTGCTGTGGGTTGAAAGTGATTTAGAAACTATATCTAGATGAAAATGTATAGTGCTTGCTTAGTAATTGTACATCTATACTCCAGGACAATTTAATGCTTCATCATAAAGATCGGTTGTTTGTCTCAAAGCTCATACTGCGAACAAAGTCAATAAATACACTTAAAAACTAACACACGTGCACACAGATAAAATATTATTTTATATACTACAATTTTAAATGTAGTTAAGAAATTTTAACTGGATTATAATTTTGTAATCCATATCTTTATCATACATTAGTTTTCATTTCACTCATTTTGTAAACGGGCAATATTATTATTAGAAACAGATCGGTCAGGAGCACGGTACTCAGTACAATATTCTTAATACTAACTAAAGAGCAATATATTTAATAATCACCAATGACTTGTGTATTATATTTTATATGTATTTATATTTAAAACATTAATCATGTTTATGCAATTACCAGAAAATTCCAGTACATGTTCATTAAAAAGGTATTTATTTAATGAAAAGTTGTGAACTATAAAGTTTTATTTATATTTTATATTTGCAATACTAAGAATGTCCACTAATATAAACAAATATTCAGCATATGCACATCAAAATGATATTAAAACATTAATCCTAAGAGTACAGTCAACCTAAAAATCCAAATATATATCTTTGTTATATATTTTTAAAATTATCAGTAGTAAATAATAAGCAAGTTGATAAAACAAGCAATAAAAATAGAGAAGATCACTTTCCAATCAACAAAGCAGTAATTTTATATATGTTTTTTTTTTATTAGTTGTTCTAAATAAATTAGGTTGTATTTACACAGAGTGTTTAATAAATATTAATAATTATAATTGTCACAATATACAACTAAACATACCTCAAGTGTAAATTGAAATTTATATTGTTTCTATTAGTTTACTACTAATAATAAAAAGTTCAGCCCGTGTACCCATAATATGTAAAATGCACTGTCATTGATTTTACAAAAAAACATTAAAATAATCTATACAGAACGGAAAGGAAGATTTTATAATAGTATAAATCAATAACACATGCATAGTGGTACTTAACAATGTCCTGTAGGATGTTATTTCTATATTTCTGATTTACACACTAAATGGAAATTTATAAATACCACAGATATTGATTTTACATATTATTCGTATTGTTTCTATTGAACTTAGAAGCCAAATGAATTTTTATTATCTTGAGAGCTTATAACAGGAAACTCGAGCATAACTTGCATTTGTTGATAGCGTAGTAGGATTGGAACCAATAATTTTTTCCCTTCTAAATAAGTGACAAGTAGCTAATTCTCTGTGTATAATCCTTAATGGAAATACACATTTACATGTAATTGCATTGAAATGCGTTTTGTAATTTAAAGTTGTGCAAAATACTTAATTTATTTATTAATTTTATACTGTTGATTATTTTATTATTTTTATCATTATTTAATATTTAAAAGAATACGGTGTTTGTTGCTTTATTTGTATTTTTTGTTGAGCTGTAATTTTTATTTTTATTAATATTTGTTTGTGTCTCACCACACAATTTCAATGTATACTTTATTTATCAATTGCCAATAATCATATTATAGGATTATGAAAAACCTAACATTCGAAGTATTGCTGTTAAAATAAGAAAAAAATTTTTATACAGCAAAAGTTAAAAGTTATTTGGTAGGCTGAACTATCTAGATCTTCATTCTTATTTGGTAGGCTGAACTATCTAGCTCTTCATTTATAATTGGTAGGCTGAACTATCTAGATCTTCATTCTTAATTGGTTAGCTGAACTACCTAGATCTTCATTCTAAGTAATAAATTTATTTGCCTATCATTCAAATATTTTAGATTAATCAAAGTCTTTATCGTGATTGTGGCTGGACTAGATAAATTGATCGTCTGCTTCCATTGAAATTAATTTTCAACACATCCTGTCAAAGTATCCGAATGCATCCTTCTGAACTAATTTTCTGTTTTATCATGCTAGATTTCATAAAGAGCTAAAGCCGTTTTATAAAAGATTCGCGATATATCTTCTTTATCGCTTACACCTCCATCTTACGCGTGCTGCTCATCACGACTTTCTTGCCTCTCATATGACGTCACGAGCTATGCGTTTCCGAAGACGCCCGAAGCCTTGTTCTCGGCAAAGTTCGTAAAGGGAAATATATTTTATTTCATAAAATGCAATTATTGATCATTAACAACAAAACGAAATAATGTTTGGAAGCAATACTAATCATTTAACACTAAATAATCAGTAATCAACACTTACTAATACAGGTGAACATTAACTAAAATATACTGATTAAAATAATAAATATGAAGCATTTCGTATTAAATATTATATTACATAATTCATGCCAATCAATAAGCAGTGAATGATAATTTGATTAATGGGACAACGAGATGTTTCCAGTTGATAAAATTTTCATGCAAAATATTCAGTCTTTAGTTATTATCAAATAACTGCAGAAAGATTAAATGATCAATAATAATGAAACCAAAAGCAAAAAAAAAAACCGCATTAATATTTGAAAAAAGTGCTTTTTTCTAAATTATTTGATATTTAATAGGAAATCGGTATAATTTCATACCAACCTATATACACGCGTGCACTTAGCGAGAGAGCAAGCATTACTAATATACGTAAAATCTATCTTTCAATTCATCCACCCAGTTTACCAATCAGGTCATGAGATAGTCCATTCAACATTATTTCTCTCTTTCCATCCATCTCCTATTAGTGCTGTATGAAATGAAATTTCTTTTACATAAATATTTAAAGGCCTTTCATAAGTATATATGTATTTTACAACTAATGAAAAATGCAAATGAATGTACCCTATAAATAGCTAACATTCTTCTTCCACAAGACTGTCGGCACATTGTCTTGTACCCACGCATGACGAGTTGCGTGTAATGAGAGTGCACAAGGGCTCTCAGGGGATCTCGTTAATAGCGAGACTTTGTCCGAGATTCGTTTTGTGACGTCAAGGAGACTGCCAGGCGTCTGGTTGGACTGAATTTTGACACAGATCCGGGGCGTTCCCGCACGGAGGTCAAAGACCAAGAGATAAATAATATATAAAACCTGTCAGACAGTCAAAACCTATCAATACTGCACAATATTACACACTGACAAAACGCGTGCATATGTGAAGATAATATGAAAGCCGCCAGTGAGACTACAAATAATGTACATTCCGTCAGAGCATCAGTACACTACCCAGTTCACCAGTGAGCAAAAACATTTAAATCAGTTGTTTCTAATATTAATGTGTATATCGAAACACGCTTACATTTGTAAGCATTATAGTTATAGACGTTGAAGTTACAAGTCCGTTTTTGGTAATTACCGTACATAATATATATGATATACAAATGTGAGTATATGTGTGAGCGCGTGGGGTGTGTGTGTGTATTTTTTGGTGTGTTTTAATCAGGAAGTAACAGTGATCGTTCATACTGCTTCCCAAACGCCTTGAGCACACCAAGCACCATTTTACTTTACCATCCAATGAGCCTAGCGTTCGAAACCTGGAAGGAAAATTCCCAGAAACATTTTATTAATAAAATGTTAATGTGTATCGACTGTTTTCCCAAACGCCTCGCAGTAAAACTGGAATTGTCAGAATAAATGTTGTTAATCATGCAATATTATTTGCACAGAAAAAGCAAGTGAATACATTATGTGTGTGTTGAGAGAGAGAGAGAGAGAGAGAGAGAGAGAGAGAGAGAGAGAGAGAGAGAGAGAGAGAGAGAGAGAGAGAGAGAGAGAGAGAGAGAGAGAGAGAGAGAGAGAGAGAAAGTTTTTAAGTTCGTCACTTGAACGCCTGACTACAGCCTTTGACAAAAGTTTTAGCACCCGGGAGAACAATTGTTCACGGTAATAATCTGAGAATAAAGAATCTTGAGCGAAAAGGAAACGGTTAATCTTGCTTGAAGATCCGTCGCAGTCTCGCTGTGAAATAAGGGGAAACAATTAAATAGGGATTTGTAGGTGGAGCTTTTGGAGTGGTGAGATGGGTGTTTGGGGATTTGATAGGGTGCTGAACGGAAATCTAGTTTAAATCCTTCGACTACCTCCAACCCCTTATTGCAGTTATGTCCGTTGTGATCATTTCTGTTTGCATTTTGTGCTCTCCCAATGATTTTATTTTGAAAGACAAAACCACTGGAGATGCATGTTTCGTAATATTTTTATTTCCTAGTAAAGTGTTGCTGTTTCTGAGTCAACATGACACTGATAACCAAATAAAAGTACAAGCATGCATACATCAACGGGCATGCACATGCGCTCACGTACACATTAAGTAAATATGTTTAACTTGTATGCATAATCAAATAACTCCGTAAACAAAATGCGTTCTCGTATAATGCGTCCTGCTTTCTCTTATAATGCGTCCTGCGTTCTCTTATAATGCGTCCTGCGTTCTCTTATATGCACACGCACAAGCTTAATGGTCTTCCTGGGATATAAGCATTATTCTTTCCAACTCCTCCATCTCAACTTTGTGTTTCACCTGCGCCACATTGCAACGTGCATTAATACTAATTTCACACTTTCTCTCTTACTCACTACTACTCTGTCACACACTCACGTTGTTGTAGGTAAAACTCTCTGCGAAACGTAGAGCAAGGACTGTGAAACTTTCTTATGTGACCTTGACGAGTATGAATATGTGTGTACCTTTTGGAATCTCTGTGACGTGTGTTCTGCGTTCTGCGAGACTGCCCTTGCACGTGGGACACTGTTCAATGTATTCCAGAACCAGGGACGTATTGTTTTAACTTGACAGACCCCATATGGCAGACAAAGGGCGTATTGTTTTAACTTGAAACCTTTAGTGACAGACACCACATGGCAGACAGGAGACTATGCAAACCGGAACTGTACTGAAAGACTGACCACGAACACGTTTGCTTTTTAGTGTATATCTCATTTATTTTAAGTAAAGTTTACATTGTAGTTCAAGGCCATATAATTCATTGTCAGAACAAATTCTTATGTGTTTAAATTGTGGTCGAGTGATGTCTGCTACAAACACTATATACTTGGCATATTCGCATTGACACTTTAGGACAAAGAGAAATGGGGGCAAATGGGGCAAATACAACTGTTTCAGAGTACGGACTACGAGCTTTTCATAAAATCCTCCTGACGACGGACTCGATTCTAACGCAGACGTTCTTTTTCTCACAACTACTATCTATTGCAACGAACTGTAATTCTCATCATACATACTATCTATTGCAACGAACTGTAATGTCTCCTTGCAGCTACTACCTATTGAAATAAATTGTAATTTCTCTTTTACAACTACTACATACTACAATAAACTCTAATATCTTCTTACAACTACTATATAATGCAATGAACTGTAAAGTTTCATTACACATACTGTCCCGTACAATGAACTTTAATGTCTACATGCAAAAACTATATATTACAATGAACTGTGGTGTCCTCTCACAGCTACCATCTATAGCAGTGAACTGTAATGCCACTTTTCAACTAATATCTCTTGCAAGGAACCTTAATGCTCCCCACATCTACCATTTATTGAAATGAACAGCAATGCTCCTCACAACAAATGCTATCCATTACACTGAAGAGCAATGTCTTCATACCACTACTAACTATTATAAAGAACGGCAATGTTTCCGTACAACTAATATATATTACAATGATTTTTCTTACTACTACTATCTATTGCAATGAACATCAATGTCTTAAAAAACAACTATTACAACGAGTGTCGATGTCTAAACAAAACTACTATTTCAATGAATGGTCGATGTCTCCTTACGACTACTGTCTATTTCAATGAACTGTAATGTCTACTTTCCAATTCTGAATATTACAATGAACGCAAAATCTTCTCACAATTATTATCTATTGTAATGAACTGTAATGCCTACTTTCAACTACTACCTATTGCAACGAACTGTAAAGTCTCCTCACAGTTACAAACTATTACAATGGAGTGTAATGTCTCACCACAAATATTATCTAATATAATAATATAATATATAATATATATAATAATATAATATATAATATATATAATAATATAATATATAATATATATAATAATATAATATATAATATATATAATAATATATAGACTGGAATATAAAAGTAAAGTGATACCTATAGTGATAGGAGCCTTGGGGAACATAACATCTGAGTTGGAAGGCTATCTGAATAAGCTCCCTGGAAACCACAGACTCTCTCCACTACTCAAAGCAATGTTCCACGGAAGTGCCCACAACCTCAGTAAAACCTTGGATCTTCCAGACTCTTTGTATGATTCTGAGACCTTGGTTCACAAGCGACAGTCAATAGAAGTCGTGGGAAAAGTCTGAATTCTACTTCTACTACTACTACTACGTCTTGAAGTATTAAATGAAACGTTCAAACATGTGTTGGATAACATGATTCATTGAATAACATTTATGTGCATACAGCATTATGGCTAATATAGTCAGAAATTTTGCAAATTGATAATAAACATGCATTACCCATGGATTGCATTTTGTTTTGAATACCAATTAGTTAAAAATAGTGTGAAATAATATATTCACACGTAAGTAGGAAATAACAGGTGAAAAAGTGGCGCAGCGTAATGTAAAGAACAGTGACGTAATCACTTATACGTGAAAAATAAATGTTTCTTGCCAACTCACTAATTGTCAAGAAAACAAACATACATATTGCAACACGTTTCTTGCTACAGATGTGTTGCTTTCGTGTTCCTCTTGATAGCGTGCTACTTAAAATTTATTCCAAAATGTCTGAAGGCTAGTACGACATTTCTTTCAACCCTGCAGACCTTTTAACTCATTCACTGGCGATTTGTAACATTATTATCTTTACATCATAGAAATAAACTTTACATAAGGAAAACATGTGAGAGAAAACTAAAAAACACACTTTACGAAATTTAACTTTATTCACTAATTCCTGAGACATAAAAATATTCAAGTGCAGTTTTTGTGAAACATTTGTCCGAGCCGGAGTGACGTATTTCAGTGACTGGTAGACAGAGTTAAATTCTGAAAGGTAACGCACATTGCAGAACAGTAGATCTTTGTTCAGAAAGGCCTTTGTTACCAAGGATACAATTCCTAAGTTATATGGCAGTTTATGTGTATATCATATATCTACAGCAACCTATTTAAAACCGTTAAAGGGCAGTTATAATTAGAATCGCTTTTAGATCAATACAATGCATAGCTGTTTGTCTTGTTTTGTTTTTTCTAAAAGAGGGCAAAATGCCACAGATAAGTTCTAAATGCAAACCCAAGCACTAACTTGAATAATGGACTCTTTGTTTTACAAACTTCAAACCGTTGATGTCGAAATTATCACCTCGAAGTGGGATCCCCCCTGGGTAACATTGTGCCTAGATTCGGTGACGTTGTCCACAGTGCCTGGCTAACACCAGAGTGTTTACTGTGATCTCTGCAGCAGTTTTGATCAATGACAATACAATTTGAGATATGACGTTTTTCTTCTATTTATTTGTCTTTCTGATAGAAAACGTTTGATTTTAAACTCATGATCATTACGAAATGCATTTTGGGATTTTGCGGAAATCTGAATGAAATTCTACTCTTATTTCAATTTCACTTATTTTCTACCTCATCAGTTTTGGATAGGAATTATTTTTATTTTAATATTACAAGGAATCTGCTGAGTTTACGTTTGAAAGAAATGACGTTTGACGGAACGGTTGACGTAAGCCTGTAGTTACATTCCCTTAGTCAACCATGCATATTAGCAGTTGGAAGTGACATTGATAGCAAAATCATGTTTTTATTTAAATAAATGTTAATTAACAAAATTCCATTAGACATATTTAAACCACCATCACCCCCAATGAGTGTGTCTCAGTAGGCTAAATAAGCTGATAATTGTACGCCCACTGCACAAAAGACTATAATATGAATCATTATTAAACAAAGGACGATAATCCAGTTAAACTAAGACGTTAGTTGGTTGCACAAGTGTCATTCAACGTTAAACTAAGAAAAGTGACAAATTTACCGATTCTAATTATATTTAAATAAATACCACTATTGTTAATGAAAAACACAATAGAGGTAAAATAAAATATAGTTACAATAGGTGAGACAGGTAAAGGATAATTTATTATACAACGAAATGTAAATAATATTAATGATAGTAATAGTGACAACATGTTAATCATTCATTACATTGTACATTATACTTGTGAATTTTGATCAATGCTATATTTCTAATCTGTGTGTATATCGGGCTAAAGAAATTGTTGCAGGATTTGTAAGTTGAGAATGTTTGTAAGAGAAAAGGGAGTTTAGAGGTGAAATAAGTCTGAAATTTAGTGCTGACTTAATTTGACTTGTGCAGAGGAGTAGGCCTTTTCATTTTACTTTTGTTACATCGTGCTATGGGGCTACTATGTTCTACTAAATTACGTTGGTGTGTGAATCTGGCGATGTCGTCATACGTGTTGCTGTATGTTGATTCCTGTGAATATGCCAGAAATTGTGGCTTGAGTTTCATCTCGAGTATTCACGAATATTTTTTTTGAATGTTCCTGGTGGTGTGTTGAGTAAACGCACATGGAAATTCAAGAAAACACCTTGTGCTTGATTGTGAATGTGAAATTCAGGACGATTTTCACAGACATGCTTGGAGAGCACGTCGAAGATTCTGGAACAGTTGTGTAATGTGCCTAGAAGGGGCAAGTGGACCTTCACCTAGATATGAAAGGCAGTGACTTGTTGCAAACTGCATGATTGTGAAACACGTCCGGTGACAGCTGCCATCTTGGAACAGGTTATATGTATTGACTTTAAACTATTTCTCTAAAATTCCATTCTCACTTCCATGAAAATATCCATGAACTTAACTATGTATCAATGTTAACTCATGTTTATGTTTATGCTAGGATAAACTGAATGATTGTCCAGTTTTAATTGAACAATGTTATGAAGTGATGTAAATGTCATTGCTCTTTGATTAATTATATTCAAATGTTTTATATATATTTTATTGTAATAAAATTGACCTTCTTAAACATATTGATAAACATATGTTGGAAAGACAGTAGGTGGATTGGTGTTCGCTACATATAGATTAAAGACAGTTTGTCTTCTCCTTAAGTAAGATGTTTTCCACCTATGGAAATATTTTGTGATGGTAAATGTTAGTCTTTGATGTTGAAGAGAGAAAACCACCCGCATATCCGCCAAGTGAGAGAGAAGAGCGGTGTCTTCTAGAGAATTATTAATAACATAAATTAAAATTATCAACATTTGTAATTAGTTATGGACGATTAATTAATAATATTAACCATAACCATCAACTAGGGAATGAGTCACACATATCCAGTCAAAAGTAAAATCAATAAGGCGTGTTCACACCGAAAATTCTCACGATCCCAATGACATAAGCAAAGATCACGTTTGGTCACCCATGTGCAACAAGCTCCCACAAAAAAAAATAAAAAAATAAATTAAAAATAATAAAAAAAACTTACCGATCGGCACATGCTGAATCGAAGCGCTGGCGCGCAGAATTCGCGCCATGAAGAGAATGCTAAAGTAAATGGCTCTCCACATTTTGTCCTCTGTCTCGGAAACATGCAGTTTACGAAAAGTACCTTGTTATTCTCTCCATGAAGAAGACAGTTTTGTTCCCTGAAATGAAATTCAATTCAATGAGTCAGCTTTACGATTGACATCTAACAAGGGATGCTAAAGAGTATTTGCTACGTAGAAAGGAAACTGTGTATAAATGATTGACTGCTTTCAATTAGTGTATGAACATTGTGGATAGCTCCGCGCCGTTTATTTTACAGAATTTGAACAGATGGCATTTGTGTCTTTATAATAGCATCAGAATTTGCAAATACTCGCATCTATCTATCTATCTATCTATCTATCTATCTATCTATCTATCTATCTATCTATCTATCTATCTATCTATCTATCTATCTATCTATCTATCTATATATATATATATATCTATCTATCTATCTATCTATCCATCCATCTATCTATCTACCTACCTACCTATCTACCTACCTACCTACCTATCTATCTATCTATCTATCTATCTATCTATCTATCTATCTATCTATCTATCTATCTATCTATCTATCTATCTATCTATCTATCTATCTCAGCTGATGATGACTGTTTATAGTAATAATTTTGCTATTCATAATTGATTATCTTTCTATTGTCATCTTTTCTCTTTAAATATAATTTAATAGAGTTATTTTGTAGTTATTTTATACACAGTCTAATGTTTGTGTTTGAACTATCTACTCACTAAATTTCAGTTTTGAATTATCTACTCACTAAACTTCAGGTTTGAATTATCTACTCACTAAAATTCAGTTTTGAATTATCTACTCACTAAACTTCAGTTTTGAATTATCTACTCACTAAAATTCAGTTTTGAATTATCTACTCACTAAAATTCAGTTTTGAATTATCTACTCACTAAACTTCAGTTTTGAATTATCTACTCACTAAATTTCAGTTTTGAATTATCAGCAGCAAGCGCTCCAGAAGGAAATACGGATCCATGAACTTATTATTGCAACACGCGTTTCCATTTGCAGTATGCCAATTATTGATACGTCAATGTCTCCTGTCTCAGTTCTTTGTTTTTACTGATAGGTCTAGTCATCGGCATTAATATTTTTTTTAATTCTAAACAGATATCCAAGAATTTCGACGTCAAAGTTCCTCCTCCTCCTCCTCCTCCTCCTCATCATCATCATCATCGTCATCATCATCACCCCCACCCCCACCCCACAACCACCACCAGTCGTTCCTATTATTTTGCTTGAATCATTTTCTAAACAGTAGAGTCCAATAGACGTCTTAGCAAGAACCGCAATTACTGGCGCATTACGGTTTCTGGTTTCCAACTTAACATCCCAAGTTATGGTAGACATGCGCACATTTGTGTGTGCAATAAGAGTACATGTGTCGAAAAACATATCTGAGTGCAAATGTTTTTGATTATGCTGTTCAATCAATGACATAAAATGCACAACTCTCAGAAAATATCGTACGTGACACTGATAACTGATAGTACTACTGTTGTCATTTTACGTAAATCATTATTTGTTATACAATTTTAAACATATTTTGAGGCGAACGGATTTGTTTCAATTGGAAACACTGTTTAATACACAACATTACTACTACTACTACTACTAATAATAATAATAAAGACGACCACGATAACAACAAGAAGAAAAAGAATAGCAACGACAACTACAGAACAGAAACAATAACAATTATAACCTCCGTAAAATCTCGAGAAATCCTGGGTCACGTTTTAATAACAACAACGGCAGATAATAGAAACCATGAGAAGAGTCAGTAGTAGTAGTAGTAGTAGTAGTAGTAGTAGAAGTAATCTTATCAAAATCTCCATTACTATTATTAACAACAAAAAATAAGAACAACAGTTTCAACATACCATCTGCATATTTTATCAGCAGGTGTAACGGCAAACTTCTTCAATAGGACAGCACATAGAGGGCAGACGTCTTTGAAGTGGTCCAATACGTGGAGGAAGCACACACAAAAGTGTTCACTCTAGCAGCACACCGCTTGAATTGTTTTAAAAGCTTTAGGAATTATTTTTTTCTCTCTCTCTTATATTTATTCTTTTCGTTTTTTTGTCTTCTCTATTCTTTCTCTCCCACTCTTTCCTCTCAAACTCGTTTGGCTGGCGGGAATGGAGAGAGTTCTGAGTCTTACTGGCCTGTCAACCACCGCAACTAGAGATCAGACAAACACCTTTTGGCGTTTGCCGGCTTTTCGCCTGCTTCATCGCTGTCTGCTCGCCACGCCATCTGTTTCAGTGATGGTTCCTACCTCTTAAAGCTCTACAACATTAATCGAATTACATTCACGTGGCGTAAATTGTGCTCCGAGTACAAGCATAAGCCATGCGCGCGCTTCACAATTGCCTAACGCGTGTATAGCGCTCATAACAGGAACTGTGCATATTGAATGGCGTAAAAATGATGGCGCGCGAGAGAGTGACGCAAGAGTTGCCGTCAGTGGTCCGTCAAAGCAAATGTTTTCCACAGTTCCGGACGTTTGAGGTCTATGGTTCTGGTAGATGTTGCTCCGTGACCTTGGGACTGGTGGTACAGATGTCAGATGTCAAGTGTGCCAAAGTCTGGCACTGAAGGTAACTGTTGAAGCCCTCTCCTTGAAAAATAATGCGTAGTCAGCTTTTCAATGTCAGAAAATTAAATGTTGTCTCCCTTAGCAGCGCGACACTTGACTATTCACAGCTTACAAAGTTATGTGTTGAAATGATTGTTGAGGTCATGACCTTCGTATTATATGGATGCTCACATCTTTAGCATTTTTTTTAAAGGAAGTCAAACCATAGCAATACACAACTGTAATTCTGAACTTTCAAGGTCTGTTTGTTTTTAATGTCTGTTTTAATGATCAAACCTCAGGTCTGAGTAAGAATGAAAATTTAAAACTCTCAAAATCTGGTGTTTATCGTAATAGCTGAAATGTTATTACTGACTAACAATGGAAATTTATAGCCGTCAATTTTTGTTATTTAAGGCACATGGAGAAAGTGGTGTTGTTTGCAAGCATTACCAGAGAAGGGGAAAAAATAAATTCAGTCCCCAACAAGGAAGTACATTAGCTTATGCTGATTTTTTTTTACTTTCGTGTATTTTATTTTACATTTTCTTTTCTTTAAACTGTAGCATACGAGGGCTGAACATTCTGCTGTGATGTGTGTATATCTGTTCTGCTATAATGTTATAGAGACTCATATTAAAAAAGCAAATATTTTAATAATGTCCTCTTCTTGCATTTAATAAGGAATGTACTTAATTAATTATATCTTCTAAGAATAGAACAATAAGCAGTGCATTGACCATAGAAGTAAGGAAGAAATGAACATGATTGAAGATAAAGAACTTTACAGTAAACAGATACGTGCAAACACAACTAATGCCCCATATAAATACGTTGAGAATGCAGGTAACAATTTTGAAAAAAAAATATTATTTTAGTGAAATAGAGTTTGTTTAACAATTTCATGTTCAAACGCTTATATATGTACATCTTGAAACCAAATATGAGGATAATATAGCAACCTCAGGGATCTATCTATCTATCTATCTATCTATCTATCTATCTATCTATCTATCTATCTATCTATCTATCTATCTATCTATCTATCTATCTATCTATCTATCTATCTATCTATCTATCTATCTATCTATCTGTCTGTCTATCTATCTATCTATCTATCTATCTATCTATCTATCTATGTCTGTCTGTCTGTCTGTCTGTCTGTCTGTCTGTCTATCTATCCATCCATCCATCCATCTAGCTATCTGTCTATTCATTTACTTATCTTTCTGTCTGCCTATATATCTAAACACACACACACACACACACACACACACACACACACACACACATACGCACACACACGCACACCTGTGTATGTATAATAGAGTCATACTAATACGATGCGAATGTTTTTTGACTGACACGTCATGCGTATGATGGGTCAATATCTGTAAACATGAAAATATCACCGGACTTGAACGTAAACTATTAACTGGTATACAAATTACAACAGTTTGTTGTCACTGTAAAACAAATCACAAAGCGCCTAGATAGATCTTCAGGATAAAGTTACAGGAATCGATATGATTACAGGCCATTTAAAACTTCTTGTTCAGAATTTCAGGACGTGAGTTGCTATTAATATATTCTAGTCCGAAGGCGTTTATGAAAGAAATCAAATAACAATAATCTGAGTACGTGCATATGCATAAACTATCTTTCTGTCTGTCCGTCTATCTGTATGTATATCCATCCATCCATCCATCCATCCATCCATCCATCCATCCATCCATCCATCCATCCATCCATCCATCCATCCATCAATCCTTCTCTCTCCCAAACCATTCACCTCTCTATCTATCTGGACGCACACACATACTAGCACATCTATTTATGTGCTTGATTGTGTATGCATGTATGTACCTATCTACCTATCTCTCTATATCTATATAGTCATACTAAAATGATGTTTTCCATTTTGACTGATGTTATCAGTAAGGAGGTGTCGATATCTCCAAATAAGAAAATATCACCGGACTCGAACGTAAGAGGAAACGAACACAAACTGTTAACGGGTATACAAATTAGTACAGTTCATTGTCACTATAAATCAAATCAAACAGTGTCTAGATAGATCTTCAGGATAATATTACGCGAATCGATATAACAGGTCATTCGAGGCTTTGAGAAGAGAATTTCAGGATGTTATAAATACTTGCCATAAGTTGGTGTTAATAAATCATAGCCCAAAGGCGGTGTTCGAAACAAAACCAAACAAGATAAATACGCGTTACTGCATATACATAAAATATTACGCCATGCGTTATTGTCTATCTGTCCATCTATCACAATCAAGCACGCAGATAGATAAATAGATAGTTAGATAGATATATAGATAGATAGATATATAGATAGATAGATAGATAGATAGATAGATAGATAGATAGATAGATAGATAGATAGATAGATAGATAGATAGATAAATAGATAGATGCTAAGTGGGATTACGTTAAGGAGGAAATTGACTATGTTAATCTTAGGTATGATTGAGAAGGCATAGTCCCCATATAGTTCTCCTGTTGTACGAGTTAAAAAGAAGAATGGCACAAACCAATTGTGTGTGGACTACATGCAGCTGAACTGATGCCTGAACTAGATCACTTCTTCATTTGGCTCAATGGAGAAAAATACTTTTTTTCTAAATTAGATGTACTGTGGAAGTCATCAAAGGTACCAATAAGTAGGAGCTGACTGTTTGTCCAGAGTAGTAGAAATTGAATTTTAAGGATCCAGTACATAAGTCTCGGTAATTGCTATGAAATTTTATATAAATATTTTGTATCTTCTATTTGGTAGAGATCCAGTACATAAGTCTCGGTAATTGCTATGAACTTTTATATAAATATTTTGTATCTTCTATTTGGTAGAGAGGAAGGAACAATCTTACACAGAGTTCATTTATATGATGCTAAAGTGATTGTGAATTTTGTATTTTTCTGTCAGAAAGGAAATAATGACGATGATATTTGCTTATGATATGCATTTGTAGTCCTTAAGTGTAGAGACATAATGGGTCAGGTCACTAACTTATACAAGGAAAATTAAGGGGTCCTTTCTTGATAAATTGTACTTACATCTCTTTAAGTGTAGAGACATAATGGGTCAGGTCACTAACTTATACAAGGAAAATTAAGGGGACTTTTCTTGATAAATTGTTCTTACATCTCTTTAAGTGTAGAGACATAATGGGTCAGGTCACTAACTTATACAAGGAAAATTAAGGGGTCCTTTCTTGATAAATTGTTCGTACATCTCTTTAAGTGTGCAGACATAAATTGTCATGTTCTATCTATAATGAGAGAAAATAATATATTTGAAATTTTAATGTCAATGATTGTTGAGACATTTAAAAATTATATTATCCTTGTTTCTAATAATGTTGAAATAACAATGTTTTTGTCTTAAAACTGACATATAAATTTGGTCTTATGAATAATTATGTGTCTTAAAATCAACATATACATTTTGACCTTATGAATAATTTCTGCATATGTCTTAAAACTGACATACGATCTTGGTTTTATGAATAATTTTTGTTTCGTTTTATGGTGAAAACTTCACCAGTAATGTTTCAAATTTACTCCTAATAGAGTAGATGTTAAAAGGATTGCTAACATCTAAAAAGGATTGGGTTATGTGACAGAGTAAATTTGCCTCTCCTTACTTTTAAATTGAAATTGTTATATAAATTGCTAAACTGTCAGAGTAACCCGATTTGGGACACTCCTTACAGAGTTATTTTTGAACGTGTCTAAGTTGAAGTAAACAGCTCGAGGCAAGAATATTCTAGATTGCTGATACAATGCAAACTGAATGACTAGATTTCTGTTATCCAATGATCATGATTTACGAGAATGAGATTAGCAAATGGGCTGAGTATAAGTTCTCTTGCTGTAGAAAATTCTGCTCTCTAATCACTTTTGAATTTGGTGTGGAAGAAGAAAGTCTGGCTTTGAAAGGTAGTCATTTGTTTGTTGGTGAATTAAACCTGAATGAGAGAGAATGGGCTTAGGAATAGTTCATGCATTATCACTATTGCTATGTTATACTTGCGTTTATGCAGATATGTACTATGTGAGTTGACTTATTTCTACAAATGTTTGAACTAAGCTACACAAACATAATGTGCTAACACTTGACATTTTGATATTCTGTTTATTTTACCATGTGTGTGTATTGGGCTAATAAATACTGTTGCAGGAGATTGTAAGTTGAGAATAGGATGTGAGATCGAATGAAGTTATATTGTGATAAGCAGGAAACTTAGGTTTACTCATTAATCGTATGCTGCAGTGAACAAGTGGCCTTTCGAGTGTCAAGTTTCACCTTTTGATGAGTGTGTTGAGTTTCAAGCTTCAAGCTTCAAGCTTCAAGTTTCAAGTCTACATGTTCACCAGTTATAAACCTGAGTGACTGGGGAGATTTGTGAAACATCTGCTGTGGTGTGTGTAAGCATAATGGAGTACTCTACACACTTTTGATGTATCAAAGCAATGTATGCTGGGTACATTCTGGAGAATTCTAGTACATTGAAGGTACCAGAATTATTGTGATCATGTTCCGCTTGAAGGAATGGACACGGTGAGCTGAGCACTCAAGCGGTTCAAGAGGAAAGTGCACGTCATTGTTTTCCACATTGTGGTGGGAGTCACGTGGTGACACACAGACATTTTGACATTTTGACATTGCTGCAAGGCCAGTGAAAGACTGTCGAAGCAGTGCTTAACCAAGCTTATATAAAAGATTACAATATCCTACCTCTAATAATTCTATTTCTATTCTCTAATAGGACTAACCCGCTACTTGTACTGGGTCTATTGTTGAACTGTAATTTTATTTCTTTACATATAGAGATTGTGTAACGTACAATTATCAGAACGTGTGTTCCTTGAATATTGATGTCAGGTAATCTATTTCATTGTAATTGTCATATGCCTATTTAATTGTTCATTTAATAAATTTATTGTGAAATTTAGTGTCCTTCTTGCGCAAAATGATAATCTTATGTTGGAGAAGAAAGTGGGTAGATTGGGGCTCGCTAAATATAGATTAGAAGTATGATTTGTCTTCTCTTTTAGTAGACGTTTTCTATTTATGGAAATATTATGTGATTGTAAACGTTGTTTATGTTGTGGAAGGGATAAAGCCTTTACAACACCCGCATATCCACCAAGTGAAAGACAAGTGATGTCTGTTGGAGGATCTTTAATAAAATAAATTAAGATTCTCATTACTTGTAATTAGTTACGAAAGATTAATTAATAATAATAATCATTTCCATTAACTAGTGGCGTACCATCACAGATAGACAGATAGATAGATAGATAGACATATAGATAGATAGATAGATAGATAGATAGATAGATAGATAGATAGATAGATAGATAGATAAATAGATGATGCATATAAAGAAAAATAAAATGAGAGTGAAATAAAAATGAAATGAAAATTAGTCGACTTTGTAGCAACAAGACTTATTTAAGAATGAAAGTAAGAAAAGTAGACCCAGATGTACAGCAAGGTTTGAAATAGACAAGAAGAAAGATTGACTTAGGGATTTAGAAAGCTTGAATGGGATCTCAGAAAGAGAGATGCTATAAGATTTGAAGCCAAATGTAGAAGAGAACTCTCTCAAATACAAGATTAAATACATAAAAGAAAAAATAGAGTACATGAACTGTTGAAAAAATAATGCGAAAGATTTCTTCTGTCGTTTATTCCATTAAACACATGGAGAACATTTACAAACATGTTAAAATACTTGAATACAAGTCAACTGCCATAGCTTTAGAATCTTGCGGAAAGAAAACACACATTAAAGGACGAACGCAAGCATACAAACAGGAATCTTTTTTTAGTAATAGAATCAGACAGTATATCTTTTAATGCAGTAGGGAGGATTTGCTTTAATCCACGACGTCTGTAGAGACCCATTGATTATCGTTCTACAGTCAAGGAGTCGAAACTCTCGTCACAGGATTCACAACTCTCGTCACAGTTTAACACCATTTCACGTGAAACCTGTTCGTCAAGAAAGACACAAACGATCTTGAAATGAGAAGAGACACGACTGATGAAGTTCGATGAGAATCTAACGCTTACAGATGACGACAACCACTGCAACGCTGATGATACGACGATACCCGAAGAAAACTGAACGAAAGGTAGACTGTGACAATGTAGATATGTTCTGGTTAGCCATTTTGAAGAACGCGCATCGTCGACCATCTCCATTCTAAGCACGTTCCAAACAGCATTGGATAAGAACAGTGCCGTCTGAACACAAACATTGGTCACAGTTCTGTATGCACAGCGGAATGAATGATATTCGAGTAGACAACCAACCCCCCCGAGCTCGCCCTGCGTTTGGGACCCCCAATCCAAGAGTGTGAGAGGGATGAATGAAAGATTGATTCTCAAATCTCCGTCCAACATTTCCAAACATGAAAAATTACTCCTGTAGCATGCTGACGAAAATAGCCGGATCTCGACAGCCGTCTGCTCTAAAGTTAGGGTCATACGAAAGGTCACGATGCTGGTATTTTTAGACATAATTCACTTTTTTTTTTTTTGGGGGGGGGAGTATTTTTGTTTTGTTACATATCGATATGTGCGTATGTAAATTTAACTGTGTCATATCCTGATGATAAATACATTAGTATTAAATACTTTTCCTATGCATGGAGAATATTTTTCCAATAAGAATAAAGAAAACACAACTCTCCGCCATCTTCCAGTCGAGGAAAAAAATAAACCGGCACTTCACGTTAAGTCTAACACGAGAAATATCATAAGCTTATACTGAAAATATGAATAAATAAAAATGCTTGGCAGGAAAGGTATTGCCGAAGCATTTCATGCATCGGGCCTTAGATGGCAGTCTAGATACTGTCTGCCCCCCCCCTCCCCAACACACACACACACACACACACACACACACACACACACACACACACACACACACACACACTCGTTGAAAGACAAATGCACTTTAACGCGAGTCTTCTTTCAGCACCTTAAGAAGGAAATATAGCTTCTCCCCTCTCTCTCTCTTCTCCCCTCTTCCTTCTCCCCTCTCTCCCTTCTCCACTTCTCTCTCTCTCCCTTCTCGCTTCTTTCTCTCTGATGCTTTGTCAGGATCAGTACGCAATGTCTTTCACAACAACATGGAGCAAATATATCCGGAGCAAAGAATGTAGCTGTACTTCTTTATCGCAACGGTAACACTTTCCTACAACTTACACGTGATTATCTTTTAGTGTCTGTCCCACACGCACACACGCACACATGCACACGCGCGCTCACTTATTCATGCATGTACGCACCTACACGCACAAACGCATTGAAATTGTCCAAAAATGTATATGGATATGGTGTTAAGCCAAGAGCAGATAATTATAATTTACCTGATAAAACTGAAACAGAAAGAAAGAAGGTAGACAAAAGAGCAGATAATTATAATGTCCGTGATAAGACTAAAACAGCAAGAAAGCAGACACAGAGCAGATAATTATAATTTACGTGAGAGGACTAAAACAGTAAGAAAGTAGACAAAGAGAAGATAACAATAATTTAAGTGATAAGACTAAAATAGAAAGAAAGAAGATAGGCCATTCGAATGCAAAGACAAGTTTTTTCGCGTAAACCCAGTTGCACAAATACGATGTAATCTAAACATTTAGTGATTCTGGAGCATGCTAAACAGAATATGTCACATGGGTTAAAGAATGTCCTGCTATAATGTGAACACGGGTTTTTGGGAATAGTATTGCAGCGCAGGAAGTTAACTTCACGATGTTTCTGGTAAAATGTTTCCAGTGTCAAATCAGAAATTCCGAAATCGCCACACTGGCAGTCATATGTAAAGTTTGTTCAATGGCACGTTGGACTCCATTTTTTTCATGCGTGTAAGCGAATTCGTTTCGAAGCACTTTTAAGTAGATTTCTTCACACGACTGTTTTAACTGTATCAACATTCTTTGTGAATAAGCCAATTTCGGGAAGTCGTTGGGAAAGTAGTCTTAGACGTATTTGAATAAGAGTATAAAATCGAGTAATGGAATCAGACATTTTGTTTTACTCAAGGGAAGTAATCCTTTTCTCAAGCCGGTGCACGGTACTGTGAATGGATAAAATTAACACGAAGTAAACAAAGTGTAAATAGCGCATAATTTTCTCTTCCCTCGAAAATAAATAAAAATTCTCGACTTGCCCTGAATACAGTCTTTCAATTCTTTTCGCAAGGAATGCATATTAACAAAACTTTTAAGAAATATCTTTCACCGCCCTGTATAATTATACTCTCACTCATTCACTCACTCACTCACTCACTCACTCACTCACTCACTCACTCACTCACTCACTCACTCACTCACTCACTCACTCACTCACTCTCACACACACACACACACACACACACACACACACACACACACACACTAACACACACACTAACACACTGAATGTTTCATACAAAAACTGTTTGATTAGAATAGATGTAGTACTTCAAGGTGACCGGTTCAAGGACGGGCTGCATATACTTGAACTGTATAAGAATTCTGTTACGTAAACGGACATTTTCTTTATCGACTTTTTGCCTGAATTTCCTCACGGCTCCACTGGAGCATGTTGTTAGCTGACGTATTGAAGTCCTCTCCGGTGCTTGTGGGCTTGACTGGTAATGAGCAGTTGCTCGCCTTTCAGTCGACACAGCAGAGCAGCACGGAAAACGATGACGACATGAGATGCCTCAAGAGCACCTTGCACTTACCAGACAAAAATCTGCAAATCTTCATCGCTGTCGCAGACAATTGTCGACCCACGAGGCTACTGTTCGTTTTATTGCCTTCTTTTAAGAACTGTAATATTTAAATTTTCATCATTCGTTCTTTTCAGGCAGTGATGGCTTGTCTATCTTACATGTGCGATGTGTGTAAATTAAATACTTTATCAGTATGTGTGTGATAAACTGATAAATATTACCCCTCCTGCAAATATGGCTACATCAACTCATCGTCTACTTGTTAGCCAGTTTATAATTACAAATCATATAAGTTAAAGACTAAATGAATACCATACTTATTGTTTGTGGTTTTAAAAACAGTACACATTGTTCCTTGGCACCAACTATAATATCATAACATAAGCTTAGATCTTATGGCTCAGGAAGGGAAGTTACTCTAATGCTCCTATGATCTCCGGTGGATTATCGTCGTTCTGCGGCTTTATGGGACTGAATCCACCTTTGCCTTAGACACCAAATTCGTTCAAGTCGCCGGGACTGGGGGACTGGGAGTGGGAGGGCACCAGTGTGTTATTATGGAACCAGTTACAATAATATGCATAACCAATTGTCATGCACATAGTCACATAATAGACGATACAAATTTTAAATGAATTTATAAAAGATTAGTACAATATAAAAAGTAATATATAATTTAATAGAAACATGAGGAAAATAAAAAAAAAACTGAATAACTTTCGAACTTCTGCTAATCAATCCATTGTCTAACTAGTATCACTTACAGTACTTGCTAATCACTCCATTGTCTAACTAGAGCCACTAATACTACTAATACTACTTGCTAAGTCCATTGTCTAAGTAGAGCCATTATTGATAATAAGTCTAACTAAAGCAATTAACAGTACTTGCTAATAAGACCATTGTCTAAATAGAGCCACTAACAGTACTTGCTAATAAGTCCATTGTCTAACTAGAGCCACTAACAGTATTTGCTAATAAGTCCATTGTCTAAATAGAGCCACTAACAGTACTTGCTAATAAGTCCATTGTCTAACTAGAGCCACTAACAGTATTTGCTAATAAGTCCATTGTTTAAGGACCACAAATTGACTGGATAGGAATAGTAAAGCATCACTCCATTGTTTAACGAGAGCCACTAATTGAACTGATAACAAATATCGCTACCTTCGTAATCATGTTTCTAGTTTGATAAAACGTCAATTCTCTCCAATACTTATTGTGTAGGTCTATGAAAATCATGTCACTTTTCTCATGAGCTGAGTCGGATCTTTGCGCACTAGACTGGCCTAAGACTGGTCATACGTCTCTTCAGTGAACAACTGTTGACTTAGCTATCTCGTTCAGTAACTCGCAGCTTGTAATGCACCCCCAAGACATGAATCAATCAGGAGCCATAAAAAGCCTTTGTACGTGAATGGTTTGAAGTTGTTAGTTATCCACTCGGACTTAGGATGTCTTGCTTCTCTTAGCACGTACGGTCTTTTATCACGGATCATTCTGGTACTGTTGCCACAGAGTTCTCTGAAAGTGCCGAATCAATTCAGGCATCGGGAGTTTTGTTCGACCATCTAACCCAAAGTTCCACATGAGTACTTTCATAAAGGTCAGTTTGTCATAGCCGTCACTCCTAATGAGTCATGCATAGTCGGTGAAGTATTGTTCCACTGTTAAATGTCCCGCACTTCAGGCCACTCTTTCCCATCCCTATCATCCTATCATGATCCCCGGGGTCGACAGAGTGACTTTATCATGGTCAGCAAACGTAAAATGTAATGTACCCTAGCACCGAATCTAGCAGACTAAGCAACCGTTTGAGGCTGTGTGCAGCAATATACATACTTAATCCTGCATGGCAATCCTTACAAAATTGCCATTGTCTTTCCATTCTTAGTTATGCATTCTTTTCAAACAGCAGATCCTATGTAACAGTTACAAACAAGCGTTTTAATGCATGTTCAGAATAAAGTTACAACGTAACATTTAAAAAAATATTACGTGTACAATAGTAAATACATTAATTAATGTTTAAATATTTTGCTGATAATAACTGGGAATGTTGTGGGCATTGTTACTGTAGTGTGGTGTTCAATTAATAACGGTTCTTTAGCATTGCTATGCAGGTGACGTTCATTTCATAACTGTTTTAATAGTGCAATGAAACATGACACTCACATATAACTGTTTCAATAGTTCAATGAAACATGACACTCACATATAACTGTTTTAATAGTGCAATGAAACATGACACTCACATACAATTGTTTCAATAGTTCAATGAAACATGACACTCACATATAACTGTTTTAATAGTGCAAAGAAACATGACACTCATATAACTGTTTTAATAATGCAATGAAACATGGCACTCACATATAACTGTTTTAACAGTTCAATGAAACACGACACTCACATATAACTGTTTTAACAGTTCAATGAAACACGACACTCACATATAACTGTTTTAACAATGCCATGAAGCATGACACTCACATATAACTGTTTTAACAATGCAATGAAGCATGACACTCACATATAACTGTTTTAACAATGTCATGAAGCATGACACTCACATATAACTGTTTTAACAATGCCATGAAGCATGACACTCACATATAACTGTTTTAACAATGCCATGAAGCATGGTGCAACCCGTCAGGGCAAATTGCGCTTCTCGTTTTAAAAAAAAAATACAATTTAATTGTTCTACTTTTTCATACTTGACGTTGATATTGTGCATCATATAATTTGTCCTTGACCTTCAGTGCAATCCAACAATAGTGAACGTTTCACCCCTTGAGCGCGGCCAGAGGAATGTAGTGAACCATTAACCCGTGCATGGAGTGTAGAGGAGGGGGGCGACTGATTTGTAGAAGTGGGTGAGGTTAACCGGATGTACCATAACCGTATATGGGAATCTGAGTTCCGCTCATGACGTACAAAAAACTGAGGTCAAAACCCCGATAGGTATTTACTGCTTAAGCCAAGGCACTCACATTGTGCCACGCGTTGGGAAGGGTCGAAGAGTGAATGCAAGAATAAGGGTTTTAAGGTAGATAGAGTTAATGCAAGAATAAGGGTTTTAAGATAGATAAGAGTGAATTCAAGAATAAGGGTTTTAGGGTAGATAGAGTTAATGCAAAAATAAAGGTTTTAAGGTAGATAGATTGAATGCAAGAATAAGGGTTTCAAGGTAGATAGAGTGAATGCAAGAATAAGGGTTTCAAGGTAGATAGAGTGAATGCAAGAATAAGGGTTTCAAGGTAGATACTATACTTTGTGTATATATAAATAACTTCACAATAATAATTAAAATGTTGGTTATTTTCTTGTTTCTTACTGAAGATTATTTTCTTGCATGAAGGTTTTAATATAGTGGACATAATCATTTCAAAAGTTACACACTCATAAATCATAGACTTCAATAATTAATTAGTGTCCTATATTTAAAAGTGGGGCTGTTATCACCATTGAACAACTAGGAGACCTTGCAAAGAACTAGTATGTTACTTATAGTAAAGCTCGAGAGAGAAAAGAACAACTAGGAGACCTTGCAAAGAACTAGTATGTTACTTATAGTAAAGCAGGAAAGAGAAAAGAACAACTAGGAGAATTGCAAAGAACTAGTATGTTACTTATAGTAAAGCAGGAGAGAGAGAAGAACAACTAGGAGACCTTGCAAAGAACTAGTATGTTACTTATAGTAAAGCAGGAGAGAGAAAAGAACAATGGAATGAAGTTACTTCTTGCATTGTTCCAAAAGTAAATTATGTTCATCAAATGTTTGTTCACCTAACAAAATTATATGTTAGTTACTTATTTACTTTTTCTTTGGAGTGGTGAGTGAGGGTGTGGGTGGGGTATTGTAACATGTTACGTGTTGAATTATCTTTGCCCTTGAAGTTCAAACAAATTAAAATGGCTTTAATGTTCAAACTCCAATGACTTGGTGAACAGTTTACTAAACATTGTTCGAAAGTTGATAAACTACGCAATACTGTAATGCACAGGAGTGCATACTAATGTCGTCCACAGGTATAAAACAGCCCAAACCTTCATGTCCTTTAATTTAATACATATTTAAGAACTTTGCTTAAGATTTCCAATCTGGCTTTCAAGAAGAAATAAAGCATGCTTTCTATTAATGCCTTGACATGTTCAATTAAAAAGGAAACATGCTTTGATCAGATAGATGCTTAGGTATAACAACACAACAGCGACAGCTGTGTAATGGCAATTTAATTGGTACGTAGGTACCTTCCAGCAAAAGTGGAACTATGTTCTGGCATCGTACACTAAGAATCCTAATTCCTCACGTCTCCGCAGGTTCACATCTCACAGCTCGTCTTTAGAACGTTTAAGATGATTGTTTACTTAGATCGATATTGATGTTGAAAACAACGACAATGCTAACAGCGTTCGTAGGGTCCTGTACCATTACTGACAACCTTTGTTCTTTTGCTATACATTCAGTTCATACTAGTATTTTCACTACTGCACTGATCAGTGCTACTGCTGTCAATATTATGCGTTTGTATTCATAATTATTCATATTCATTATTATCAGAAGTATAGACACCGTTATCACCCTTCATATTCATTATTATCAGAAGCATAGACAACGTCATCATCGTCATTTCTGAATCAGTCATCATTGCTTGATACTCAACATACACATCAGCATTCATTTGCAAGGGAATGATACAGTAAATAACAATAATAACAACATGAAGCTCCCCTCTCGCCTGGCCCTCCCAAATTCACTTCTCCAAGGGAGACAAGCGAGGACACGTGGAAGTGGTAGATAGAGTGTAGTTCATGTGCACTTCATATTTCCTGTTGAGTGTTGGCGTTGTGTTTCACGCGTCCCTTTCCTGAAGTATGGCGTCCCGATCTCCTTTGACATGCAAGTGACAAACCATTAAGAGCCGAACATTTTCACTTGGCAGAGTGTCGAAGCGAAGCCGCTCAGCACTCAAGATCCTTTAGTACCGTCCTCGCACAACTGTGAATTTATCCGAGCATCGAAATTGCATTCATCAATACTAAAGTCGACTTTCCATGTAGTGACGAGAATACAATTTATATAAGAAACAACAGCCCGCTGCAAGCATAAGAACAATGCTGAGTCGCTTAGTTATGTTTTAGTCTGAAAAGTCTCAAGTTTCAGGGGGAGGGTCCGTCAAATATTTCACAGGGCGCCCAGCAGGACATAAAAAAAAAGTGCATACGATTTGCCACTGAAGCCCTATAGATTATTTATGCGGAGCAAAATAAACGTCAGGTTTTAGTCGGATGTATGTGTACGTCCGAAAGTGTCGAGCAATGCTTTTAGCGAAAACGAATGATCGCCATCTCCTGTATCAATACTAAGGCAATTATTTTCAAGTGACCTTATTCCCAGAAATACAAATTATTAAAATAATGACAAGAAATTCAAGGTTAAAAAGTGAAAAGCTTTCATATGGAGAGTAATTTAAGAAAGTAACAATAGATATTTTGTGATTTGATGGCAATGTTTTTCCTAGGAATAAATACCGCAATAATAAAAACATCAAGGTGAATATAATCAATGCTTTCTGTTCTAAGGAAACAGATGATAACATTGATGTTTATAATATTATTAAATGATTCTGTGCGTGAACCACTCAAAGGGTGACGAAATCAATGCAACGAAGCGATCAGTTAAGTAAACTCACGTTTTCTTTGTGCTTCAACAGCGTACCGGTTACAATATCCCTGTCATAATGTATATGAGTCACAATGTTTTTGTTATAGTCTACCGGTTACAATATCCCTGTCATAATGTATATGAGTCACAGTATATTTGCTATAGTCTACCGGTTACAATATCCCTGTCATAATGTATATGAGTCACAATGTTTTTGCTATAGTCTACCGGTTACAATATCCCTGTCATAATGTATATGAGTCACAATATTTTTGCTATAGAGTACCGGTTGCATTATCCCTGTCATCATGTATATGAGTCACACTGTTTTTGCTACAGTCTACAGGTTACAATATCTCTGTCATAATGTTTTTGCTACAGAGTACCGGTTACAATATCCCTGTCATCATAATGTTTCTGCTTGAATGTAACTGATATAAATTGGATAAATGGGTCCATTTTACAAGCAGGTCGACGTCACATAAATTTTATATTTACACACCTTTTTTCTCATCAGCTACAACCTGGTTATGCAAGGCGTGATTTTTCTTCACATTTTCCCCGAATACATATCAATGCTTAGCATATAAATAAATAAATAAATTGTCACGAAACGGGAGGCTCGTTACAAGCCGACCCCGAGCTGAAGTTAGAGATGCAAGGGTGAAGTCTATTTTTGGCCTGCTCCGGTGCACCTCCAAGAAAAGCCCGGTGACGTATGCCAGTACTACGTTGCGTCAAGTTGTTACATAGACACACATGACATACTCCATTGATGTTTGGGTGGGGCCCAATTTATTAGTGTCATGCCAAGGAACGTTTTATTGGCGGTGTGTGTTGTGAGTGTGTATCATAAATGTGAATAAATGGACGAACAGACGAACGGTGCAAAACAATAGTACAAATTCTTTCGTCCCTCTCAAAAATTATGAATAACAAGAGAGTTGAAAGATGTTTAAATCAGGTTATTTATTTCCCGATTTAAAAGGGGCACTACTCTTTCGCACAGTGATTAATCATTCATTCAACTTTCCAATGTCATGCACTCTGTGGGAAATAAGGGGAGATGAAAATGATGAAATTCAAAATATAAAATAAAGATTAATTACACAATTCTTATGCGGCAAATGTGGCCGCTTTAACAATAGTTGACATATAGAATAAGCATTAATTTTAACATTAGAGTTCTTATTTTGCAAACGATATAATAGTGTTCATTTTCTTAAGAGTCCTGAGTTAAGTATGTGCGCGTTAGCCGTGCTAATGATTACTCACTATTAATGTCAGCGTTCCAAGGAGATGACGTAAGCTCACACGTCACTTATAAGCGGCACTTCAAAGTGAAGATCACACGCAATTGAGGCGTGCATTACAGGTGAAGATTCTGCAGAATCTAGGCACCACTTTCAGATTATCACTGGGGAGAAATCTGAAATTTAACTGACTGTTGTCAGTCTCGATAATTGTCGCTGTTTCTGGTTGTCGTGGATACGGACACCCCAACGACGTTTAGCATTATCGGGTGGAGTCGTCCAGTGGGATGTGTCGTCGCATTACATTGAGTGTAGAAATCCGGATATGTATCTCCGGCGCTAGCCCCTCAATTTGCGGGATAGACTGCCAAAACGAACTCAGACAGGGGGAAGAACAAGTTGGTCCCTCGTGTCGTTAACTGCATACAACCAGCGTCGCATACATCGGGTTTTCTTTGGACAGTGAACTTTCCACTTTGCCAACAATTATACTGAGTAATTTTGCCTCGTTACTCAATATATGGCATCAGACGGATGGAAAACGGATGGAAAGAGATTATTGCAGCTTTCCTTTATGAAATCTCTGTACATGAGATAATTCATACGTGAAGTTAGACTGGCTTCAGACGAATCGACGTTTTCAACATTGAGAGTAAAGTCTTCATTTCGCCTCTTATATAGCCTTCACTGAAGGTTTCCAAAACTTCCAGAAGCTATGTCCCGTGACATGATTTTGGCCTTGGATATATAGTGGTAATTGCGATGCACGTTTTTCTGTAGCCAATTTCTAATTGCGCACTGGCCACTTCTCTTGTCAACAACACGTGACTCGAAGTGCGCAGTTGTCCCAATCATTTAATATACATATCTTTCACAAACTAATATATATATTCAATATGATAATTAACACACACTGCGTCACGAACGTCTGTCTACTAAAGAGATCTTAGGTGACCGTTACTGGAAGTTACATGCTACATACGAAAAATAACAAAACTCGGGTTACTTCAACTAGTTTTGTTAGCGGTTTTTTAAAATGAAATAAAATATAATTTCGGTCCCTCATTTCCTGTGACAACCCCCTTCTTAAAATTGATTGGAGCTCACAGAGTGGAAATCAAATAGGAACAAAAAAATTTTATTTCACACGATAGTCCCCACAGGAATTTTATGCGCATCTGTGGAGAGACTATCCTCTCTCTTGTTTATATCGCGGTTATGGCATGCCGGGATAATGCATCGGCACCCGAATTTTCTCGGCCCGCGATGTGTTCGACAACGAAGCTATACTCCTGTAGCAGGAGTGTCCATCTAGTTAGCCTAGCGTTATCATACATGCTAGTGCGCAGATATGTCAGCGGCTTATGATCGCACTGCAGGATGAATGGTTTAGAGTACAGATAAGCACTAAATTTCTTGAGTGCCCATACGATTGCTAAGCACTCTTTTTCAATCGTAGAATACCGTGTCTCACGATCTAACAGTTTCTTAGACGCGTATGCTACCGGTAGGTATTCGTCATCTGTCTCTTGGAGAAGTATGGCACCGAGGCCTTCGTCTGATGCGTCGGTCCTGACAATAAATCTTTTGTCAAAGTCTGGTAACTGTAGGACGGGTTTACTGGTCAAGATGTCCTTCACCTTTTCGAGGGCGGTGCTACACTCGGCCGTCCATCGTATTTTCGTAGGTTGTTTGTTCCCAGTTAAGTCCGTCAGTGGTTTAAGAAGCGTACTGAAGTTTGGGACAAATTTTCGGTAGTACCCCACTAGCCCCAAAACTGCCCTGACCTGTTTCTTTGTAGTCGGTAAGGTCATGTCACGAATGGCTGCAGTTAAGTCTAGATTTGGGCCTATTTGTCCGTCACTTATGATATGGCCAAGAAACTCAATCTCCCGAAAGCCCGCGCGTACTTTGGAGGGTTTCACGGTCAATTTATGGCGCTCGAGAATGTCAAGTAGACCACTCACTGAGGATAAATGTTGGTCCCATGTTCCTGTTGCTACCAGTATGTCATCAAAGAAATTCAATGCGTTAACGCTCTCTAACGGTAACTTTCGCATGAAGCGCGCGAATGTTGCGGGTGCGTTCGCTAGTCCGAACGGTAGTCGGCAAAACTGAAATAAGCCTAGCGGGGTTGGAAATGCTGTTTTTGGTCTGTCGTCAATAGCAACCGACAGTTGCCAGTACCCTTTGCACATGTCAAACTTTGAAAAGTAATGTGCCTTGGTTAGTTTTGCGAATAATTCGTCCTGATTTGGGATGGGTTCCGCATCGAATTCAGTTATCTCATTTAACTGTCTGTAGTCCACACAAAAACGAAGCGTACCGTCTTTCTTTTTAACTAAGACGACCGGTGATGAATATGGGGAGATTGACTGTTCAATCACGCCCTGTTTTTGCATTTCACGCACCTGTTCTGCTATGTACTTTGTGCTCTCATATTTCTGTGGGTACTGTTTTAAGCGTATCGGTTTGTCACTTAAAAGTTTTATGCGGTGTTCAACCAAATCTGAGTGGCCCGGTTGGTCGGTGAATATGCGCGCGTGTCTGCGTAAGAGTTTTGACATTGCGTCGCGCTGTTCGACAGTTAAGTTCGAGTCAATCTCGACTTGATCGACTGTAACTGCAGGGTTAGGCGTGGTTTCGGCGGACATCATGTCTGTTCTGAAATTGGAGTCTTCCAATTGTATCAGTGCGACATTCACGTTTTGTATCTGTTCGTCGTTGCGTTCGTAGTAACGCTTGAGCATATTTATGTGATAGATTTTCTGCTTATTTCCTGTCTGTATGCTGTAGTCGTTCTGCTTCACACGCCTAATAACGCGGTAGGGTCCACGCCAGTGCATTTGCATGCGGTTGTTATGCGTGGGCCGCAAGAGTAACACGAGCTGACCTGGTTCGAGGTTACGTTCCACAGCAGTACGGTCAAAATTTCGCTTGTATCGGGGTTGTTTTTCGCGAATGTTTTCCTGTGCTAAGTGACACGTCTCGGTCAGACGTTGACGTAGTTCGGCTACGTACGTGTGAACATCTTTACCATCGGTCACAGTGTCTCCCTTGACCCATGTTTCTTTTATTAGCTTAAGGGGACCCCGAGGTTGCCTGCCGTATAGTAGTTGGAATGGTGAGTAGCCCGTACTCTCTTGTGGGAGTTCGCGATACGCGAAGAGTAATGGTGCTAGAAAACGTGGCCACTGGTCGGGTTGTTCCGAGGCCATTTTAATTAACATTTTCTTTATTGTACCGTTGAAGCGTTCAACGGCACCATTAGACTGAGCGTGATATGGTGATGAGAACAACTGTTTACACGCCAGTAGACGCATTGTTTCAGCCATCATTGCTGAGGTGAATTGAGTGCCCTGGTCACTCAATATTTCTCGGGGAACGCCCGTGCGAGAAAATACGTCTATTAAAGCGTCTGCGACTTCGATTGCTGTGATGCCCTTTAATGCGACTGCTTCTGGATATCGTGTTGCAAAATCCACGATTGTTAGGATATAGCGATATCCTCCTTCGGCCGCGGGAATGATTGGGCCAATAATGTCTACTGCGACTTTTAGGAATGGTTCCTCTACCGTTGGTACTATCTCGAGGGGAACTCGACTGACACGCCCTCGGTCGATATGTTGTTGACACTGCGTACATGTACGAACGTACGAGCGAACATCCCGACTCAGGCCTGGCCAAAAGAAGTCCTCACGAACCCGCTGCTCAGTGCGCCGCGCGCCCTGATGTCCAGACATGATTGAGTCGTGTGCAAAGCTTAGAATCAGCGGTCTGAGTGGTGTAGGGGTAAATAAACACGTGGTGCTTCTAGTATCATTTTCCTTATAGTCGGTGCGCCGAAACGCTAGTCCGTCCTTCAGGAAATACGTCATGGTTGCGTACTTGCTGGACGTAATAGTGTTTTTCCGTGCCAGCTTTAGCATTGAGGACAAACTTTTGTCCTCCTGCTGCAGGTGACTGAGTTGACTTGGGGTCAACTGCGGAAATGTGTTCTCGACTATCTTTAGAGCTGGGGGTCCTTGTTTACTACGTTCCCGTTGTGCTCTAGTGGTTACGGGGAGAACAGGATAGATGCCATCAGTGTGTGTGTCACACTGCCCGGGCGATAGTATGAATCCGAACTGCATGTCTCTTATCACTGCGGCGGTGACTGTACCGGAAAATACGGGTGACGTAACATGTACAGTGGCTCTTGGACATGTACTAAGGTGTCCCATAACACATCGAATGCGGACACTACCTCTTAGATACTGTTCAGGGCGTACAAGTTTAGCATTTATGCAGCTTATGGACGCGCCTGTATCGACCAGTATTTTGACTCTTTTTCCGTTTACTGTAGCCTGTTGGGTCTTTAGAGTTGCACCTGTTTCAGTGCATACCTTTACATCACGTGGACTGGGACAGTTCTGAGAACTATGCCCCTTCCCTTTGCAAGTGTAACACGTCATAGGTGGGGAGTCGCGTGTGTGACGTCGTACGTCTTGTGACTTAGTATATGTCCGCTGTACCGGTTCGGGTTTTTCCGATTTCGTCATTGGTCGGTTCAATTTCGGTGTATACTTCTGCCGATTTGTAAGAGGAGGGCGTGGTGCACTCCTCGTAATTACCGGATCAGGGTAATCATTATACGTGTCTGCTAACTTCAACATATCACAGAAGTTAGTCGGGGGATTTCGCTGCAAATATGTCGTCATTGCAGGCGGAGCAATATGGAGAAATTGATCTCTTAATATCAAATCAAATAGGCCCTCATATGTCTTCTGGATATCTGTCAAATCAATCCATCTATCAAGATAATGGCGTAACCGGGTACCGAAGGCTTGCATGGTGTCATTTGCTTTAGGTATGGCTCTCCTAAACATTTTTCGAAAGCCTTCTGCTGTACATTGAAAAGTACGCATCAAACCCGTTTTGAGATCTGCATAAGTAATAGCGGGATCGCGCGTTAGATCAGTAAATGCGCGCGAGCTTTCACCTTGAAGTATTTGACCGAGTTGTTGTTTCTTTTCAATGTCAGTGTAATTAAAGTTGGCAATGAAGCTGTCAAAGCGTGTCAAAAACTCGTCAATCGTCTCGACTTCATGGTTGAAGAAAGCTAGCCGTGTCCGGGGTTTATTTAATTCGGCCTGTTGCTTAGCAGTCCCCTCTAACAACTTCTCTCTAGCTGTTAACTCTTGCTTAGCTAATTCAAGCTGTTCCTGATGTGCTTTAGCTTTTAATCTAAGCTTTTTCTCTTCTGCTTCCTGCCTTTTATCTTCTAAATCCCTAGCAGACTGAATCTTTAATAACTCTATTTCTCTTGCCTCTTTAGCTCTTTTTTCCTCTAGCTTATTTTTCTTATCCTCTAGTTCTCTAGCCTCTTTCGATCTTTTTTCCTCTAGCTTATTTTTCTTATCCTCTAGTTCTCTAGCCTCTTTCGCTCTTTTCTCCTCTAACTCTCTCGCCTCTTTCGATCTTTTTTCCTCTAGCTTATTTTTCTTATCCTCTAGTTCTCTCAGAGTTTGCATCTCTAGCTGTTTAGCTAACTGTCTCTTATCTTCTAGCTCTATAGCCTCTTTCGATCTTTTTTCCTCTAGCTCTCTCACCTCTTTCGCCTCATTTTCTTTCGCAACATACCATTTAGTTATCTCTTCATCCACGTATTTCTTTAGGTCGGCTTTCTCGTACCCGAATTCTCTACCCATAGCCATGAGTTCTTTCTTTATGTTTACTAGCTCGGCCATTTTTAAAATTGCTAGTTATCACGAGTATGGATAAAGTGACTTAGAATATTCGCGGGATTTTGACCTCTGTCGGTCACAAGTGGTGCAATGGTGTGTGTATGAACACCAGCCACCACGTGATTAGGATTATGACAAACACGAATAAAAGAAATCCTAATCGCAAATTTGCAAAGTTAGCAAAATTAGCAAAACAACAGTTGCTAATGTAGCGTACAAAATATCGATCTATGTACGTCTAAACACGAGTCGGTACGCGTTAACGATAATAGCGTAAAGATAATAAAACTTATTTCAACACAATAATAAGTCTTATCAAAATCCAGTTCACCTAAGTCTCAATAGCAAAGCCCTAACATGCAATAAACAATGCATAATGGTGATGAGATAGAAAAGCAGGAAAGAGATGATACTTTCTTACAACAACACAATTTACCTTGTCAGATCACGGTCAGTGGTCACCAGATGTCACGAAACGGGAGGCTCGTTACAAGCCGACCCCGAGCTGAAGTTAGAGATGCAAGGGTGAAGTCTATTTTTGGCCTGCTCCGGTGCACCTCCAAGAAAAGCCCGGTGACGTATGCCAGTACTACGTTGCGTCAAGTTGTTACATAGACACACATGACATACTCCATTGATGTTTGGGTGGGGCCCAATTTATTAGTGTCATGCCAAGGAACGTTTTATTGGCGGTGTGTGTTGTGAGTGTGTATCATAAATGTGAATAAATGGACGAACAGACGAACGGTGCAAAACAATAGTACAAATTCTTTCGTCCCTCTCAAAAATTATGAATAACAAGAGAGTTGAAAGATGTTTAAATCAGGTTATTTATTTCCCGATTTAAAAGGGGCACTACTCTTTCGCACAGTGATTAATCATTCATTCAACTTTCCAATGTCATGCACTCTGTGGGAAATAAGGGGAGATGAAAATGATGAAATTCAAAATATAAAATAAAGATTAATTACACAATTCTTATGCGGCAAATGTGGCCGCTTTAACAATAGTTGACATATAGAATAAGCATTAATTTTAACATTAGAGTTCTTATTTTGCAAACGATATAATAGTGTTCATTTTCTTAAGAGTCCTGAGTTAAGTATGTGCGCGTTAGCCGTGCTAATGATTACTCACTATTAATGTCAGCGTTCCAAGGAGATGACGTAAGCTCACACGTCACTTATAAGCGGCACTTCAAAGTGAAGATCACACGCAATTGAGGCGTGCATTACAGGTGAAGATTCTGCAGAATCTAGGCACCACTTTCAGATTATCACTGGGGAGAAATCTGAAATTTAACTGACTGTTGTCAGTCTCGATAATTGTCGCTGTTTCTGGTTGTCGTGGATACGGACACCCCAACGACGTTTAGCATTATCGGGTGGAGTCGTCCAGTGGGATGTGTCGTCGCATTACATTGAGTGTAGAAATCCGGATATGTATCTCCGGCGCTAGCCCCTCAATTTGCGGGATAGACTGCCAAAACGAACTCAGACAGGGGGAAGAACAAGTTGGTCCCTCGTGTCGTTAACTGCATACAACCAGCGTCGCATACATCGGGTTTTCTTTGGACAGTGAACTTTCCACTTTGCCAACAATTATACTGAGTAATTTTGCCTCGTTACTCAATATATGGCATCAGACGGATGGAAAACGGATGGAAAGAGATTATTGCAGCTTTCCTTTATGAAATCTCTGTACATGAGATAATTCATACGTGAAGTTAGACTGGCTTCAGACGAATCGACGTTTTCAACATTGAGAGTAAAGTCTTCATTTCGCCTCTTATATAGCCTTCACTGAAGGTTTCCAAAACTTCCAGAAGCTATGTCCCGTGACATGATTTTGGCCTTGGATATATAGTGGTAATTGCGATGCACGTTTTTCTGTAGCCAATTTCTAATTGCGCACTGGCCACTTCTCTTGTCAACAACACGTGACTCGAAGTGCGCAGTTGTCCCAATCATTTAATATACATATCTTTCACAAACTAATATATATATTCAATATGATAATTAACACACACTGCGTCACGAACGTCTGTCTACTAAAGAGATCTTAGGTGACCGTTACTGGAAGTTACATGCTACATACGAAAAATAACAAAACTCGGGTTACTTCAACTAGTTTTGTTAGCGGTTTTTTAAAATGAAATAAAATATAATTTCGGTCCCTCATTTCCTGTGACATAAATAAATTAATTAATAAATAATTATGCCTTACTTATCCATTACATTTACTTATATTCTATTCCAAGACTTAAACATTACTTACATATTACGTATACACCAGCTGCTGAGCAAAATGGGTCTTCTGCACGATTAAGACATGCTTGGGATATTTTGAATTTGGCAAATTACACCCACTTATCTTTTATTTGTGAGGCAGAATCATAGTTCTAGCTTTAATATTCAGGCAGATATAAACTTTTGAAATCAATATGTGCACAAACAACGATTTCCGAAAAATGGGTTTGAAGATTACATATGTGTTCTGAGCACATGAACAAATTTAAAATAGATAACAGAACTACACCACCTAGCATTCAGCATTTTGTTTTCATTTCAGAAGGGAGACAATCGCTTAACGGTCAGTGAATTAAAGTTGTTATGTCAACATCAAGTCTTCCCAAACCATTGTCTAAAATCACTGTCGTTGTAGATATGATCTAAGGAAGCTTTCCATTGGTTTTAGATCTCGACACGACACATTCTTAAATATGCCTGACCGAGGTAACTTCAAGAATAAGAATAAAACGAGGTTTGGTAATAATTTCTTAAAGGTAGTGTATGATAAGAAAGTTAGGCTATTTTGCAAAAATTGAAATCGATATTTGCTGCCTAGATCTGTAGATTGCACATTTCCCAAGTGAACCATAAGAAAGTCACGATAATATTTTAGCTCAGTACAGGTTAATCTGTAGAAGTGTTTGAATGACAAGCCCGAATGATCTCACACGCACTGTAATGCGTGTATCTCGTTTCTCTGTTTATGAGTTGATATATATCACTAGAATGGGTTTCACACAGGCGCACAAACACGTACGTGTATATATGTGTGTGTATGCGTGCGTGCGTGCGTGCGTGTTTGTGTGTGTGTGTGTGTGTGTGTGTGTGTGTTTGTGTGTGAAAGAGATAAGTATCCTGATATAATATTTCGATACTTAAATCGCGTATCACAGGTTTGACATTAGTGACATAAGTCAACGATTAAAAGAACATCCAATTTTGATATATTTGTACTTTTATCATTTTTAAAGTTTTGGTCACTGATTATAAATGTAAGCTAGTTTTAATTTGCATTGCTTTAAGTGTACTCCCAAAGAAACCGTGCGAGAAAGCAACATGAAAATGTAAACTGTAAAATCAATCAAGATTGATTGCATTTAGTGTGAAACAAGAATGATTGCATTTAGTGTGAAAGAGGATTAATTGCATTTAGTGTGAAACAGGATTGATTCCATTTAGTGTGAAACAGGATTGATTTCATTTATTGTGAAACAAGATTTATTGCATTTATTGTTGAACAGGAATGATTGCATATAGTGCATAACAGGGTCGATTGCATTTATTATGAAATAGGATCGATTGTATTTAGTGTGAAATAGGATTGATTGCATTATTGTGAAACAGGTTTTATTGTTACGTTAACTGCACTGGTACCAGTTTTGCATTAATTTTTGATTGTTAAGTTAACTGCACTGGTACCAGTTTTGCATTAATTATTCCTCTTCGATTATAGCGATATAAGTAATTATCCATAAAGACAAAGAGCAGTCTCCCGAAAATATACGAGATAAACTTACAAAAGAATACTTTGAAAACTAATGCAAAACTAATGGAAATAGAAAATAAAAAGTTATTTTATTAACTTTGCTGCTAAATGTGTTCCCTATTAATCTATAAGTCTCAAAATGTCATGCCCGGTCACACAAGCACACATACACAGTCGCGCTCCTCACACTTATACAACACACACACACACACACACACACACACACACACACACACACACACACACACACACACATACACACACACACATATATATATATATATATATATATATATATATATACGCTCAGGCATAGACACACACATTCTAACAATACAAACATACACACATACACACAGATGCACACATATACACAAACATAAGCACACACATGCACAATATGTTTGCTGCTTATGTGCCTATGTATGCATGTTCAGTAGTCGTAAAGGGGCTGACTTCTTTTTTACATAACATAAATGTCTTAAAAGTCGTCACAGCATTCAGTATGAGCAACGTTTGTTTTCAAAGTAGTCGTTCACTACATTCAATATAAGCAACGTTTGTGTTCATAGTCGTTCACAGCATTCAGTATGAGCAACGTTTGTGTTCAAAGTAGTCGTTCACTACATTCAATATAAGCAACGTTTGTGTTCATAGTCGTTCACTACATTCAATATAAGCAACATTTGTGTTCATAGTCGTTAACTACATTCAATATAAGCAACTTTTGTGTTCATAGTCGTTCACTACATTCAGTATGAGCAACGTTTGTTTTCAAAGTAGTCGTTCACTACATTCAGTATGAGCAACGTTTGTGTTCAAAGACGTTCACAACATTCAGTAAAAGTAACGTTTGTGTTCAAAGACGTTCACAACATTCAGTAAAAGTAACGTTTGTGTTCAAAGACGTTCACAACATTCAGTAAAAGTAACGTTTGTGTTCAAAGACGTTCACAACATTCACTAAAAGTAACGTTTGTGTTCACAGACGTTCACTACATTCAGTAAAAGTAACGTTTCGAAATCTCATTCAAAGAAGCTATTCCTATGTTCGAGTAACCAACAAACTTTGATAATTCTTGATGACTGATAAGATTTTCGATAGAAAGACGACGACAAGTTCTTAATACGATATATACATCAGCCGAGCAGGAATAATCATGTATTTGGTAGTTGCCTCATGAAGGGAGCATGTCGTGGCACACATAGACTACGGTGTAGCGTTCAAGCCACGTCAACGTCATTACACCTCTTGACGGCCGGGGTCAGAGTTCAGTCTTCACCAAGACGTAAAAGGGCAACATCATTACACCGCACATCTCAAGACTGATGGAGCTAGCTTTTCCGATCCCTAGCTTCTTTTTCTTTAGGGTGCGATGATTTTTCTGATCAGGACAAAATATCTGCAATACACACTCAATCTACCATTTCCATGGTTCTCTATACACAGTTGTACCTGCCGCGTTGCACGCGCCTACAAATAAGGCCTCTGTATGGGTCTTCGAGTTCCAACAAGAGATCATCTGTATGTGTCTTCGTGTTCCAACAAGAGATCATATGTATGTGTCTTCGTGTTCCAATAAGAGATCATCTGTATGTGTCTTCGTGTTCCTACAAGAGATCATATGTATGTGCTTTCGTGTTCCCACAAGAGAAAACAACATGTTGATGACTTTATGACCTACAACTCAAACAACACAATATCACATTCCAACAAGAGAACATCACATGCTAATGACTATATGACCAGCAATTTACATGACACAATGTCATATTCAAATACAACCATTAATTCACACGATACGATGACATATTCCAACAAGAGAGACAATCCCTTTTTACGGATTAAACGCCCAAACAATTTACACGTTGCAATAATATATTCAATACGACCAGGAATTCAAACGACCCAATAGTAAATTTTAAGCAAGAGAAAATCCAATATTCTGACTATACGATCAGCAGTTCACACGACAAAATATAAAATGTTTACTTAGTGCAATAATCAAACTAAAAAAGGGAGAGCATGTTATCACCTTTCAGTTGTAAGTTCAAAGAGCGTTTCAATTCCCAATGAGCGGACAGGAGTGAATTAGTTGAGCAACCTGATGCGAAAGGTGATAAAACGAAATGGCTAGAAATGCAAGGTTGAAGTGCAAGCCAAATGTCTTATGCAATTCCCAGCGTTGGATTACTCTTTGAAAATGCAGTTATTGTTGAGTAACCTCCCTTCCCATCCTTCGCAGAAATGAATGAGTTGTCCTGTAAACACTATTTTAGAATTAGCTTGTCAATATATATTTTAGATTAAGACTTGCTATCTATTTTTTCCCCGGGGAAATAGTGGTGGTGATTGGGCGGTCTCTTTCCCCAATTTCCAGTGTTTGGAAAAAAACCCTGACCTATATTTTATAGATCGACATTTCTAAAACCACGAAGAGAATAGCAGCTATGTGAGCTTCAGGACATAATGTTGGTATTATGTTTACTGGATTTAAATTTGGTCATGAAGATTTTCATACTGCTTTTGTTTCTGAAGTTGATTATTTCAAGGCGTGTAACGCACATATTTTTCTAAATTTATATGTTAAATACAATTTTATTCTGTAGATTCCTTAACTGTAACATTAATAAGTCAATATATTTTAACCTGTAGTTTCCTTTCGATTATAATTTAATATTCTTTATCTTTCTTTCTACAATTATTAGTTTCTTTTCCTCTTTTCTTTCTTCATGCATTTTACATTTCCTCTCGTCCTTCATTGTGTTTTTCCTTCCTTCCTTTTCTCTTTTCTCTTTTCTTTCTTGCTTTTCTTCATTCTTTTCATTTTTCTCTTCCTTCGTTTGTGTCTTCTTTTCTATGTGCAAATCTTACTTTATAGTAATTTACGTTTAACTTACGCATTTCTGAATATGTTAACAACAAGGATCTTATGTCGATGAATTCACTACTGAGAAATTCGATTAATGCGAATTTGTACGAATGTATTTTTGGAGATATTTCTATCATTGAACACAGGTGAAAAAAAATACTGTAACCTTTGAAATGAACAAAGGTGAAAAAAAACATGAACTTTGAACCGAATCGAAATATGAAACTCCTGGTCCCAGCAATTGTTAATAAATCAAACATAAAAAAATCAGGCGAATTATGATTCTTCTTCGTAGCCATATTTTCCTGAATATTATATTTCTCTCAATACTCAAAACAACACAACACAACAATTTTATATTTCTCTCAATACTCAAAACAACACAACAATTTTATATTTCTCTCAAAACTCAAAACAACACAACAATTTTATATTTCTCTCAAAACTCAAAACAACACAACAATATTATATTTCTCTCAATATTCAAAACAACACAACAATATTATATTTCTCTCAATACTCAAAACAACACAACAATTTTATATTTCTCTCAATACTCAAAACAACACAACAATTTTATATTTCTCTCAATACTCAAAACAACACAACAATTTTATATTTCTCTCAATATTCAAAACAACACAACAATATTATATTTCTCTCAATATTCAAAACAACACAACAATATTATATTTCTCTCAATACTCAAAACAACACAACAATTTTATATTTCTCTCAATATTATATTTCTCTCTATATTCAAACCAACACAACAATATATTTCTCTCAATATTCAAAACAATACAATATTATATTTCTCTCAATATTCAAAACAACACAACAATATTATATTTCTCTCAATACTCAAAACAACATAACAATATTATATTTTTCTCAATATTCAAAACAACACAACAATATTATATTTCTCTCAATACTAAAAACAACACAACAATTTTATATTTCTCTCAATATTATATTTCTCTCTATATTCAAACCAACACAACAATATATTTCTCTCAATATTCAAAACATTACAATATTATATTTCTCTCAATACTCAAAACAACACAACAATTTTATATATCTCTCAATACTCAAAACAACACAACAATATTATATTTCTCTCAATATTCAAAACAACACAACAATATTATATTTCTCTCAATACTAAAAACAACACAACAATTTTATATTTCTCTCAATATTATATTTCTCTCTATATTCAAACCAACACAACAATATATTTCTCTCAATATTCAAAACAACACAACAATATTATATTTCTCTCAATACTCAAAACAACACAACAATTTTATATTTCTCTCAATATTATATTTCTCTCTATATTCAAACCAACACAACAATATATTTCTCTCAATATTCAAAACAATACAATATTATATTTCTCTCAATATTCAAAACAACACAACAATATTATATTTTTCTCAATACTCAAAACAACATAACAATATTATATTTTTCTCAATATTCAAAACAACACAACAATATTATATTTCTCTCAATACTCAAAACAACACAACGTGAATGGGAAATCAAGTAGGAAAGTAACTAGATACATTACTAAAATCGATGGGTCCTGTGTGTGTTATGTAATTTTAGTACAAACACTATTCCCGGAAATTAATAAATAAATAATAATAAATTACAATTGCATCATTTACAATCAGATAAGGGCACAAATAACACAAAACAAAACATAACTTGCAGATGCATGCATTGAAAACGAATAAAATATCCTACCCACCCCCATGCGTTCCCTTTCTTTGCAACAAACAATAGTGCTATAATTCTATTATAATAGAATGATAGTAAGAAATCCATTTCTATAAATTCAGTCTATTGAATACAATTATAGTTTTTCTCTGTTAGGATATCTCCAAGGTTGATAAGCGACTGTTTGACCACTGGATATTTTCAAGGCTGATATAGGACTAACTGACCTCACCATGCTACTGTTACAACCGGAATATTTCTACAATCGGGGTATTTCCAAGACTGACGACAGACTGATTTCACTACACTATAGTTAGAAAGAGAAGGAGAGAGAGGGAAATGGAAAGAAAGAGAAAGGAAAGAAATGGAGAGAAAAAGAAAGAAAGAGAGAATGATTGTATGAGTGAGCACATAGCAGCTTATCAGCTGATGGCGCATTCGACCAGAGGGATCCCAGCTTGGAAAGAGTGTTCATATAATTTGTCCTCTTAATTAACGTTGCCTGTGTGTCAATAATGTTAAATGATGTTTGTTTATAATAAGTGGTCCTGACTGATTTGAACTACCTATCCCTCCACACACACACACCCCAATTCCCTCAACGTTCACACATAGAGTGCACAAAAATAAAATGAAATAACAAAAACAATATAATTTGATTTTGTTATACTACTTCTTTCAACTAAATAATTTAGCTGGCAATTATGCTAAGTAAACAGAATCAAACATTCATTTGTAGTCAAAAGCTATACGCAGGTGTTTGGTTCCCGTTTCCACCAAAAACACTTCAATATTAAAAAAAAAATCTTCATAATGCCACCGTATTTGCATCGCTCCGCAATGCATTCTGTTCTCTCATGTTCTCGAATTTTTCTTTCAAATCATCGGGGATGAGCGCCTGGTGTGTAAAATTCCATAGACCGAACGCTCGGACGCCATTTGTAATTAGAAACGTGACACTCCCTCTGTCGACACTGTTGGCGATTAAAATGACAGTTAGCTGTTATATTGTACTGATAGAAAGTGGGGCGATTAAACTCACAGTTAGCTGTTATATTGTACTGAAGATAGAAAGTGGGGCGATTAAACTGACAGTTAGCTGTTATATTGTACTGCATTCAGAGCGAAGATAGAAAGTGGGGCGATTAAACTGACAGTTAGCTGCTATATTGTACTGCATTTAGAGCGAAGATAGAAAGTGGGGCGAGAAATGGCGAAAGTGTGGAAAGGGGTGGTTTTGGTGGATGAGAAAATAAACTACAATTAAATAAAATACACGATTACAATGACATTGGCGAAAGTTGAGAGAGAGAGAGAGAGAGAGAGAGAGAGAGAGAGAGAGAGAGAGAGAGAGAGAGAGAGAGAGAGAGCGCTTGTGGGATCATTGCTGCAAAAGTCTCCGGCTCTGGTAACAAAGAAAATCAGAAGTGGAAACGGGAGACAGAAAGATGTTTTTAAACTCGTCTCGTGTCGATTCTCTATGTCTACTATAAATTCACCGGTATTGATTTTTTTCATTTTGTAGTTTTTCCGACTACCTTGAATATCATTATACAAATTTTATTTAGTTTGAGCATTATAACATGTAGACTGCAAACAGAAGAGCCTTAGTCTTGATGTGGCTGACTGTGATTCGGAAAAGATAGTGCTTTATATAAAAGTCGGTTTAGAGGTTAACTTTTATGTCAATAGTTTGCATATCCAACTTTAAAAAATATATTATTTCATAGTTTATTTAATAATGTTGATGATAATAGTGATGATGACGATGACCACGATAATGGTGGTGGTAATTATAGTGATGGTAATGATTACACATACTCCATCAAATCTTGGATATTTTAGGGACCAAGATTTAAGATAAAACTGCGTCAAGCATAAATCTCGAAAAGTATCGCTTGCTTATTTACTAAGGATATATATTCTATCTTCCGTGACATTTACTAAAGCAATAGTTATCACGTTTTTAGAAAAAAAAAATCAAGACACTGGATTTGAACTTCCCATTCTAGGGAAAAGGGTGTTTGTAGTCTGTACAGGTCTCAGCGCTCGAACTGACTTCGCCATAATTTAAGTAATAAAATAATCTGCCATTTTAAAGTCTCTCTCTACGTAAGAGCAACGCATACAAACTGATAAAGAAATAAGAAAAAAGATGAAAATAACAGTGACTATTTTTTTTTCCATTAGAGACTAATGCATACTAAGGCAATATTAAAAAAAATATTTTTCAAAAATGGATTGCAGCCTGTTATCCCGACTCTGGTGCGAGGACTGAACGAGGACTGAACGAGATCCACTAGATTGGACGTGCAAAAACTACCAACATTTGTCTCCCTTTTTAATATCTTTCAGTATGTAATACCCTACAAAGTACTATATATTTAATGTAAGATTTATTTTTTTTAAACAATTCACCCGAAAGTAGTTCATAAAGATCAATACATAAAAGCAATTGTGCTTGTTGTGTTGAGAAACATACAAATCGAATGGAGTATTGCTCCGGAAACGTGAGGATTGCGCAATTCATTCAAAGAGAAGTGAATTCAACGCCCACAGTTGTCTTTTCCTGGTAAAATACTGAATAGTGATTTTTTAACGATATACTGTTATTTTCATACGGTATCCATCAAAAGGAAGTGATATTATAGATGAATTCAACGCCATAATACACACAACACTTTCTCTCTCTCTCTCTTTCTCTCTCTCTCTCTTTCACTCTTTCACTCTCTCTCTCTCTCACGTCTTTGTCTATATTATACTCTCACACATAAACGCGTGCACAATCACAACACAAATACTCTCTCTCTCTCTCCCACACACACACACACACACACACACACACACACACACACACACACACTTCGTCTCCATCTCCATCTATAACTTCTTCAATACTCACAAATGCATATTAACAGACACACGTGCTCTCAAACACGGACATAAACTGTAAGGACAATAATTTTGCTGATGAAGACTATGAACAATTCAATTTTACTTATTAATTTGCTTCTGAAGAGCTGTATAAATAACAATAATAAATAATCAATAAAAAATTATAATTACAAACATTTTTTTTTAATTTGCAAAATGTCGAAATCGTGACATTTTATTTGAATCCAAGTTTTAAAAAAGAAGTCTCCTCGTGTCTTTATGTTCATCATATGTATGCCCTTCCATTATTTCAATTTTAACATTTCATTAGACGAACACAGGAAAGCAATTTTCTTGATGCTCTTGGTATCTTTGAAAAGGCAAGGTATCGCATGCAACAAGGGGAGAATAATTGCAGGCAAGAGCGGTAATCCGATCTAAAGTGCAAAATACCTAGAAGAACGGTAACACAAACTTTCGGATTCCTTTCTTTAATTATGTCAGCACCAAAGGGCAGCAACATGAGAGAAGACCTTTCAAGTCCTATTGTCACAAAAATGAGGCAGTGAAAGCCGTGTACAATTTCAGCTATTACTTTAGAGATAAAACCAGGATGGATAAAGTTTACAAGCTTCGGATTTCTATTCCTCTCCTCTCAACCCCTCCCTCACCTCCCTTGACAACGTGTCCGCAAGATAACATTTCCAGACAAAATCTAATCAATAACTCTCTCGCTCCCGATCGATAGACTGACACACGCAGATAGAGCGAAGCACTTCCGGTCTTGTAGAAGCGAAAATGTAAGCAGTTATTTCTCTTTTTTAATTTTCTGTTCGTGACACATGTACAAAATCCAACAGTCGTGTAGCTATTAATAGAAGGACTCTCTAAAGTTATTTAATACATATGCATCGTAATAGTTGACGACTAACAAAAAAAATGTTTCTGGCGGGACTGGTTGCCACTACAGTCATATGTGCTTCAAACTGCCTCGGGTCACAGGCAAGCAATGCAGAAGACAGTTTGACACCAGTATTCGCACACAGAGAGATCCAAGTCAAACTTGGTAAGATACCACTTTGCCACCTCTAATTTTTACCACCTTAACCTAAAAAATGCCGCGTTCTCTCGTCATTGGTGCCGTCACTCGAAAGCAGCGCCCAGTTTATCAAATATGTATGGATATTTTGCCTCGCTTCGTCTGCTCACCGAGAGCTGCTAGTGACCTGCAAAATGGCCGCTAGTAACGTCGTTTGATTGGGACGCTCAAAACGTTTATGTTGTATTTAAACCGACTTTGCATTTCCTCCTTCCCTCCTTCCTTGTCTTTCTTTAAGAAGTATTAGCACCGTGTGCACACAGGAATTTATTTCAAGACTTTCACTTATGATTTTACAGAGAGAGAGAGAGAGAGAGTGAGAGAGAGAGAGTGAGAGAGAGAGAGTGAGAGAGAGAGTGAGAGAGAGATTAGTCCTAGAACTAGTAGAACATGGAGAGAGAGAGAGAGAGAGAGAAAGAGAGAGAGAGAGAGATTATGCTTAGTCCTAGAACTAGTAGAACATGGAGAGAGAGAGAGAGAGAGAGAGAGAGAGAGAGAGAGAGAGAGTGAGAGAGAGAGAGATGAAGAGTGTGTAAAAACGAGAGAAGAAAGAGACATATAGAAAGCAAGAGAAGACGAGCGTATAAATATGATTGCGAAAAGAGAAGGACCGAAGGATATAGAGTTAGAGACAGAGAAACAACAATAAGAGAAAGAAAATTAATAAATATACGGTAAACATGTACTTATGAGTGAGCTTGTGTATATGCTATGGATATATGTGTATAGGTTTGTGTGTGTGTGTGTGTGTGTGTGTGTGTGTGTGTGTGTGTGTGTGTGTATGTGTGTGTGTATGTGTGTATATGTGTGTGTGTGTGTGTGTGTGTGTGTGTGTGTGTGTGTGTGTGTGTGTGTGTGTGTGAATATCGATTAAGAAATGGTAAAGAATTGCGTGCGAGGGTGGGAAAAGATTCACGTATTTGCATTTTTCTAAATTGCATATAACTTTGCTGTTAGTTGACTAATAAATAATGCTTAGTACTTAAGTTAATTATTCGTTCTAACAATATTTAGCTGTCGTTAATTATTAAGTATTTAAGATGTGTATAGTATAATTAGTATTATACACTTTAATGTGCATTAAGTAATGTCCATTATTAAGTCCCAAGATTCCAATATACGTATCAAACAGTGTTGCGCTAATGTGCTGTGAAATAGAAAGCTGCAACTGAGAGAATGAAGGCAGGGTGTGAGAGAGAAAAATGGAGACTTTCAATAATTTGATAGGACATATTTTTATTGTTTCAAATGCCAGGAGCTCTTACAAAAAACAATCGGTAGTATACAAATCTAATTACTAGTAAACAAATCACATTTACAAAGTCTAGCTCATAATATAGGTATTCTCAATAAAATAAAAAAAAATGCAGTGTGAGTTGTGCAAGGGGCGTGGTTAGAAAAAAATATTCTGCAAAGGCTGGCGTGCTTTTGCACACGGCACCAAGGCACCGCCTTAAGAGTGTTCATTTGTAGATATTTTTATGGTGGCATGATAAAGTTACATTCTCCTGTCTGTAAAATCTATCTATCTATCTATCTATCTATCTATCTATCTATCTATCTATCTATCTATCTATCTATCTATCTATCTATCTATCTATCTATCTATCTATCTATCTATCTATCTATCTATCTATCTACCTAAGGTGTCAAAATGAATTAGCAACAAGACTTTAGAGTTGATTCCCATGATAAATCTATAATACTACTATTTTTGCAAACAGAGAACGGTTCACAATGCTAACGGTAATTATTATTTTGGATAATTAAACAGTCTGATAACGCTATTTACAATTACTCAGTCGGTAATGCATAAGTCAGGCAGTTCTGTCAACTCGTCATTAATTTTATTGGTAAATTACACACAACCAGTTCGAATAGGTTTATCATGATTCATTTGAAGGAAGACAATGAAAAGTGTACATAAAAATAAATGTTAAATCCCCACAAGAGTGAATTCTGCTGTAACTGGCGTTTTAATATTAATAATTCGCCACAGGCCCTATACAATGTTTACTAGTAATGTGTGTGCGTTCGGTAGAGAGAACTAATACGTAGAGATATTTATGACGAATGTAAATAAAGTCATAATTTTAATACATCTAAATTTAACTTAAAATAGTTAGATCACTCGTAAATTAATTAATTGTATGTCTCTAATAAAATGTTCAACGCACAATACAAGAAATATTATAGCGCAGAACATTTGTTTATAATTAGCATATCAGTTGCAAGAAAATTCATTCGTTTGTTTGAAATGTGTCCGAAACCGCCCCTCATCCCATACACTCCTGACACTGAGTTGTAACAGTAAAATAGGCTACACCGAATGCATGTAGGAAATATGGGAAAGTATTCATACGTTTACTAGAACTAAGGAAACAACCAATCCTTGGAAACAGACTTGGAGCAACTCGAAGAGGACACATCAATTCTTAGAGATAAATGTTTTCTTCCTAACGAATATGTACCAAGTTTGATATATTTTATTTTTGAATAATAAGCATCTCATTAATATTATATTCAAAATTAAAGTGCACTTATATATTTCTGTTTCAGTCTTATTTGTTGTAATAAAATGACATAGGTGTGTGTTTTGTGATCAAATCGAGGCTGTAATATAGATTGTTATTTAAGAGAATTATAGTCTTTTTCAAAACACAAATGAAGTAAATTCTTATTTAGGAACGTTTCTTAGTCAGAAAAATAAATTATTCAACCCGGTACCGCATCGTCATGTAAATAACAGTAGCTAATTAATTAATGTTTCCACTAAATACTGGAATTGTCTGTTTGGACAAAGTTATAATATTAGCTAATTCGCTAAAGTGACTGAAACCACTTTACAGTATGTTATAAATACATGTAAGCTTCAAGTAAATGTGCAGTGACAATGTTATGTACATCGGTATAGTATGCAGTATAATATGCTAGACGTTACTATTGTTATGTTAAAAGTATTTTACGTTAACGTTACAAGTCATTCAATCAAATATACAAAGGTTGGCAAAGAAACAATCTGAGCTGTTATTTAACTGATAATACTGGTAACGTTTCTCCGAAATTAATTATAACATTCTTTGAAAGAAAATACTAAAAAGACATTGCAGCTTTAATATCTCACTTCATTTTATTTTCGATGCTTTGTATAAAATACTAACAATAAGTAGATAAATATTTCTACATCAAAATATAATTGCTGAAACCTTTTCCATCAAACTCATTTCATTTTGCAACCATTCAAACAAAATAAAATTCAAGTTAATTTAAATTAAGTCAGGTAAATAAAGTATCAACTTAAATGTAATTTGTTTGTATGCAATGATAATACAGAGCTATCTACCACTCATTATACTGTCAATTCATTATAATACAGAGATATCTACTACACATTATACTGTCAATTTCATTATAATACATAGATATGTTGAAAATTCAATTTTCGTAAGTACATTATTGTCATGAAAACCTGCATCTCCATCGTTTTTGTGAAGATAACTGATATAATTAATACTTTATCGTAAGATAACAGTGTTACCAGTATGTAATGTGTCATCAATGTTTTCGATCTTTTCTGGTTGTAAAGTGTTCACTGTATCCGCTTAACGTTTGCGTCTGGAAACGCATTTTAGAAATTGTATATCGTGGTGGTTAAGGTTCCATGAAGATTGACAGAGAAATATGAGTGAGAACAGGAGTCCGACAACGATGCATGCTCTCCCCAATGATCTTCCTGTTAGTGGTCGACTGGGTGATGCGTCAGGCAACTAAAACAGGAAAAAACGGAATCCAGTGGCCCCTGATTCAGTTCCTTGAAGACTTGGACTTTGCGGACGACTTGTGCCTGATGTCCCAGAAATTCCCATTTATGCAACAGAAAACTGATAACCTGGCCCAAGAAGCATCCAAGACACAAAGCAGATCAACCTGGAGAAGACTGAAACCATAATCCTGTTAAAACAACAGCAGAAACCAATCACCCCTGGAGACAGCGAGCTGAAAGAAGTCACCTCTTTCACCTACCTGGGCAGCATTGTATCAGCAACAGGTGGTTCTGACGAGGACATAAAAGTTAGAATCGAGAAAACTAGATACGCCTTTATTACCCTGAGACCAGTCTGGAGGTCAACATCCCTGTCTGTCTGCAACAAACTACGAATTTTCAACAGTAATGTTAAGTCTGTCCTCATCTATGGCTCAGACACCTGGAGAGTCACCAACACCCTAACCAACAAGCTCCAAATATACGCTGCCTTCGCTGCCTTTGTCTGTCCACCTGAAGATCAGGTAGAACTATCACCTGAAGATCAGGTGGACAGACAAAATAAAAAACGCCGATTTGTGGCAGCGCACAAACCAAAATTCCATCGACCAGCAGATTGCCAGGCGGAAATGGTGATGGATAGGAAACACCCTGCGGAAACTCCCACAGGACATCACCCGGCAGGCTTTGGAGTGGAACCCCCCAGGGAAAAGACGGATCAGTCGCCCTAAGACCACCTGGAGACGATCCTGTGAGGAGGAAATGAAGAGCTGTCGTGGGGTGAACTGAAAAAGGCTGCCCAGAATCGAGTGCGCTGGAGGACTGTTGTCGAGACCCTTTGTTCCACGAGGAATCCAAGGTAATAAGCAAGCAAGAAGCATTTAGATCTGTTTAATTCTGCAGTCTTTTTGTCCTGTTTCAATAAATGCATTCATAATGTAAATGGTAATGAATGTTGGCATATATATGCGACGTTTTAGATAAGAAAATATTCTGTGATTCGTGTATGTAAGTTTATTTTTATACAGAAATATATCAAGACGATGTGTATTTAGATTTCCCCAATTTTTGTAGACTCCTTTCACTATGAGATAATATTTAGAGTCTGACGATATTCAACAACTAAAATCTACGATATTCAACCACAACACACTACAATATTCAATATTCAACTACTACACAATACGATATTCAACTACTACACAATACGATATTCAACTACAAACTGACTACGATATTCAACTACTAACTGACTACGATATTCAGCTACCAACTGACTACGATATTCATCTACCAACTGACTGTGTGTCGACATAAGGCTGGTTTTTAAGCATGTTTGGTCTGCTTAGGTCTGTGTGTTTGGTCTACTTAGGTCTGTGGGTAGGATTATATATATATATATATATATATATATATATTTCATTAAAAAACAAATACTATATTTGGGTCACTTTTCTATATTTTATCCTCATGACGTGGTACGTAGTCACATGGTATGCCATAGAAAGTGCACAAAATGTATTCTCAAATTTGAACATTACAAAGATATTAAATCAACATTAATATTTGAATGATCATTAAATATTTTATTCAAATGTTATAGTTTATTTATTAATATTTCAAATATATTCAAATATATTTCAGTACCTGAGATCTTCAGATCTAATTAATGCACATCAAATACATTCAAGGCTCAAATTAATGATTTATGTTTTTCTTATGCAGATTAATGAATATAAATTTATTTAAAGTAACTCAAACACTGGAAATAAAAAACAATACAGATTTTTCTCTTTAAAATAATATTTTGAAACCTTACAACCATTAACAAACATGCATATGTAAATTAGTAGAAACAGCAATTTCTTTAGTATATGTAAGTAATACAATTAGTAGAACATCAATTTCATTAGTATAATTATGTAAGTAATACAATTAGTAGAACATCAATTTCATTAGTATAATTATGTAAGTAATACAATTAGTAGAAACAACAATTTTATTAGCATTTTCTCATGTGGTTGAGTGTGACACACATCAACGCACACACAGTTATTAATTGAAAATATTCACAAGCAATTTAATGAATAAATGTTAAATGTATCATAAGATCAACTATAAAATTAAGTCTCTTTTGGATAGCTTCTAGAGTCTAGACTGTTCTACGTTTTCTCCATACTATTATAATCATTATACATAATAATTATTATGATGCAATTTAGTTAAGGCACATTTAATACTCACATATATGATTTTTAAAAAAAATCACAAGCCTTGAAACAAAATTTATACAAAACACAGTGTTTACAGATTTTAAAAAATGAACAAAATTAAATAAATTAGAAATGAAAATGAATGTTAACAGGAATAATCTTCGGCTATGTCGTTACCGACACCGGACGTGAACACACTTCCAGACCAACCGAGCATATAACTACGAAATGGTCCATAGTTATGGTGATAGCATGCAAAAGCCACATTACTAGCATAACATATTCATGAAAATAAGTCATTCCCTTAATCCTTACACGGCGCATTCAGTAGAAATGGCAAAACTAGTGAAGACAGAGTTTTAAACATGAGAGGCACGCACCAATGTGTATAATTATTTCTGACAAACGACCTTCGTAAGCTAAAGCTCAATTTTTACTACACGCTACCATTTTTCTCCACGAGCATTTCACACTGTCAAGCATTTCACACTGTCGCTTTGCAGTTTGCATAACAAGAACACTTTCTGCTCTGGTATAAGGGAATACTCTAAAGGCAAGTGCTAACTGTAATGTAACACAATGGAAACTCGAACAGAATGCAGGCTGTAACTACAGAAAGCATAGATCGATTCATTTTCATTTTCGCAAACACAATAAAAATCAGGCATGAGTTCCTCCAGTGGCGGTAAAAAACAAGCAATTTCATGGCGAAAGTGCAATGGACTAAGACACAAACACTCATCATCAATGAGCAGAGATAAAGAATACATGTCAATAATATCAGCCTTTCAGGATCGAACTCCATGTTAACTGACTCACACACATTTCAAAATAATTTCAATACAGGATGCTTTCGGTACACATAGACATGGATATTCCCAAGTTATTTAAACGGAGTTATCATTGAGCCTTGTCCGTACATGTTCTATTAGGGATGATGAAAATAAACACAGAATCATCTTCCCAAACACAGAATCACCTCACCAAGCGCATTATCACCTCATCAAACACAGTATCACCTCACCAAGCACGGAAACACCTCACTATGTACAGTAAATGCTTCAACCATTTAACTGATTGCATTCCCAAGAAGCAACGTCTAAGTAGCATCGTGGAGAATTACAGGCAGTTTGGAAGGAAGCGGAAGACTAAGCAGTTTTTAATTTACTTTCTTAAAAGACTATTTTTGAAACATAAAATAGTAGTAATTTTTTTAACTTAATGTGTATGATTATGTGGTTTAGATTAAATAATATTCCATCCGCATATAAATACCAAATTCTAATTATTGTTCATTAAAATATGGAAGGATCTGTATAACATAGTAAACATTAGAAATGGTCATCGCAACAAAAACACGAACTAAACATTATTAGTTAATAACGAGGGGAGTTAAATCTCGAGTACACGTCACTAGGAAATATCTTCCTTATTAGAGGGACCACGCACGACAATAGTAAATCCGTCTGGTAATCCGCCAGTAAACTACATATCAAAGTGCTCTGAAAAAATAAGAAAATAAATCATTTTAGACACTGGATGCAGGAAAGAGTGATAGAAATTACTTGATTTGTCATTTCATTATATCGCTATTTGTCTTGTTATATTTTGTTGAGCTATTTTTTATTTTAATTTACTTTTGTAAATCATATAATTTCTCAGGCTGCTATTAAATAATGTTGATTTATTTTAATGCTTTTTTTCCCTAAAATCATGAACTGTTCAAGTTAGAATATATAGTTACTGAATGCTACGTGCAATAGTATTCAAAACAACTACTAATAACTTTTAATTTTAACCGAAAAGCAGACATTGTGTTTACAGAAATTCAGTTCTGACATAATTTGGTGATCACGGTTGATTTACAATTATATATTCTATTATGAGTTTTATGCTGACCAAAAAACATGGGGAAATCATTCAAAAACGTCTGGTGAATAAAATGACAATAACAAAATCTTCTAATTTATACATTAACATTTTGTCCACGAAAACCTAAAAATAGTTTGTGACTCGGGTATTACACTTTTGCAAATTCGATGTAGTTACATAAACTTATACTTTTACTACAAACACGATGTAGTTACATAACCATATACTTATATTTCAAACACGATGTAGTTACATAATCACATAATTATACTGCAAACACGATATATTTAAATAACCGTATTCTTATATTGCAAACACGATGTAGTTACATAATTACATACTTATACTGCAAAGACGATGTAGTTACATAACCATATACTTATATTTCAAACACGATGTAGTTACATAATCACATACTTACACTGCAAACACGGATAGATAGGTCAGGATAATGGCTTGTGTTGAGAAAAAAATTAAAGTATTAATCATCTCTGAAAGCGTACACAAGATAATTATTATCTTCAACAGGAAGCTTAACAAAAATAAGAATACTTGAGAAAGTAAAGAAATATTTAACGAAATATTCACAATATTATTCACTTAATGATAATTTCTCTTACCTCACACGGGTGAAATGCGCAGCCAAGCAGTAGCTTGATTATATTGATATACCTCTGTGGTTCCCCCCTCCAAGAAACATTGGTGACCCAAATATAATAGAGGTCGATCTCTCTATATAAAGGAATCCGGGTCAGGTCTATTACAGACCTTGTTAGAAAAGTTGCGGGGGGAGGGGGGCGGGGGATGCTGGTGGTGGTGGAACGTAGAACACTGGAGTTCTAAGGGAAGTTTTCTTAAGTCTACGAGACTATATTTTCTTATCGACTGTAAGGCTTTAAGATTTAAAGCCAAAAAAAAATATCTAGGTTGAATACCATTTGATATTATTTCACGATGTCAAACAGGAAACAAAGACTAGCAGCACCAAAATATATGTATATATATAAATATATATAGCAGTATGTCTGTGTAAATTTACCTTTAACATTGATATATAGCAGTATGTCTGTGTAAATTTACCTTTAACATTGATATATAGCAGTATGTCTGTGTAAATTTACCTTTAACATTGATATAAGAAATAAACAAATTCGCTGGATAAACTTTAACTAAATTCATAAATCAATTCATAATATCACAGTATTAAATAATAAAAGAAAAAAACAGAATGAAACATGCCTTCAGGCAGGCACAAAATCTCAGAATAAAATGTATAGATAGCCATTGTGGAGAGAACTTTCTAAAGAAGCGATCAACAACTACATCCGCAAAATATTGTCATTCAATCAAAGTAAGCGAATAATGCACACTAGGGAAACAGAAGATAAATTTAGCAAACCAAAATGTGGCTGTTCCAAGTACACACATTTGAATATTTTGGTCGAACACAGCAAGCAGATATATAAACACAATTAACTAAACTAACAGCAACGGCAAACACACAAACAAGCCGAGGCTAATGCAGCAGAAAGTACAACACGCTTCATGATGAAGAAAACCAACAGTCACAACAGCACTCCTAAACCACTTAGCATTATAAACATGGCTGATACGATCCGTTCTCACAGAACTGCATAAGCCCATTATTCGCGGAGGTCTAAGCAGGAAACGCAATCCTACACCTTCTTCCTGTACTTTCCTGCAGGCAACTATTTCTGTAATCCACAGTAGCGCATCGTGTTGAATACAATACCCCTAACTACAGTGAGTATTTCAACCTACCAACGCGTTCCCAATTCATGGCTAAATCTTTTCAAATGCAAAGTCTGCTTTCTCTCGGAGGTCTTGGTGCAATATCAAAAAGTTATTTTGACTTTAGAAAACAAACAGAGGAAAGTAAAATGACATTTTTATCAGTCTTCAACTTAATAGTGTAAAACAAAGTAAAATCATTCTATGTATGCATTCAGTTTGGACCGTAGCTCTAATTAAAGCCAGTCTTTATTTACCTTGTGCTGAACCTAGTAAAAGAATTATAAATCTGGCATGAAAACGTATTTTTTAGTACATGTCTCTCTTCCTGAAATAGACTTGACATACAAAGAATCTCCTTTTATTTCCTCCACAAGAAATAATTACTATCCTCAAAAATATGAAAATGGTTAACGTCTTGTTATACTGCTTTTGGATGTATTGTATAGTAAACATCAGTAGACTTGTGTAGTAAACATCAGTAGATTTGTGTAGTAAACATCAGTATATTTGTGTAATAAACATCAATAGACTTGTGTAGTAAACATCAGTAGATCAGTAGACTTGTGTAGTAAACATCAGTAGATCAGTAGATTTGTGTAGTAAACATCAGTAGACTTATATAGTAAACATCAGTAGACTTGTGTAGTAAACATCAGTAGACTGGTGTAGTAAACATCAGTAGACTGGTGCAGTATACATCAGCATAGTACGGGTATAGAATAATGTACATACCAAGTGCAAATTGTACAAGACAGATGTAAAGGAGCCGGTTAATGATGGACATCAAACCTGATACAGGTCATAGTGCAAAACAAAGCATTAATTCTTATACTGATTCATGAGACACAAAGTACTTTCACAGACTTGGTGCCATACCCACATGTTATCAGAAGAGGTCCCAGACTGTCTAACACTGTGATTCTGATGATTATGAATACGAAGGCACTATGCTAGATTCTTATAAATGTAAGTACGAGATTTAATGAATGCTTATGATGAATGATAAATAATGATATGATAAATATGACGATATTATGTAGGATTCTGATGATAATGAAAATAGCGATATTATGTAGGATTCTGATGATAGTGAAAATAGCGATATTATGTAGGATTCTGATGATAGTGAAAATAGCGATATTATGTAGGATTCTGATGATAGTGAAAATAGCGATATTATGTAGGATTCTGATGATAGTGAAAATAGCGATATTACGTAGGATTCTGATGATAGTGAAAATAGCGATATTATGTAGGATTCTGATGATACAGAAAATAGCGATTTATGTAGGATTCTGATAATAGTGAATATAGTGATATTGTTTAGGATTCTGATAATAGTAAAAATAATGATATTATGTAGGTTTCTGATGATAGTGTATATGCTAATATTGTGTAGTATTCTGATAAAAGTGAAAACATATTATGTAGGGTTTTAATGAAAGTGAATATGACGATATTTTGTAGGATTCTGATAATAGTGAAAATAACGATATTATGTACGTGCAACAAGTATTTTTACACTACTACGAGAGACGTCTTTAAGTGGGAGGAAAATATCATCCTTTACACTTGTGATAAATTGCAACTCTTGACTTGTGGGTGACGGACTGGAAGAGCATTCTCCTCAGATCATTCATAGTAATATAATGAACACTACAGAATAACTCTGACCTGGCACACGTCCAAAACAGAGCAATGAATACCATATATGAAAGCCTATATCATTCATCTTGTTAATTATTAAGCCCCCGCATTACTCTAATCTTTTATCCCAGTTATAAAATAACAGTTCGAGGGTGTTGATAAATAAAGAAAATTGAATTTATTAATATAACAATTAACAACATACAACACATCAATTCGATATTGATCAAATACAAATAATGAAATGTACAATGAATACATGAAATGTATAAGCAAGCATATACCTGTAAACAGTATTTTTAGTGTCAGACCTGGAAAGGCTTTCTTATTTACCATTATGATAGTGTATTTTTGGAATAAAAAAAACAGTGTCTGTTAACAAAACTAGTTCAATTGATTATGTTCAGACGACTTGAACAAAATACATCACAAGGTAAGAGAGAAGTTAAATAATTTCATGAAAAGGGTCAACATGGCATGTCTGGAGTTCTGTCCCCTTTTCTCTCTGTGGTTGGTGATGTCACAACTTCACATGTTGGCCTTCAGGCTCACCATCATATACAGGTTGTCAATCCTTACACAATATTATGTAAGATTCTGATGATAGTGAATCCGAAAAATTAAATCAAGTTATGATGAATACATTCAGAACAATAACATGTATTTTACTTCAGAAAGTGAAGTCATTCTATACAGGACTTCAGAGAGAGAGAGAGAGAGAGAGAGAGAGAGAGAGAGAGAGAGAGAGAGAGAGAGAGAGAGAGAGAGAGAGAGAGATGTTCCATATACAGGATTTCAGAAAAAGAAGGCATTCCATACAGGACTTCAGAAAGAGAAGGCATTTCATACAGGAAGTCGTTAAATACAGGACATGTTTCACCAGCTCCTTCGGATTTTAATCCAAGCTACCTTTGCTGAAAATTGGCATTTTCATTAAAAGTGAATTTCATTATTGTTACTGTTAGACGTGTGACTGCCAAAATCTGAAAGAAACTCAATACGTTTTGACAAACATGCATTAAGACGTTTTAATGGTGTTGAAATTTACTTGCTCACATCCTGAATTCTAGTTCACAGCTAGGATATTAAACTGTTTAGCTTTGATTCATATGTGAGAGAAATAATCAATCAAATTTAATACATATTTTTCTAATAATAATTATGTACAATACAGAATGGTGTCAAAATAATAATTTTGTACCATACAGAATGGTGTCAAAATAATAATTTTGTACCATACAGAATGGTGTCAAAATAATAATTTTCACAAATTATATAACACTCAAGCTACCTTAGGGCCGATTCCAAACTACAAGAGGAAGTTATTTATTACAAAGCATAAAGTGATTAACGATCATTGTTTATCAAATAGTTGAATGTTGTCTTTCTTTTTTACTCTTTTAGTTTCTTTTCGTTTTGTGATATATGACGTTGTCAAAGTTCTCGTGTGATCGATTTTAATTTTCTTTTAATTCAGGTGTGCTTATTGATGCAAAATCAAAGCATCTAACCGATGAATTGCACCATGCATTGGACAGATACAAGCTTCATCCAAGTGAGAACGATTCGCCGGAAGCGAGGAAGACAGTTAACGGAAGTAGCGACTCTTTTTCCTTCAACATCACATTTGACCCAGTCATCAGCTACGTGGACATAAGCGACAGTTTTGCCGTGAGCAATGCAAGTGAGTCGTGATCAGACGAAGAATATTTTCACTGCAATTGTTTTGTGCCATTTCTTTTAGAAGCCATTTCACAAATATGATCCTATAATGCGAAATGAGGCATTAGGACAATCATTTTACTAATATTTAGAAACAAGAGAAATTTTGACTACAACGCACAGACATTCGGATACACAAATATGCATTCACATATAGTTATGGACATGCACTCAGGCAGTCTTGACATTAATCTCTATCAATGTATTATCTATGTATTGTAGGTTGGTACTAGCAATAATATATTGAACCCAGAAATTGTGGAATCTGAGATATGTAAGAAGATGCACTCCTTTTTCTATCTATCTATCTATCTATCTATCTATCTATCTATCTATCTATCTATCTATCTATCTATCTATCTATCTATCTATCTATCTATCTATCTATCTATCTATCTATCTATCTATCTATCTATCTATCTATCTATCTATCTATCTATCTATCTATCTATCTATCTATCTACCTATCTATATATCTATCTATCAATCTATTATTATTATAATACCATTTTCCAAGATTTCTGTTGACAATCGGTTGTGAACCAAGGTCTCGGAATATAACCAAGATTTTGGGAGATCCAAGGTTTTACGGAGAATGTGGGCATTTCGAGGAGCGCTGCTTTGAGTATTGGGGTGAGTCTATGGTTTCCAGAGAATTTATTCATAACCTTCCAAATCAGATATTATGTTCCCCAACGATCCTATCACTACATGTTTCACTGTTTTACTAAATTACACTCTCTCTGGATTTCTGATCTAAGATCCTCATATTTTTCTATTTTGTCTTACTTTTGTTTTAATGTTTCTATCACTTGCAACAGTGAAAACAATGATTATTGTTGTTCTGTTATATTTATTGTGAACTTCGCGCAGGAATCTATTTATCTGATCTGCTCTTATTTCGAAGTTCCACAGTATTTTTCTTCTTCTGTTCCGGTGACTGCTTCTGGATGGGGATTTTACTCCAAAGTAAATTAAAATTACTTCTAAAGTACTAATCTCTAGTGCAAATATTTCTTTGCAGTTACCGGTCTTTTCAAAATAGCTTTCGTGATATCTATACGGTCTTGATTCATATCACATAAATATTTTTTTTTAGCCTTAGTAGAGAACCGAAAACAAATATTCAAGCTGCGCTTATTTATCTCGCACGACCGTTTTGTCAACACCGTTATGAAACGTACAAATTAAGCTGAGTCGAAGACCCAAGTGATGCACATGAACATAGCTTTTCCCTGGGTCTCTCTCTCCCTAGGGGCAAGCTTTCGTCCGAAAACCAATCACTATGAGTGCTTGCCTTTGATTGTAGTCTTTCAGCAGCATGTCAACGGGCAACCTATGTTTTCTTTCGCAGAGTGTAGCCGACAACAAGGCTACACACCGCCCTCCTAATTGTAACAAGAAGCGTTCCGCAATATACATATCGCTTTGTGCGCAGATGTACAGTTTACTACATCGATTTGGCTTAAAATGTCCTGCCGCTTGAGACCATTTTCAATTTTGCTTCCATCTCTGCATCTTTGTTCATTTCTAACGATCATGTTTATGTCATGCACTGTTTCTTTTGGTAGCGAACTTGTTTATGTCAAAAACTGCTTCTCTCATCACTGTCTCTTGGTCTGGAGGATTCAGGTTTTTGACATAATTATCACAACTTCCTCAATATATCATGCGTGAGGGAGTGTGTTTGTGTAATATGTGTATTATTTACGTTTGGGAAATGTACATTAACAAACAAATTATACGTGTAATACATAAGAATATGAACATTGTATGTAATAAAATTGATTAATATGTATATGGTCTATACAGTAATAACCGTAATGCACAGAATGATCTTTTCTGCAGGTGTATGAGTGCATTGCGTTTGTAGTGAAACACAGAGTATTTCGAGTCAAAGGTCAACTTAATATCAACATTTGTAATGGGCTTTGTTTGATTCGCACTCGATTAATCAATGATAATTATAATTGAAATTAATATTTCTCTAGCCGATTGTTTTGACTGTTGCTTTGCCAATGTTTTCAATCCCACAGCAGTGTACCTTCTACCAGTTTTTCTTAAGTTATAAAAAAGAATACAAACAAATCACCTCGAGAACCCAATGGAGTGTATGTACGATATTATTTGTGCACTATCTATGACGTAATCTTAGACCAATATTATTTAATTACTAACGGATAATACATACCACCTTGTCTCACTCTCTCTGTTTATAAATAGACGGGGAGGGAGGGGGAGAAAGAAACTTAGAGGCAAAGAGAGATGGAGACAGAATCAGAGAGAGTGAAAGGCAGATAGAGACAAAGACAGACAGGCAGAGAGACAGAGACAGACAGGCAGAGAGACTGAGACAGGCAGAGAAAAACAGAGATACAGAGAGACGGAGAGAGACAGAGAGAGAAGGAGAGCGACACAGAAAGAGGCAGAGAAAGAGAGGCAGAGAGACAGAGACAGACAGGAAGAGAGAGAAAGAGACACACAGAGAAAGACAGAGAGACAGAGAGAGGCAGAAAGAGGCAAACAGAGAGAGACAGAGGCAGACATACAGAGATAAAAGGAGAGAGACAGAGAGAGAGAACATTTTCATAACATTTTATTAATACAAATTCAAATGTATTTAATCAGTAATCTAAGAAATCAAACCCGGTGGTGTCTTAAAACTTTGACCTACCTTGGTCTTTATACTAAGTCTGTGCACGTACTGTACGTGAAAATGGAAAACAGGCAAATCAATCCCTATTATTAAAGGAGATGATCTTAAACTGTTAGGAAGCTGAATTATTATTTTTTACTAAATGAAAAGTTATCTTCGTGCACAATGATATTATTTCACGTCACTGTGTAGAAACAATAAATGGCGGAATGTCACATTAAGCGTGCCTCGTCGCTATGCATTTCATTAATTTGATAAAAATTTCGAAAAGCACTACTTTTATTATTTCAAGTTTGTTGTCATGAATATCTCTATTTCTCTTAGATACCTCGGACGTGATTCGTTCTAATAATAATTAGAAACGTCCCCTGAATCATATTGTATCCAATAAAAACACGTTTGTCTATGAGTCTTCCTCTCTTTCCCTATCTCTCACTCTCCCCCATCCCCCCACCCCTACACACACTTTTCATAGACGGATTTCGTGTTGCATACGCGTTGAAGATAATTCGATGACACTAGAATTTCCTCCACTCAATCTGCTGTTCAGAATCCGCGTCGTCTGCTCGTGCCGACATGCCACAAACTCCAAGAGATAGATTTATCTCCCTTTCTGAATGATATCAAACGACAAAATTCGCGGGAAAATCATCTATGAATCTTTTCTGATCACGTATTTCCTTTTCGGCTAGCATTCTCCCCCCCCAAAAAAAAAAAAATAAATAAATAAATAAAAAATAAAGTTGTATGCCACTCACCTACAGAGAGACAGATACACACGGATGCGAACATATTTATATACAAATACACACACACGCGTGTTTATGTGCCCATATAATCACCCACACAAGAACATGGTTGTGCTCGGCAAGACATATTGATACCGTTCATTGGACCGTGCTTGAAGATGACAGTGATGTGTATATAACACTCCAAAGTTCTGGGGGGGGGGGGGCGTGGTTCTCGTTCGGTTTAAGGCAAACCTTTTTGTTATTGTGCTTATTAGAAGCATAATTTGTGTTCGGTTTAAGGCAAATACAGATTATGCAAATTAATAGATGAAACAAAAAAACATAATTATACTATCTGGATGTGGGGTTCTGGCTGGAACGGAATACAGCAAAAAGATACAAAGAAGAGGCAAAACGCATACAACTATGTGAGAACTATGAAGCAAAAAACCCCAAACCTGAAGCAGTTACCGAAAGAGAAATAAAAGTAATGTGGGACATTGAGATAAGAAAACATCGAGTGTTTCCTGCACGAAGACCAGACATTGTAGTTCTCAATAAGTCTAAGAGAGCAGCAGAAATAATCAATGTCGCTGTTCCAAGTGAAGAAACATAAAAACAAAGGAAAGAGAATAAATAGAAAAATACCAACATATCAGATTAGAAATCCAGAGACCGAGTGGAATGTAAAAACAGATGTGATATAGTTATAGGAGCCTCGGGATGCATAACATCTGAGTTGGAAGGATAGCTAAATAAACTATCAGACTCACCCACACTTCTTAAATGGTGCTCCTCGGAATTGACTACATGCTCCGTGAAACCTTGGATATCCCAGCATCTTAGTAAGATTTCGAGACCTTGGTTCATAAGCTACAGTCACCAGAAGTCGCGAGGAAAAGACTGAATATTAATGATGATGATGATGATAATGATGATGTTGATGATGATGATGATGGTAATGGTGCTGATGATAATGATGATGAAAATATACATTGTTATCATAATTACTCAAACAAACAAACAAATCTCTCTATCTATCTACCTACCTATCTATCTATCTATCTATCTATCTGCTGCCCCTATTTCTAAACTTAATCTTTATTCCATTTGTTAAATGTCAGCATGACACGACCTTCGGGTACGGCGCATAATGATATTCTTGTAAGTACCCGAGTTAAAATAACAACTCAGATAAAGAATATGCTAGAACTTGCTGATGCAATTCAAACTGGTTCCAAGCTGATAAGTAGTTTTTTTTTCTGACTAACAGTCTCAACCGTGTTCATAACAATTTCATCCGATGAGGATAGAACTTTGTTGACGTAAAGTTACTTTGTTGACGTAAAGTTACTTTGGTTTTGACGTAAAGTTATTTTGTTGACGTATAGTTACTTTGGTTTTGACGTAAAGTTACTTTGGTTTTGACGTAAAGTTATTTTGGTTTTGACGTAAAGTTACTTTGGTTTTGACGTAAAGTTACTTTGGTTTTGACGTAAAGTTACTTTGTTGACGTATAGTTACTTTGGTTTTGACGTAAAGTTACTTTGGTTTTGACGTAAAGTTACTTTGGTTTTGACGTAAAGTTACTTTGTTGACGTATAGTTACTTTGGTTTTGACGTAAAGTTATTTTGTTGACGTATAGTTACTTTGGTTTTGACGTAACTCAAGTCTGGTCATAAAGGCGATCGTTAGCTTATGGTAAGCTTATGACTGATAAAAAAGAATGGACTTGAAATATTTCGTACATGTTTACTATTGATCTATTTTTTTAATTGGAGAATGCTTTATGCAGCTGAACCATTATTTCTATGTACAGTAATTTGATTGCGCTGTATATTATACTTGTGAATTTTGATCGATGCTATATTTTAAAAGTTACGTTTGTATCAGGCAAATGAATACTGTTGCAGGATTTGTAAGTTGAATATATGTAAGTGTGATACCTCTGGGCCGCTTCACTCGTTATGTTTATTATTTATTAATTAATAAACACATAACTACTTTCTACTGATCGAAAATCTAATTTATAGTTATTAATAATTTTCCCATAAGACCAATATGTCTGTCATTCGGCGGATTATGAGAGTGTCGTAAAATAATAATAATAAGATAGACGTTTTAATGTTACATACTATTTCTGCAGGTGGAAACTTCTTACTAAAGAATTAATAAAAATCCGTCTTTTATTTATATACAGCAAATCCCCATCCACTCATTTACTTCAACATAAGGTTTCAATGTGTGTGCAAGAAGATTAATACATTTAACAATAACTGTATACATCAGCAATCAAATATAACTCATATGAATATAAACAAACGAGTGTTGACAATTACATCACTTCCCAAGAATGTCTGAATAAACGTTAGCCACTCATTCAGTTATTCTAGCATAGGCATCAGCAGTCAAACTAGAAAGAAAGAAAGAACGAAAGAAAGAAAGAAAGAAAGAAAGAAAGAAAGAAAGAAAGAAAGAAAGAAAGAAAGAAAGAAAGAAAGAAAGAAAGAAAAAAGAAAGAAAGAAAGAAAGAATAAGAGAAAGAAAGAAAAAGAAAGAAAGAAAAAAGAAAAAGAAAGAAAGAAAGAAAAAGAAAGAAAGAAAGAAAGAAAGAAAGAAAGAAAGAAAGAAAGAAAGAAAGAAAGAAAGAAAGAAAGAAAGAAAAAAGAAAGAAAGAAAGAAAGAAAGAAAAACATAATTGTTGACTGATAGAATAAGTGATGGTACACAGTCCAAGAGAAAAAAAAGGAATAGGAAAATAATGACTAACTTATAGATACCTGTGGATGGATGGATAAAGGCAACATAAAGGTAAAAGGATGTCTAAAACAAACAAAATATAATTCAAATCCACTTGCCAGAGATTTGACACTAACGAGCGATATGAGAACAAAATCGTGACCCTTGACGATTACCACCGGAAACATGTCGAGAGGATTGTCCTCGACCAGCCACGCTAATCAGAAACCGAAATCTGATAATTTCACGTTTCAAGGTCAGTACATTACAAAAGCAGCGAGTTACTTGAATTGATTTCTATTGTCACAGTTTTACGAGACTGAATATGATAATTAATTAAGACAAATGTCGTTCATATGTACTGTACACATCCCTCGTAAGTAAAAAAACCTTACCTGACTAAGTTACCGTAAAAGTTTATTGATCCACCCACTCATCCATCCGTCCATCTGTCGTCCATCCATCTATCCGCACATTCTCTTCATGATACTCTATCCATCTATCTCCACCTCTGTGTTAACTTTCTTTTTCTATCTATCCTTAATGTTTCTCTCTCCCCACCCCTTCTTTAAATCTTATACCTCTAGATTTTTCAGTCATTCATTAAGCCTACCTACCTACACATCTATCTATCTATCTATCTATCTATCTATCTATCTATCTATCTATCTATCTATCTATCTATCTATCTATCTATCTATCTATCTATCTATCTATCTATCTATCTATCTATCTATCTAACGTGAAACCTTTCTGCTAGTCTTTCGATTGAGCCGTCAAACTAGTACATACTAGCCTGGCAATAGTCTCTTCTAGCAGCTGGTGTGCTAGTCCTAGCCTGCAAGTCTTAGGGGCACTAAACGCACCCACGAGATACTAAGCAAGTTACACAGGGAATAAACCAATTTATTAAAAAAGCAAGTTAGATTGATTACCCTTCTGTGGCGAAAGGAAAGAGTGGTTTACTTAAGGGTGAGGTTTTTTTTTTTTTTTTTTTTGGTAGGAGAGCTTGACGGAAAAGGTTGCAGTAGTGATGAGGGCGTGTAGCGAGAGGCTTAGAACGGGAACAAAGAAACCAGTGTCCAAGAAAAAGAACATCACGTATAGCCCAGAGGCTGTTGGTCGAAGATGTAGGGATAATTGAGCTGAGAGTGATGCGTGATCTTTAAATGTGTTAATATTTGCAGTCTTCTGCATACACGCGCAGACGCACACACAAACCTATACCCATATGCACATTTCTGTGCACACACGCATGCATGCACTCACGTGCACACACACGCATACATGATCACGCTCGAGGGCGTGTGCATTTGTTCTGCTTCGTAACTATTTCAATGGTGCGATTTTTTTTTCATTATTGAAACAGTTTGAAAATTTCACCTGTTTGGGAATTTCACCTGTTTTAAGCTACAAACTGTCTCATGCAATCAAATTTTGCTTTGTCGATCAGCCATAATTATGGGCTATGTTCAATAAAAATCATGAAATAGAAACGAAATAATACAACCATAAATCTAAGCTATTAAGTTTTCTTTTCATTCAGGAAACAATTCATTTCTGACATTATCTGTGTGTGGCGTTCTCAGAGAAATTAGAGAATGTGGAAGATGGGCGATCTCCGGGTGTCTAGAAATTATAATTATCCGTAATGTGATCAATAGGCTGTATTTTAAAATTTCATTCTCTGTGGGACTTAGCGATGCGTCATCTCTGACACCGAAAAAGTCCCTTCAGCGCAATGTATTCTGCCGCTACACTCCCTTCAGCGTAATATATTTTGCCTCTACACTCCCTTCAGCGTAATGTGTTTTGCCTCTACACTCCCTTCAGCGTAATGTATTCTGCCGCTACACCCCCTTCAGCGTAATGTGTTTTGCCTCTTCACTCCCTTCAGCGTAATGTATTCTGCCGCTACGCGCTGGACCTTCCGCATTGATTAGACCGGGTTATTTCTGCTTTAAAAAAAAATATTTAAACATACATTTATTCGTTATTTTCTTTGTTTTAAAGTCTCTCTGAGCAAAACATCGAGAGCGACAGTTTTACATAACAAACGCAACCCCACTGTTAAAAAGCTTTATCGCTGTAATTTAGACAAGGGCATTGGGGCAATAAACTGCCCTGTCGCGACGGTTTGTCGCAAACCAAGGAAATGTCATTGAGGGGTGCCATATACTTAGGTTGGGAGTCGTCTAGAGCAGAATTCAATATTCATTTCACTGATGGATAGGAGGCAGAAAAGGTTTCGTTCAGAACAAAAATATATGTAGCTATATTTGACTTAATGTTCTTCAGTGTTCCTCTGAGATGGCTATAAAAGTTTACGTGAAATGTTCAAAAACCTCGCAGGACGTAACTTATATGTGGATAGATTGCAGATCCTAGGATACATAAATAGTATTAAACTGGATTAGACTAGAATAGACTGATCACATTTAGCTTTAAATTGCTTATAATAGCTTAAATTATCTTAAACTAGTTTAGAATAGTTTATATTAGCTTATCTTACAATAAATTTAGAATAGATTATTAACTTTGACTTAAAATTGTTTACATTTACTTAAACTAGTTTAGAACATCAATGACACTAATTTACAATAAATTTGAGAAATACCTGTCGTAATACGTATAGATATGTATACCTATACACACTGTACATTTTACATATATGCATGATTGTTTATGAACTATGCAAAATAAAGTATATATATATATATATATATTAAGACAATATTTTAAACAATCGTTATCAGTCATACAATACTAATAAATAATGATTTGATTTAATTTTAAATCTGTAAGAAAGTTAGCAGTACGGAATTAAAAAAACCACATTATTTTTAATGAGGAATATTTTGCATTGCTCACTAACGTTTTGACGGTATTTCAGATTTGTTGCTTTTGCTTTTCTTCCTGGAGGGAGGGGGAAAGGGTGGAGGACCAAAAGATTGAAGCTGTCACTATGGGGCTTAAATGCACTTTTGGCTGTGACACGATTCCACGGTCAAATCAATAAATGAAGTATTGCAATTATTTCAACTAACCGAACCCAGCGCCTCGTGCGTGTCACGTTTGATTACTTTCTTGTGTGGGCAAGAGAAACCACAGCGTCGTAGTTGCTGTTTGATTCGTTTACTGTTTCCGCGTGCATAAAGATGAAACAAGGACTACGATAATGACTCTCAATATTCTGCGGTAATCTCTTTTGGGACTCAATGCAGTGGTGCCCTCTGTTGCGATACAATAACTTGTGATTCAGCACTGAGCGATACACTCTGTAGTGACTCAACACTGAGCGATGCAATATGTTGTGATTCAGCACTGAGCGATTCAATAACTTGTGATTCAGCACTGAGTGATACAATATGTTGTGACTCAGTACTGAGCAATGCAATATGTTGTGATTCAGTACTGAGCGATGCAATATGTTGTGATTCAGTACTGAGCGATGCAATATGTTGTGATTCAGTACTGAGCGATGCAATATGTTGTGATTCAGTACTGAGCGATGCAATATGTTGTGATTCAGCACTGAGCGATAAACTATGTAGTGACTCAGCATTCAGTGGTGTTCAGCACTCTTACTCAATACTCATTATTTCACTCATTCAGGTCTTAGTATTCAACATTAACATTACTTGCACTCAGTATTTATAAACGTACTCCGTGTCACACGATAGATGTGGTGGTCTGATACATGCAATTAGCTCTAATGCACACAGGTCAATACTCTAATCCACATCTTGACGAGGCAGGTATTCACTCTCAATCAGCGCAATGGTATGCAATTTGCTGCGATTAGTAGGGACTCGTCGACACACACACACACACACACACACACACACACACACACACACATATATGTACACACCACACACGTATGCATAGACACGTACACACACGAACATACATACGTACACGTAAACACAGACACGTACACATACGTACACACATTCACCCCAACCCCCCTGCACATGACATAAATGAACAATACATAATAGTATTACATTACAAGACTCTAACAATAATGAAAAAATAATTTAACATATAATATTTAACATTTATTCAAAGAAGAAGAAAATACGGTATGAATGAATTGCATGAGCAATCATTCTGACGTTGATGGACAGTTGGAATATGTAGTTACAAACCTGTTTCATTAATTTATTTCTGCTTAGTGGAGATTCTTTCTCAGTTATACTTCACTTCTCTTCCAGTATAATTGCCAGACATGCAACCATTCAGCAAAGTTGACTAATACTAATTCCACTCACATTTTACACTCCTCCATTCACATTTAACAACCATTCACATTTAACACTCACACATTCACATGTAACACTCCCCCATTTATATTTAACACCCATTCACATTTAACACACCCATTCAAATTTAAAACACATTTAGCACTCACACATTCACATTTAATATTCAATCATTCATATTAAACACACATTCACATTTAACACTCAACCATTCATATTAAACATACATTCATATTTGACACTCACCCATTCACATTTAATATTCACACACTCACCTTTAACACTTACCCTCTCACAGTTAACACTCACACACTCAAATTTACGCCCATTCACATTTAACAACCATCCCCATTTAACATTGACCCATTGGCATTTAACACTCACACACTCACAGGTAACACCCATTGACATTTTAAACTCACCCATTTCACATTTAACATTCATCCTCTCACATATAACTCTCACACACTCATATTAAACACCCATTCACATTTAACACTCTCACACTCATATTTTCATCCTTTAACCAATAATTCTTTCAACTGGAAGTATACAGTACCGCTTATAAGACAAAACAGGCAACCAAATACTATGAAGTTCAAATTTAGTAAAATTCACGTTTTCATCACAGGAGTAATAATTATGATTTATTAATGAAAACGAAATTCCCATTTCATGACTGATAGGACAGAGTAACTGACATTGTGCTATAATTGGACACATACGGTACCGCAATCATCACTCAGTATTGCACTGTTAACGTTCAGTACTCAGATTAAACAACGCTGAGTGTTAACATGCACACACACTCGAAATGAACCTGCCATTTCCCATGCAATTAGTAGAAAAGAAAATTCGCTTTTTCTCTTTCGCATTTTCTATTGATACATAAAAATATATGAGAAGAAAGAAATATTAAATGAAGAGAACAGCTTCGTAATTATAATTTGGAGACCCCGATAATCATAAGATCTTTGAATACTAAATATTGCACTAACATTCCGTATTCATATTATACTGTTAACACTCAATATTCATATTATACTGTTAACACTCAGTATTCATATTATACTATAAACACTGATGATTCATATTATACTGTTAACACTGATGATTCATATTATACTGTTAACACTGATGATTCATATTATACTATTAACACTCAATATTCACATTATACTGTTAACACTCAGTATTCATATTATACTGTTAACACTCAATATTTACATTATACTGTTAACACTGACGATTCATATTATACTGTTAACACTCAATATTCATATTATACTGTTAACACTCAGTATTCATATTATACTGTTAACACTCAGATTTCATTATTGCAATGTTAACAGTATTCAGTAATGCAGTGTTAATTATTCAAATGTTAGGATTCAGTTTTCAGCATTGCTCTAATAGGTCTCATAATTAATTATCTCACTGTGCTAGGACTCATTACTCTATTTAATACTCTATTAGAACCCAGAATTCGGAGTACACACAATTAATTATAAGTCAGATTACTTAAAAATATTCACAGATCTTTCTCACATACAATCTTCTTAAAGAGTGCATGCTTACTTTTTAATCACAATATGTGTGACTCTTCTACTGCAGACAAAAGAAATAACTTCAATCCAAAGAAATGAAAGTTTTGTTTTAACTGATTCCAACTCTCACCTAGTAATAGAAATAAGAAAGTTCTTCTTTGGTATAAGTTCATGTATATATTTGCATGATACACACTTTACTAAACAATATGAATGTTGTGTTCTTCTGTCAAAGAAACGTCCACTGTGCATGATACGCAGTTTACTAAACTGTCTGAATGTTGTGTTCTTCTGTCAAAGAAACGTCCACTGTGCATGATACGCAGTTTACTACAAAAACAATGCTTTTTTGATGTTAAAGAAAAGTTCACTTTGCAATGATCACAGTGCTCCAAACAGTCAAAAATGCTGTCAAAGAAAAGTTCACTTTGCAATGATCACAGTGCTCCAAACAGTCAAAAATGCTGTCAAAGAAAAGTTCACTTTGCAATGATCACAGTGCTCCAAACAGTCAAAAATGCTGTCAAAGAAAAGTTCACTTTGCAATGATCACAGTGCTCCAAACAGTCAAAAATGCTGTCAAAGAAAAGCTCACTTTGCAGTGCGTATCAAATAGTGTTGAGTTTTCATTTGATTTTAAATCTTCCTATATTATAGCAGGTGAGATTTAGGATCTGCTTTCGTGTACATTGTCATTTCTATCTATCTATCTATCTATCTATCTATCTATCTATCTATCTATCTATCTATCTATCTATCTATCTATCTATCTATCTATCTATCTATCTATCTATCTATCTATCTATCTATCTATCTATCTATATATCTATCTATCTATCTATCTATCTATCTATCTATCTATCTAATCTAATCTAATCTATCTATCTATCTATCTATCATGATTATTATACAAGCATATGGATAACATGATTAATGATATTATTTTAATAATGATACGAACATGATGTAATTAAATTGTAATGGATGTCTTACTGTCATTACAATCACTGCTGGTTTTGATGATACTAGTGACATTTCGTCTGAATTAATTATTGTTATTATGGGGTGATGATGAGGATACTGATAAAGACAGACAAGGATGATTACGCTTATATTTGCAACACTTTTCGATTGATGACAATACTGATAACACGCATGATGATAATGGTCATGTAGATTATGATGTTGATGATGATTATATTTTTAGTTAATCATTTCTAGTCTCCATTGTTTGGTTTCTCAAGTGTGCAGCCTGATTGCACATGACGTCACCGCAATTCTGGGAATCACCAATGCGTCATCACTTCCGACAATCCAATCGTACAGCTCTACATTTAATGTACCGTTTCTCAGCCTCGGTTCCACCCAGAACTTGTCGTCTTCTGCACCTTTCCAGCTCTCCCTCCGACCCCCTTTCATGGCGGCCATAGTGGATGTACTCCGATACCACGAGTGTGTCTTGTCTCTCTATGTTTACGACTCTGATGAAGGTAACTCACCCTGTATTCTCTCTATGTTTACGAATCTGCAGAAGGTAACTCATTGTGTCATGTCTCTCTATGTAACACTCTGATGAAGGTAAATCACTCTGCTTTGTCTCTCTGTTTACGACACTTATGAAGGTAACTCACTGTGTTTTGTCACTCTAGGTCTCTCATGAAGGTAGCTCACTGTATTGTGACTCCAATTAATGTAGCTCACTGTATTGTGACTCCAATTAATGCAGCTCATTGTATTGTGACTCCAATTAATGTAGCTCACTGTATTGTGACTCCAATTAAGGTAGCTCACTGTATTGTGACTCCAATTAAGGTAGCTCACTGTATTGTGACTCCAATTAAGGTAGCTCACTGTATTGTGACTCCAATTAAGGTAGTTCACTGTATTCTGACTCCGATTAAGGTAGCTCACTGTACTTGCTATGATAACATTGCGATGGCACGGTGTGGTAAGGCCTGGGTGTTGGTTGCTATGGCACGTCTGTTAACGCCTCACACTTTTCTAATGGCTTGTGTGCAATCAGGCACAAGAGTTAAAAGTCGTGTCAAACGGAGACTTCCTTATCTAGTTGATGATGAAACTGATAATATAGACATAAGTTGTCCTTGCAGTGTTGATCGAATGTTGTGCTTGACTGTACTGTACAGTTATAGTAAGTAATTGAATTTATTGATTTAATATAATGACAATGTCCTGACTGTATTGTGCAGTTATAGTAAATAATTGAATTTATTGATTTAATATAATGACAATGTCCTGACTGTATTGTACAGTTATAGTAAATAATTGAATTTATTGATTTAATATAATGACATTGTCTTGACTGAATTTAACCTAAAATGTTTTTATTTGGCTGCATAGAATGGATGAATGACGTTATCAAGTGTGTCGACTGACTGCAATAACTGAATACACTGATTCAATGTATAACTGAGTGAACTGATTACATATATTGATTGAATGCAGTAGTTCAATCATTTCACTCAGTGTGTACATCGGGTAGATCGATTGCATGTGTTGGTCAAATGAATTGGATGAAAACATTATTTCAACGCATACAATGAATCAGTTGAGTTCAAGTATTGACTGAATGAACTAACAAAATCTACTTGATTGAATACTGTGATTAAACCATCTCTTTCACCACTTTCGCACACAAAACATACGTTGGCAAATTGTTACTAATATCTGTGCAAGGTCGCGATTGATGTTTCTTACTGTTAGTATTCGGGAGAAGTGAAAAGTACAGAATGAATCTTCGCAAATGCAAATGAATGATAAACATGACGCACACTAACACTCTGGATGACTTGGTGGCGTCGTCTTAATGATTTCATCAAACTTATTATTTTAATTACGACGCGTGAGCAACTATCAATCAAAGCCTACTTCCATTTTCAACAAAATGTCAAAAATAAATATCATCAGTTATCGATAACTCTGAAACCTAACCGCCTCTGCCAAAGCTAAAGTAGCTAGCAACACTCACAAATTTGAGCTCATCAAACTTTCTGAAAGTTCGGTGTCCATCTATTGTTCGCAACACTCACAATGTGAGCTCATCAAACTTTCTAAGTTCGGTGTCTGTCTATTGTTCGTCGTCTATGCAGTACTTAGGAAATGGTATTGGAAGGGGGAGGTGGGAACGAAGGCGCGGGATTACTGACGAACAGAATTTTATAGCTTTTGAGGAACGAAATAATACCTAAGAGAATTGATCAGGTGGCTTAAATTTGCAAGATGTGTAATGAGCTAAAAGGGATATATATATATATATATATATATATATATATATATATATATATATATATATATATAATTTTTTCTTGACATTTGAGCGATCGGATGCTGTGTCACTTCGGCTAACGGAAACTTTGAATCTCAGAGAATGATAGTATTGCGTTAGAAGTCATCAATGTTTGTACTGCATTATTAGTACGCGTGTGATTGAGAATATTACGTTGTAAGTCGTCAATGTTTGTACTGCATTATTAGTACGCGTGTGATTGAGAATATTACGTTGTAAGTCATCAATGTTTGTACTGCATTATTAGTACGCGTGTGATTGAGAATATTACGTTGTAAGTCGTCAATGTTTGTACTGCATTATTAGTACGCGTGTGATTGAGAATATTACGTTGTAAGTCGTCAATGTTTGTACTGCATTATTAGTACGCGTGTGAATGAGAACGATGAAAAATGTTGATTAAAATGACTGCTTGAGAGACTGATTAATATACTGATATATTTTGACGGAATGTTAATAAGTTGTGGCTGAAATACCGATTAATTAATTAATTTATTGATAGATGTAATATCTTTTCCTGTTGTTTGAGGGGATAAATGAGTAAATGTAACTGAGTAATTACTGAAACGTCGGTTGTTGTTTTTCTAATGAGAAAGATTGGTGCAAAATAAGTTTTTATAATATGCCAATTTAGTTATTACAACGCGGTGTAAAGCGTATGGGGTGGTGGGTGGTGTAATGTTAGGGTACATACAATAATAATAATGATGTATTACAATAAATAAAAGAAATGTTTCAGGAAATTATTTTTAAAATATCAGCTAAAAAAAAATAATAATTGGAAGTTACGCAACGAACATCTGAACCAAAGTGACCGAGATTTAATATTTCCGTAATTCGTGTTCTTGGCTAAAAGGGTTGAAAAAATGCGCAGTAACTTCCGAATGCGAAATGTGAGACATTGTGAGAAGAATGCTGCCAGTTTAAATCAGTATTTCGTACGCCATTGCCCGCATTAAAATGCCGATGATCTATTGGCGTGGCAATAACGCCGCATTGAAAGTGCGTAATATTACTCTTAGTAGGAAAGGATAATAAAATTACGTTTTCGTAATTTGCTGTAACAACAGAGAAAAGGAACAAAAAAAACCCTAAAATACCCGCCACGTTAATCCAAACATATTGCTCCTTAATGATTCCCCGCACTTCCCGTTTAAGCAATATTTTTACAATGATATTTATGTATGCAGTTAATATTCCTATAATATAAGTAACATAAATAAAAAGCAATTCTTTCTTACAGAACACGCTACACGTGTGGATTGCAGTATAAATCATATTTTCTAATTACCGGTTGTTCGGAATACGTTTGTCTGGTGGATGTGCAAATCGGAGTGGGAGTTTACTTCAAGGAAATGAGTATTAATACGTGCATGAAATACTTATTTTGAATCGGGTGGCGACCGAATTTTATTACTAATTACTACTCCTGCGATCAACAAACACCACATGAACTAAGAATGACTTTGATTAACAAAATGTATGGACTAGATTTTATAGACTATAATATTACTAAGTACAATTTTAATTTAAGTTTTAATTTAAATTCTGCACCAGCTGATTGCATAACAACAGTTGTAATTTAGTTCTCAAGTCATTAGCCATTAGAAATTAGAAAAAGTGAATATTGTGATCACACAGATGAAATGTATTACATTCACATACACACACACACACACACACACACAGACATACAAATGACGGCCTGTTATTTACGATTTTACTGGTTGACATACGCTTAAAGGATCTTTTCTGAAGTCACCGTCTTGAGCTCTGGAGGATAAAGATTACTGGCGGGTATTTCGCTCTGAAAGAGTTTCCTTCGGGGATCGAACGCTTACCACTCGAGAGAGGCTAGTGTCATTTGTTCTGCGGTACTGCATGTACAAAAAATATTCTTTCTTTCTATCTATCTATCTATCTATCTATCTATCTATCTATCTATCTATCTATCTATCTATCTATCTATCTATCTATCTATCTATCTATCTATCTATCTATCTATCTATCCATTGATCTATACATCTATCTATCCATCTATCTATACTTGATTATATTAAGTATTATTTTATTTTATTGTAATTAAGAGATGAGTCCAATTTAACGAACAGAATCTCTGAAGAAAGTTTTCATTATTGATTTTCTAGCTGACAGTATTCATCCACTCGCTACAAAATGTCAGATAGATTAAAATCTTATATACTTTGGAGTATCTTCAAATAAATTGAATTTTATTTCTCGAAAGTGAAACTGTAAAAAGTCACAAAACAATATGTTTTTAATCAGAAACTTCTCAGGCAAGACTTGTTCAGGAACCACGCCAGTCACTCAAGATCGATAATTCCTGGACAGCGGATACGCCAAAGATGAGATGGGAAGATGTTTAAAGAGGACATTTTCATTTGTAATATAAAGATTTTAAAATTGTATTTGTCATTTTCAGAATCCTTTCATAGCGTCAATAAATATGAGTCAATGTTAAACTGGTTGCGTCTTCAAATAGTTCTTGCAATATTACAACAATGTTAATAGTATTGTTAACAATGATCACTAACATTTGACTCATGTTATCTTATTTATTTAACTTGTAATGTACACACATTTGCAGCTGTATAAGAAAAAGTATAAATGTGATTTACTGAGAAAAAGCATCGCATCAATTGTATCATCATATATTTGTAGCATATTAATATCATCCAAGACTCTACGTGTTGGGTGGCAGAAGTGAAGCGATTTCATTAGGACAACTTGATGAGTTTTAAGATACCATCCTGTGACTCATCAGCTGTCTGACAATGATACTCAACTGTGCAAATAATGTTGCCAGAATGAAATCGCTCCCATCATCCATCCAACATTTTAGAAAAAAAATTATTTCTGGTGCATTCTTCTTATGGGCTGAATAAAGGAAACTGGTCTATTAACATACTTTTGATAGATCTAATAGCAAAGATTGTCTGGAGTTGAATGTTTGCATTACAATCTGTTTTAGTTTGGACACAAATGATTTGAACCACGAACCAATCACTGTCACGAATGCCAAAAGGCATCCCGGTGTGATGGAGAATTGTATTCTTCAGTCTCAGACAAAAGTGAAAGGCTGCAGGTACGGCAGGAAACATTGAGGTCAAACTGTTTCCGTTATTCAAAATAGAATGAAAGTCATTAACATTATTCAAAGTAGAGACTGAAAGGCATTAACATTATTTAAAATAGAAAGAAAGACATTAACATTATTCAAAGAAGAGGGAAAGTCAATGCCAGTATTCAAAATAGAAAGAAAGGCATTAACATTATTCAAAGTAGAGACTGAAAGGCATTAACGTTATTTAAAATAGAAAGAAAGACATTAACATTATTCAGAGAAGAGGGAAAGTCAATGCCATTATTCATAGTAGAAGGAAAGTCAGTAATACTATTTAAAGCAGAGAGAGAAAGATATTAACATTATTCAAAGCAGAGAATGAATGTCATTAACATTATGCAAGGCAGAAGGAAAGTCATTAATATTACTGAAAGCAGAAGGAATGTCAATACCCTTATTCACAGGAGAATGAAAGTCAATGCCATTATTCCCAGCAAGATTATTCAAAGCAGAAAGAAACTCGCGAAACATTATCCCTAACATGTGGAACGCTTCGTAATCTTTACACAATAACTTTATAAAAACCAAATTGATATTATTTTGTGCTTAATGTGCCTTTCCTATGATTGTTTTATATTTCTGAATTATTTTATTACGGTTTTGAATTTTGTTTTACCGGCAATCCGGATTTTTCGAGCAACTTATCCAAAATTGCAGCTTTCAGCACACAAGCAAAAAGGTGAGTTGCAAATACATATTAATTCTGTATTAGAAAAGTAAAAAGCATTATGTTCTTTTAAACAAGACTCTTACCAATTATATTAATGTAAAAAAGTTGGCATATTTCAGTTTAGGAAGAAGTAGGAAGCCTACGATGGAGCGTTCCACAAGTGGAACGCTAGCAGCGAATGCCCCCACTCACTGTATATTACTAAGTAGTGTTACTTACTAAAGAAAATACTTGTTTCTACCATATGTAGGGATAAACTTTAGGGTTTTAGATATGATTAAACTCTTTATACAATAAAAACTATAGAAATATTTGATTCTACCATATGTGGGGATCAACGTTAGGGTTTTAGATATTATTATACTTTTTATACAATAAATGCTATAGGAATTTGTCTTTGTTATGTTTTGCAGGCACTTTTCATTGAATGAAGTGCTGTCAATCATTGAGACTGACTGGGACACTCTCAGTCAGGGTCAGCATGACTTCAGCACTTCTTTAGGAGAGATCTGAGCTTTCCTTGCCATCCTTCTAGTGTCCGGATATGCGCCTCTGCCGTCCGGATATGCGCCTCTGCCATGACGTTCCCTGTACTGGGCACAAGAAGATGACGTATACAATGCTGCCGTTGCAAATTGTATGTCCAGAAACAGGTTTGATCATATCATGAAATATCTTCACTTGCCTGACAACACCAATATTCCTGTGAATGACAAAATTGCCAAAGTAAGACCGCTTTATGATCATCTCAACCAGCGTTTCCTGAAGTATTTTCCCATGACACGTGAAGTTTCTATTGACGAGTCTATGGTTCCTTACTTCGGCAAACATTCAATGAAACAGTGCATCCGCGGGAAACCTATCCGGTTTGGATACAAGCAGTGGGTGATGGCGACTCCCTTAGGATATGCTTTGTGCTTGTCTCCATACCAAGGAGCATCAGCAGGTTACGACCGGAACCTAAGTCTTGGGCACTCAGTTGTACTTGACCTCACAAAGAAGCTTCCGGATGATCTGCCATTTCACATCTTTTTTGACAATTTCTTCACGAGGATTCCGCTGCTGGAGGATCTGGCATCAAGAGGACTGAGGGCCACAGGAACAATCCGGAGCAACAGAGTGGAAAAGTGTCCCGTGAAAATCCAAGAACTTTCTAAGGAAAATAGAGGCATATCGAGTGCACTGCAGACTTTCACCTGGAATAACATTCACATGATTGAATTTTGGCTGTTGTGAAGGCTAATTTAGCTGTTGTAAAAGGCTTAAAATAAATAACAACTGGAGATTCTTTTATTTTTCTTAAACCCATTTTCTGCTAGCGTTCCACATGTGGAACGCAAGTGAATGTACCCTTTCGCTGCTAGCGTTCCACATGTGGAACGCAAACAAAAATTGCAATAAAATTAAAAATACACGTTTTTCATAAAAACTAAATTTATTCTGTGTTCTTTTGGTGCATAAAGCACAACATATCTGAAAATTAACAAAAAACTCGAGGTTGGGAGAAAATGGGTTAACAGTACTGAAAGGGCAGTTTCATTGCTGTAGTAGAGGTATCATAGTCTGAAAATGAATGCAATCATGGTGTTTTAAGTAAGATGATGACTTCACCAAACAACTTAATCAAGGGCTTTTAACACACATGATAGATGAGAAAATACTGAGTGATAGGCTTTCAAGTAGTTCCGGTCACGTGTTGGTGTTTTAATGTCAGTCAAATGGGGCTCTACACCATCTTACGCTAGCTAATTTGAAAAGTAGTGGGAATGTGACAGTAGTAAAACCAATGTTTCTCGTGTTCTTCCAGAGTACATTGTATTGCATCCAAACAGTAATAACAGTAGATTGTCATCACGTTTAGATGTTCTGGGCCCCAGGAATGTTCATTGAAAATTCATTGATATTGATTGAAAAGTAATTCATGAAACTGTATTATGGTTGTATTGAGAAGACTGATGTAAACTGATCTGCTAGAGACTGCGGATGGAACTCGTGAAAAGATATCCTTTGCCATGAATTTATTTGTGCTGCAGAACAAATGTCTACAATGACTTATGTACTGGAAAACGCTGGTTTTGCTTGTAAGGAAATTATTTTTAGATTTTGTGTAGTCTGCTTTATACGTTTGTTTATGGATGGGGTCAAACATGTAAATATCAGTTGCCTACCATTTCTTGGATTCTATTTTCATGGCACTACATAATTTGTCTCTTAAACTGAAGTACCACTGCATACATGTCTTCTAGACCACGGGTGCACAAATGTTTTATGCCAGAGGGCCAAATTTCCCATTGATAGTGCGTGGAGGGCTGACACATGGATGGCTCGGTAGAAAAAATAACCCGAATAATGAAATAATGTGCTTTACATTCGTAATAATGGTAACATCCAAAAGTCCTCGGGGGAGGGGGGGGGGCGCATTGAGCCCTGTCTCGGGCCGCGGTTTGTGCACCCCTGTTCTACACCATTACAACTTGAATTAAGAACCAGGCCTCCAGGAACAGACATCCGAAGGTAAAGTTATCATTCCTACATTGTGAGATATAAATTCAAAAGTGACAATGATGGAAATCAGATGGTTTTGTGTCATCACACAGTAACAGTGTAATATGTAGACATGTCTTTGAGTTAACGCGCTGACAAACTGTCTTGAAGGTTAAATTAATTCTGTGAAAATATTATAGTGTTTTTGGCCTATAGGGGTGAGTACAATAGTTAAAGGTGAACCCTGAAACTGTCACTGACAGATTTTGCATACTTCACTAAGAATTGAAAATATTCTATTAACAGGTCATGTTATGTTAATGATTTGGAGGAGGATGGTAGATAGACAAGAAACAGGCTGGCCAATTATGCAGAGTAAAATTTCAGTAAACTACACCCAAAGACGTTGCTTGGAACTGAAAATAAAATAGTGTGGTGGAGTAAATTTGCCTATTTATATTTTAAAATTTTAAAATTTAATTCTTATATAAATTGTTAAATGTCAAAGTGACCTGACCTTGGGCACTGCTTATAATGATATTTTTGTAAGTACCAAAATTTGGAGTAAACTACTCAGGTAGAGAATGTGCTAGATTTGCTGACGTAATCTAAAGTGGTTTTAGGTTGGTGAGTATCTTTTATTATCCAATGGTTAAAAATTACAAGAATGAAACCAGCTAATGTGCTGAGATCGAAAGTTTATCTATTGATAAGGATTGTATTTTCTAATCACTTTTAATTTAAACTAGCAGAAGTCCGGTCATGACAGAAGACTGTTAGCTTAATGGGAAGTGATAGCCTTTTTGTTGGTTATTTTAACCAAAATATCCCGAATTATTGATTTTTATAAACTGCTACGACCATTAGATTCGAGAGGTCGCTACCCCAGTGTGTAAGTGTAAGGATACACTGCACACTGCTGGTGTATGGTGGCAAAGTATGCTCGAATACATCGTTGAATTTTCCTACAAGGAAGATGCTGGAAATTGCTACATTGTTGTTCTGCAAGAGGGAACTAATACGGTAAACGAGCACCCACAACGTTGGATTCACAAACCAACATGATCTGGGAGAGTATAGTATTCACTACAGTCTAAAGCAGATCAAAACATTAAAGTTAAAAGAGGCGTCCTCCTCTCTGCAAAAGTCAAATTAAGGCAGTGCTAAATTTCAGGCACAATTCATTCTAAACTCCTTTCCTTCTCACACACATTCTCAACTTCAAATCTGCAGCAATATTCATTAGTCCGATACACATGCAGCATAATAAATATAGCATTGATAAAAAATTCAAAAGTATAAGGTACAATGTAATCAAATTAGTCAACATAGAAATAATGGCTTAATTATATAAGCATTCTCTAATTCAAATCATAGATCAAAAGCAAGCAGGTACAAAATATTTCAAAATAAGTCCATTCATTTTTATCAGTCAGTTAACTTACCATAAGCTAACAATGGCCTTTATGACCGGACTCGAGTTTTGCCAAAATCAAAGTGATTTGAAAATAAAACTTCTTCAACAAAGTAACTGTTGATACATTCCCATTGGACGAATTTGTTATGAACAAGTAGTTTTTGTCAGAAAAACCACCCATCCTCTTGGAACTAATTTGGATTGCATCAACAAATGCTAGCATATTCTTTTCCCGACTTGTTTACTCCAACTAACAAATATCATCACATGCAGTGCCCATGGTCGGGTCACTTTGATGTTTAATAATTTATATAACAATTAAGTTTATAGGGATAGGCAAATTTATTCTTCTGTTCTATCTATCTATCTATCTATCTATCTATCTATCTATCTAACTATCTATCTGTCTGTCTGTCTATCTATCTATCTATCTATCTATCTATCTGTCTGTCTGTCTATCTATCTATCTATGACTCGACGTGCAGTATACTTTATGTAGCAGTTGTTTCTTGCCTCATCTTCTTTAGGACTAATGCGTATACAAGATCTGTTTCATGCTATCAACATCCGGGACATTATGATCGAACTCGATGTGCGTCGCGTTGGGGATACTGATCACGTGTCAGAAATATCAAACGTGATTTGCAGTCTTAAGCCCGAGAGAAGCATTTGTCTTTTGCTGGATCTTGAGCGAATTGAAATTACTAAAGTAATTGCATCGCTTACTAAAGTAAGTAAATATGATCATAGAAAGTTATTCATGTTCACAATGTTTTGCTGTGAATTCCACTGGAAAAAAGCTCGTTAGGTTTAACTAATTCTTTAAATTTCGATATTTATTTGACACATTTTCACTCTTGGTATTGTTTACAATCTGTGTATTGTCTCAGTTATAGATTTGTTCATTCGTTTGAAGAATTAATTTTCGCAACATTATACTTTGAGTTAGAAACCTTAATCCGTTAGATTGTAAGGTTTCTAACACAGACACACGTTACTAACCTCCATGCACAGACTTATGTAGAGACTAAACGATTGTCCCGGTTAACCAGCCAACAAACAGCAGAAAAGAAGTGACATTCAAACAAAGATTTTAAACAAAAACTCAAAAATCAAAATGCATGCGAGTTCAAGACAATTCTTCTATTAGCATTCGAAATATTTAAATGAAATGATTTCAACTTAAGCAAAGCATCTTCAACGTAACAACAACATTGCTTTTTCTAATGCCGTATTATTTATATTTTCAACCAAGCCTGTTTGTTTGATCTTTATTACCGTCACTACCCATTCTGACGTGGGGTTTGGGCCTGCTTGCATGTCTGTTTACTTATGGTTCAGAGCGCCCGAACTAAGCAGCATTCCACTAGCCCACCCACACTTAAAGTACAGTCAGTCAACAGAGTTTCTGCAAAGAAGAAATAAAAGGGAAGACAGGAATGGCGAATTAAAAGAGTTCCCCAAAATTTTATATTTCCTTACTCTCACATTCATGTAATCCTACACAAATTGATTAGGACAGACAGGTAAGGTTTAAGATATAAATTTGATGTCTAGAATTAGATACTAATTGGAAAGAACTAAATAAATAAAAGGTTGCATGTTGACTGAACTGTATTAGTTAATTATAAGTGTAAAATTAATTATCTGCTGTGTGACAGTCTTTGGCAGTTGGCTTAAGCCCAACGTATCTAAAGTTGATGACCGTGACGTGTCTTTGGTCGAGTGATACACTACAATTATTCCCTAACTTGTCTACAGCTGGCTTTCGCTATCAGATGGCCTGTCGTGGACTTGGGATAAACGATGGATTTTAGGTGCCAATATGCTTTTCATAACAAAGTCACATGCGTATTGTTCACGTTATTACTGTCAGTTCCACATTTACCTCAAATGTTGTAGAACATTGATGAACCACTATTCTTTCGAAGCTAATATGACACTCCACCATTAACTCACTCAAGTGGAACAGCAAATGTAGCAATTTCCTGTAACTTCCTTGTACCAGAAATTTCACGATATAGTCAGCATACTTTGCTTCCATCAACAGAGTGCAGTGTATCTGTACACTTGCATACTGGTAGAAACGTCATGAGTCTACCACTGCCGTAAAGGTTTATGAATCAGTAAACTGGGAGATTCAGTTAACGCAAAAAAGGCTGCTTCTTCACTGTAAAATATAATCAGGGAACAAATGATAATTTTCCAGTTTATTCATCTCTAACACTATTTTTCTTACATTCAAGTCACAACTTACAGTTTCCAAAACATCAATTATATATATATGATACACACATACAGCATAATAAATATAACATATCAATATTATGAACGTATTCACTAGAAACAATGTCAAGTGTTTAACATACTACATATGATCACTTTAGTTCACAATCTGTAGAAATAATAGTCAACTCATGTAATAATCTCTACAAGTATATCATAGCAATAGCAAAATGCACGAAATATTTCAAAGTCCATTCTCTTTCAATCTGTCTTTTAACTGACCATTAAGCTAACAGCTGCCTTTCATGACCGGACTGCTTGCCACACCAAAATCAAGTGATTAGACAGTAGAATTCACTATAGCAAGTAAACTTTTGATCTCGACCCACTGGCTGTGCTCGGTCTTGTAAATCTTAACCAGTGGAGAATTAAAAAAAAAAAAAAACTACTCTTACATTTTGAACTGGTTTGGATTAGCCTACCCTCCATCTGAAGTGTTTACTAGTCACTCTGACACATAAAAATATCAACATAAGCAGTGCCCAATGTCGGGTCACTTTGACATTTAACACTTTATATAGCAATCAAGTCTAGAAATAGGGATATGCACATTTACTCTGCCACAATTATCAATTGATGAAGAAATAATTTTATTGATAAAACATTAGTTCTTAAAGAAGTTGTAGTTGTTGCAGGGGTGGTAGTTGTTGTAGACTTTATAATTAATGAAAAGGATGTAGATTTGTCCCTTTATTATTAACACTTATTAGCATTGATTTGTAGCATATTCATGTAGCGAGTTACAAGACCATACACAACATTCTCTCTATGATAAACACATTTTTGTCTTAGTATAGCTGATACTAGTGGTAGAAGTAATAGCATTAGACTGTCGTGCTTTGTCGAAGTAGAATAAGTTGTTAATTTGTAGCACACGTAATAGGAATAGCAGTAAGTCTAAACAAGACTGGTGTAGTAGTCGCCCTGGACTCTTAGAGCAGTTATCAAAACATTTTCTTATCTTATGTATTAATGGCCACTTTTTCTTTTCGCAAACACAAAAACTGTTATCTTAAACGTTCTTCTTTTCTCTTATCTTGAAATTCAATTTACCATCTACAACACTCTGCTGACACAAACATCTTAAACATTTCATTTATTTTCCCACACACACTTTCGTCGATATTGCCCAAGACACGTGGCAAACGATTCAGTTTAATTTGCTTTTAATGTATTTTTACAGGAAACGACCACAATGAAGGATGTTATTATTGTCACTTTGGTAAGCGTTTTTCCTCATTTTATATCTTTTAGTCAAAGTGGTCGCCCCTTCTTAAATCAGCAGTAGCCTTTGAGATAATACTCGCCCATTTACCAAGTCTATAAATAGTGATGGTATTTTACGTGACAGTATGCATTCATAGCTGTTGTTTGATAAGAGATTCTATTTTGAAATTTATTGTCACTAACTTAGAGTCAGAACTCTTTAGATTATTCAGAATATTCTTTATCTTAGAAAAATTCTTCGAGGGCATTTTTATGTCCCAGAGGATGGTGTCATTACAATTCAGATTGCCATTTAACAATTGAGTAGAGACGTTAAAATGTGAGATTGTACAAGAAAATGTTATTGAAGCAATTATTTTGTCCAGAGCACAGTTGTGCTTTTTAAAGTCTACTAAATGCCACATGTAGCATCTTTCTGTTGCTTTTCTTTCATGATTTTAATTTTAATCTGGAGTTACTCACATTTATACAGACATGTATTTGTTAAACTAACTATAGTTATATCTATCTATCTATCTATATATATATATCTATTTATCTATCTATCTGTCTGTCTGTCTGTATTTATGTATGTCTGTCTATCTATCTATCAGTGTGTCTATCTATCTATCTATATATCTATTTATCTATCCCCTATCTGTCTGTCTGTCTGTCTGTATTTATGTCTGTCTGTCTATCTATCAGTGTGTCTGTCTATCTGTCTATCAATGTGTCTCTCTCTCTCTCTACATCTATCTATCTAGGACGCTGCATTGATTCTGAGATCAGCTGTGACAGCAACAGGATGGAAGACCCACTCCTTCAACCTCAGCGCTCTGCAGGTAACTTTGCCGCAAAGTAATGACGTCACAACTCACTATTCTGCAGTGGACACAGAAAACAACCGGCTAGGTACAACATATTACACGGAAGATGCCACAAGCCATGACAATCCTATTTTGTATATATCAGATGCTCTCATCTTGGACTCGCTGCAAGTACTGTCCACAGCCATACGTGACGTCATCGATGATATTGGGGACCAATTCTCGAATTCTGGTGACGTAAGCCCGGCCGACAAGTCGATGAGATGTACAAATTTTGTCGTAGAGAAGCAGAAATACGGAGACACATTAATGAAATCGCTACGGCTGGTAAGTACAAACAGAAATATTCTACGCAAACGAATGGCTTGGTGTGTGTTTAAAAGATGTATGATCACAAACTACGACTTTTCAGCCCCCTCCTGAAGCTAAATTCAAGCTTGCAGTAGAGTGGTTTCCTTCAAGATCATCATAGTAGGATGTATTCTATTGAATGGTTACTATTTGTCTTCGTCATAAGGCGTTGTTCTAGCAAGTTTATAAAGTGAATGTCCCTCTCAGTAACTCGCTTCATGTAAGAAACAAAAATAAATCAAATAATTTGATGAATATCTATCTGTCTATCTATCTATCTATCTATCTATCTATCTATCTATCTATCTATCTATCTATCTATCTATCTATCTATCTATCTATCTATCTATCTATTTATCTATCTATCTATCTATCTATCTATCTATCTATCTATCTATCTATCTATCTATCCGTCCATCCATCCATCCGTCTATCTATTTGATTGCCTGTCTCTCAGCTGGTCGGGGGTCTATCTGTTTTGTATGCTGCTGCCTGTCTATGTAGCTACCAGTCTGCTTGCTGGCTTAATTTTCAAATTGTTTTTGTCTCTTTCTCTATGTGCAAGTCTTTGTATTTATATTCAAATACACGCAATTGTAGAGACGCATAAATTAAGTCACGTGATTTTATTAATACTTGCCTTACTTGCTTCACTGACAGGTGAAAATGTATGGAAATACTGGGTACATCAGTTTTGACGCTTCGGGAAAACGAGAAGCATTTAACCTTGACCTTTACAAAATTTACGCTGGGAAGGATCTTGCAGAAAAGGCTAGTATATGGACGGAGAGTTTCCTTAACACTTTGAATGAATTCTAATAAGTTTGACTGTATAAATAAATCTTTTCAGAAAATAATCGTGTGATTTCTCTATTTATTTAGGCAAACATTATGGCCCGATAATTCTCAACAGAAACTCACGTAAATGCACATTTATCTTTTGTTGTGTTTTTTTTTTTTTATTAAAAGAAGGAAATGTGTAATATTACATTCCTTACTATAAACACCTCCCGGTGCAAATGCTATTTTTTAAAATTTTGTTTTAATGATAAAAGTCCCACCCTATTATATAATTTATTATGCAAGCATGGATGAATGTCCGTATTGTTGTTGAACACTACATATCAAATTAAAAAACGTATAATTTTCATATAATTACATTATTATACATTATTATATATTACTATATAATTACAGGCATAGCATACTTAAAACCCACTTGCTGCCTCTTGTCTTCTTTGCTCACATACAGGCTGGCCACTGGTCGCTGCTGTCAGGATTGTCCGTACAAACATTGTCTGGCAATGAAATTCGAACCTATCTCATTCTCGGCAACAGTACAAGCGTTACCAGAGAGAAGTCCTCATCTTTTTGACCTCAGTGCACTCTTGTATACATTTTCGCACGCATGCACGCACGCACGCACGCACACGCACTACAAACATGTATGCAGTACAATGATGATGTGTTCAACTGCAGGCAAATGCAAGCGCTAAACATCCAATACATATAAAAGCACCTATATGGTTCACTACCAATGTGTCTAGTTTAGTAATTAGTATTTTCGTTGTGAAACTCGACAGTACGTAACACGTGTACCAGTCAGTTTAATTAACTTATGTGATAGACGAGTGTGAGGGATGATGTCGTTTCTGAATAATAACTGACCAAGTTTGAAATATTTTGTTTAAAATAAAATAGGAAAAAAAACACTTGAACAAAGTCTGTTCTTTTTTTTTTTTTTTACCTCGTATTTATTTCAGAATACCAATAAAACCATTCAATCACACAATGGATTCCTACATGTTTAATGCACTAAACCATACACAATATTAAAATGCTGCACTCACTAATTCGTAAAACACGTTGCTTACAATGTCAGGCACAATTCTACTCCATGTGATGACTTTCTTTCCGGTAAATGTGATGACACCTCAGCCACAGACCTCAAAATGTGACAAACGTATTCAATGGGTGTCTAAATATCTGCCTCTCAGAAGTAGAAATGTGAGCAAAGAAAATTCGATTGTAGCTTGGTAACACTGCTACCGGAATCCCATCCCCACCCAACTCCTCCAGCTCCCACTCCCCTCCCCCCCCCCACACGAAAGAAATTGTACGGAAAGAAGACATTCTTTGTTCAGCTCAAAGCAGTGACGGTATCTCCATGACGTCATATTGCTCTCGTTGATTTTATTTTTGTAACTCTTCCAAATAGACGTGCAAACAATATTAAGACCACTGGACAATGCGCACAATACGTTACTAGTGATTCAAAAAACGTCGGTTAACATTAAAACATTGTGAGGTCAAAATGATTTAAGAATTTCGAGAAAAACGATTAATTCACTCATTCTTTTAATACTGTTGAACTAGTCTAGATTGTGTTAGAACTAGGTCTATGTCAAATGTGCTGTTTGCCTTAGCGAATGCGTCACGCTTTGCAAGACGTTGTATATTGTATGCACACGCACACACACACACACACACACACACACACACACACAAACACACACACATGCACACACGCGTGCGCTCACACATCGGTTATATAATCAGTACTCAAGGTATCAGTCGTCCCGGGCGTATACAAATCAGTTATGAGTCCATACGTCGGTCATTGCTACATATATGTATTATTCCCGACATTTATACGTCATCAACACGAGCACAAGGCGGTGCTCAGTGAGTTGGTCGCCCACCACCATACGTACACATAGCAATTACACACAAAAATCAGTGCTTTATGTGTGGGTTCTTTCCTTCTTACATTTCTATCTTTCTCTTTTTTTTTTTAAATTTAAAAATAGTAACCCAGGGCAACGGTGTCCAAAGTATTCGGAAAAGAAGGAAATTAACCGCACTGTAATAACAAAATAATATCAGCATTGAAAAGGTTCAGACAGGAGAAAAAGAGAGTTTCATTCAGTATTAACAAAAAGAAACCACCTCATCTCTTCTTAGACCCAAGTCTCCGACAAATTTTACTAAACTAATGCATTTCACTTTACTTAGACAGGAACCAAGGCTGTAATGGTGCTTTTGCAAGTCTATTTAACGCATGCTGTGTTGGCTTCGATGTTTTCAACCTGCCACGGTTGTTTTTTTCTTTGTAGACATATATTTGATTTCGAAAATTGAGGAAAGGGATACAGGAAAAACAGTGCGTAGAAAACAAAACATAAACAAAACAAAAGCATAAATAGCATCAAAACTACTTACCAAAGAAGGCAAAGCTTGAAATTAAGAAAGTCAGTTACAAATCTCTTTAAAACGACCTCCTAGAACGTGATGTTTTCTTAAAAGAGAGAAAGTGAAGAAGAAAAAAAACAGACACACACAAAAAAATAACTTGCATATCATACATTTAATTCGAAGTAAATAATGACAAAAAAAACCAAAAAAAAAAACCGGTTACTGAACCCGAAATAGTATCCGCATGCATGCGACTGCCACCAAAGTAAAATATTTCAAGAACAAGAATTATTATTTTAAAACAAAATGAAGCATGGAAATTAACGAAGCGCAAAAGTAAAAATCGTGGTGTTCTAAAAATAGCAAACGCTAAAGGTCAAACGAAAATGCGACAATGTTTGCATTAGAAAATGAAAGCAAAACAAAATGATGTATTCTTACCTAGGCACAGGGTAACTAGCAAGACAAAAGAGGAAATTGACGTGTAAGAAAACTTGCCTTTGTCATCACGTCACGTAAAATGAATACATCACGTCATGCCGAATAGTCAGGGGAAAAAATGTCAACAGAAAAATTGTCTCGTGCACACCTTGATGGAAGCAAAAAAAAAATACAAGTAAATATGTATTTCTTAATTAGTCTTTGAATATGAATCGCTGAATATGTAGTGGTGCACTGCGATAGATATAAATTTAAGTAAATTAAATATAAACATGGCGTTTCCATAACTTTTATACAGTAACAATATTCAGCAAAATTACGCTAAAACACTAATTAAAAAATTAAATTACTCTGAGGGAAGGATGGGGGGAGAAAATGGGAGAGGAAGAGACGGGAGGTTAAGCGAAAGAGGGAGAGAGAGTGGGGTGGTGGAAGCGAGATATATATTTATAACACTAATTTTTATATCATCAGGTAGGGATAAAATACACACTCGTGTCAGTTAATATCACCTATGTTGCTTTCGACAACCAGGCAGCAAAACGACAATTTATAAAACATATATCTTCATCAAGCAGACGTTTTACATACACAGTTATAACAAAATAGTATTCTAACTGCAGGTATCCAACGTGCTCTATTTTACTCCATGACTGCTAGGATTTTGTGCAAGATGTAAACTTTTAGATCTATATTTCAACATATTAAAACAAATGTATGACACTGATACTACAAAGTGAAGGTGTGTATAATTACTATGCACAATAATTTAATGAAAATAAAGGGCTGGCTAACTTGTAAACTTTAAATGATCTAATCATTAACGAAATTAAACAATGTCAAAACGTATTATAGCAATGAGCTGTAGTTTTCGAGGTGCAAAGGGAGCAAATAATGTACAGATAACTCATCCGTGCCGCAAATGTATAATCATCACAGAAAGGGTTCAGCATGTTAAAATGAGTTGCAGTTAAAAGTCAGTAATTATAAGTGTGAAAAAAATGAATAGAAAAAATTCTAAAATAGAATTAATGCAAAACATAATGTTGATGAAATAAACAGTCTTCCAAATAAATACTAACTAGAAATGAAAACAAACTAATGTATAAATTTCTTGTCCAATCAGGTCGAATTAAAAAATATAAATATTATAACAATGAGTCACATTTTGCAAATGAGGAATGTCTGTTTAATGATAATCTATTAATTTATATGTCGATTTCTGCAAATGAGGAATGCCTGTTTAATTTATTAATTAATAGGTAGGGATTGAAATTGTGTACTAGACACACACAAAAAAAAATAGTCCAGTTGTTGATTTTTTATAGGGTTTCTAAAATTACCTTGGAAAAGCAGCTAACCCATCTTGCAAGGGTCAACATTTGTAATTATATGTATACAGAACTAAATACAGCACAATGGCGCCTTTGAAAGTGAGATGACCTTGAAACTCATACAATGCATCCCAATGAATACAGTATCGAAGTGAATGGGTCACTGTTTAACAGATCGTGTCCAAACTGGACAACGTGTGGAAATAAATGGGTCACTGTTTAACAGATCGTGTCCAAAAAGGACGTGTGGAAATAAATGGGTCACTGTTTAACAGATCGTGTCCAAAAAGGACGTGTGGAAATAAATGGGTCACTGTTTAACAGATCGTGTCCAAAAAGGACAACGCGTGGAAATAAATGGGTCACTGATCTTAACAAAGTATATGAGCAACAAGACACAACACAAATAGATCATTAATCAAAATAAACTGCAAGTCCAAGCATGCAGCGAATTAGAACAAACAGTACATTAAAAAAAACAACAAAAAAACTAAAAGTTTGATCCAAGTGAACAACGAAACAATTAGCTCACATGTGTGGAAAAAAGTCATATCTCAATAATCCAGGTGACATAACAGTAGTTTAATAGGTAAGGTCAAAATCAAAACTGAGCAACTGTCGAAACGTGTAGGCCACTAGTCTAAATAAAAGTCAAGTGCAAATGAGCAACTGCCAAAACTTGTGAATCAAAAGTGGAAACAAAAGTTAAGTAGAAATGAGCAATTTGTCAATATATATTGAAATGCCTTTAGTGCTGTGTATCATTTGCCTTAAATTTAAGAAGAAGAAAAAAGATAGTTCGAGAAAATGAAACAGTTATATAATTAAGGATACTGGATATAGTTTATTTTTTCAAGTCATGTATTCAACGTCTAAACTTGTCGATATGAAGTACAATTTAATTGATTAGGTTACATCCAATCCAGTTTGATTAGGTTATATCCAATCCAATTTGATTAGGTTATATATATAACTAGCCGAAAAGCTTCACAAAGAAACAACTCAACCTGACAAAATTAAATATAAGTACTTATAATTAATTAGCTCTCAGTCTATAATCACCGGTATTTCTTTGGGTTATTTTTTTTTTTTTGTCATTCCGGTTACTTTCATGTTAAGGTAATCATTTCTTTCTAAATGTAGATTTTTAGTGTTTATAATAGAAATGCTAAAGTGAAATAAAATAACATTATTTTACAGTCATTATCAAGCATTTATATTTTTAAAAAAGAAATAAGACACTATAGAAGTTAATTACTCAAGAGTACGTTTCTAGGATATTTTGGGTTTGTTCCCAAAATCAGTATATATTTTAATGAATTTTATCATTAAAACAAATGATACCACGCCTTCACTGCCATGCTCATTACTAAGCTTAATATGCACAGTACATCACTCATTTCACGTGCAAATTTATAATAAAACAGTTGTTGTTGATGGCCGGTTGTTGTTGATGACCAGTTGTCGTTGATGGCCAGCTGTCGTTGATGGCCGGCTGTCGTTGATGGCCGGTTGTTGTTGGTAATTGAAGGTGACGGATGGTTCGTTGTGGTTGTGTGTGTGGTGTATATATATACATAATGTGTGTGTGTGTGTGTGTGTGTGTGTGTGTGTGTGTGTGTGTGTGTGTGTGTGAGTGTGTTTGATGAAGATATCAATACCAAACTTAATATTAGGAAGAAACACAGCATTAAACTCACTGCGTACTCTATAACTATCACTGTATCCTTAATAACTCTAGACAAGCGTGTTTACTGCTATCACTGTATATTAATAACTCTAGCCAAGCGTCTCTACGGATATCACTGTATATTAATAACTCTAGCCAAGCGTCTCTACGGCTATCACTGTATCCTCAATAACTCTAGCCAAGCGTCCCCACGGCTACCTGGTCTCCAAAACATACGATGTGTTACGTTTGTGCAACGCACTCTCACACGCAACATATTTAACTCTCGAAATGAGGGCGCGAGACAAGACGTGGTTGTAACGTGAGTGTATATACTAGAGAAGCACAACCAATAGGCACTACCAACAAGGAAAAGGGATGCTTACAAAGAACGCAATGCGGACTACGCACTAGATCTTTTGAACGAGTAAAAAAAAAGTTAAAACGGACTGGGGCTTCTTGGAAGTCACATGACGTCATCAATTCCTGTTCATGGCTTGTGGAATGCACAAGAAGGAATTAGTCATATTATATGCAGCACAAGTAGAAATTAGTCACATAATTAGCCTATGTAGTGAGACCGCTGTAAAATAAATACAAGCGTAAATTGACAGAGAAGGGATCTATATAAATCAAAAAGATGACAAATTTATCATTTTAACGCTTATATTCATCAAAACTAAATATAGAATACTTCAACATTTAAATTTCAAAACAATATATATATTTGTGTGAGCGGGCGTGTTCGGGTGTAAGTATTAATTTTACTGTTTATGCAATTATACTCTAGTCATTCGTGGAACGAACCGTAATAATATTATCAGAAAAGCACACATGTCACACCATTTCGATTTTACTCTTCAAACTAATTAAAACGAAAAAAGGAAAAGCACTGTGTCACTTTGTTTTTCTTGTTGTGAAAATACTCCTGAATACTACTGGTACTTGGGTGTTTGGATCCTAAACGGCAAACACAAAATCCAAAGAAATCTGACAACAAACCCACCAACGAAACAAACACAAATTGTTTAGTACTTAGAACATAACTTGTAATTGTTTTCCGCCGTGCAACCTTAATCCACAAGTGTACATATTAAGAGCTTTATATGTAAAGATTACAAAACACTTCTAGCGACATCTGCTGAGGCAAAGATGGCGGTCATGTTGACCTAGATTTCATAGTGCGGAAGCGCAGACAGTTATCCCTGCACATGTAAAGTTTTGGCGTGTGCTCGCCAACACATATAGTTTGTCCGTATCGGAGATATTTATAAACAATGTTGCTTGCACTCTGTAAAAGCCCATCTTTGCTGGAACAAAACTAATTCAAATGCATCATTAGTGAGCAAAATATTGTACAGTATTACGCAGTGACCAAAAGGCCTACCATGTGACTGAGAGTTGTCTTTCTGTAATGGAGAAAACCCATAAGACACCTAAAATAAATGCACGGGTATTGTTGTTGTTATTGTAAATGTATGACAAAAACAAAGTGTTTGTGTCTCACACATTATTCACATCACTTTAGAAGTCCTAATTTAAATGTTGCAGATATAGGGATCTGCCTTGGCCTTGAATAAAGGTCATTTGAAAGCGAAGTTTGAATAATTCACTGATTTGATACATGATTCCCTAAAGTTCAGACACCCGGGTCAGAGAATTGACTGCTCTGTGAATTTGGCTTTGGAGAGACTTGGATTGCACATATCTGTAGGTCTGTGTCCGCATTCTTCAGGATTTGTTGTGTAATACTTTTGAGCTTTTCCTCCAAGTTCTTAAACGTCTGTATTGGATAGTAAAACATTGGTATGCGAGTTCTTCAGTTCTTAAATGTCTGGATATGTGTCGTTTTAAACTTCTCATATTTCAGATTGCGTACATATCTTAAGCTGTCAAACATCTCAAAAGTCTGATTGTGTGTACTATATGTACTAAAAGGCCTGATGAGTACATAAAGTTTATCAACGTCTGCATGTGTATAATTTATGGTAGAAAGACAAGCACCATGCTGGGCTGTCATGAAGTTTCATGCGTCTATAAGACCATAGATATTTGTGCAGAGGTGTCTTGTCTCCATAACATCTCTTACTCTGGATTAGTGAGCAGATAAGGCTTAAGGTTGACAACCCCTAAAGAACAACAAAAATATGCCAGTATTTGTAATCCTTTCTGATGGAGAGCTCCCAAATGTACGAGAGCGTATGATAAGTAGCATGGGTGGATAAGGGTAGGGATGGATGAAGGTGTAGGTGTCAAAAAAAATGGTGGAAGCACTTTTCTACACTAGAGTGGAATGTATTCCGAAACTACTGTGAGTAGACCTAGATTAAGGGTTTTAATTTATTCAGTGTTTAATATGTCTCTTAAGTCATTAAAATGCGCATTGGGTTGCGTACAGAAGGCTTAGGTTTCTCCGACGTATATAGTAGTGACACACGAGTCGTACAACCACTTCCCGTAATGTGATAACCTAATATATGATGTGCTTTGAAACATCAAAACATTTCATGCATATTGAGCCATTCAGATGATGATGATTTTCGCTGTCAATACGGGAGCATCCGAGCAATCAACAAGTTTGTTTTATATCGTCAAACCATCCTGCCCGGGTGCATCTTGAGTTGGACACACCCTTTGCGTGAAGTGGTGTGTCGCATCTGCAAACCAAACGCTGGTGTACGAGTGGGTTTCGCGCACGTGTTCCCACGAAACGTCAAGTATTGATGAGTCATTTTTAGCCTTCCAACCCAATTTATAGTGACGTCACTAATTTCTCAACATCCGTGACAGAGGGTGTACCGTAAATATCTAAACTTCTAAGTCCTCGAACCACGTGAATACGAGTGGATGTCTTGGATCTTGAAAACTTTGGTGTTGTGAAGGAGATTCGAGGTTCAGAAACAAGTACGAGCTGATGTGGACGTGACCCTTCAGACCTCTGTGTGCGTGTTGGAATCGTCATAGGTTTCCACTGCAACTTCTGTTGGCCCGGTGTATGTATACTGAAAGTGGAAACATTTTGTTAACGATGTGGTTATTAGGGGAAAAAAAGACACATTTAACTGAAACTATACAAACGAGAGAAAATCCCAGAGAATTCTAGTGACTGGATCTCATGATCTAGTTCAGGGATTCTTAACCTTGGGTCCATGGATGGGCTTCATGGGGTCCGTGAAAGTCAAATATTCACTATATTTTTATATTCTGCTTATGTGCATGTTTCTAGGGAGGGGGTCCATAGCTTTCACCATATATTCAAAGGAATCCGTGAATAATAAAAGAAATTTCAAATGGTCCTTGACTCAAAGTTAAGAACCACTACTTTAAGGTCAATAATAAAACCTTAAATAAAAATTGTATTCCAAATTGCATTAACGATGAAGTGATAGGACGGGTTTGGAAGGGATAGTGAGGCATTATTAAAACCACTGATTAATATTCAGATGTTTTCTTAATTTCTTAATAACACGATTAACCCTCAGTGCACTCGTCTCACTCAGGCATAATGCACTCAAACTCTCTCTCTCTCTCTCTCTCTCTCACACACACACACACACACACACACACACACACACACACACACACACACACACACACAATTATATCTGGCCATTCTGTAGCAGACACTAAATTTAAAAAAATACATGCGTTGAGATAGCAACAAAACACAGAAAATGGCCACCAATTTTCATGTTTCCTTACACAGATTTCAGCCAAGTCACATATGCAACAAATAAAAAACCAACTCAAACACCATTTTTATTATTGCCCGTGTTTTACTGAGCGTTCACTGGCTTACCAATTTTTCACGCACAGTGTTCATTGAGCGCTTGCTACCGTTCATTTGTCGATCGGAACTGGAAGAGTCCAAGTGGCCTCGAAACGAGAGGCGGGCTTTTGATCGCATCGCTGACCCAAACGAAGTCTGAACAAATGTTTCAAAAATTGTTGACAACGTTTTAAATGTTCTGATATTTCTTTTTAGTTTGTTTTAAATTTTCATGATACACTTTAGTATTTTTAATTGCATTTACGACATATGTTTACAGACAAATTATCTTATCGTTTAAAAAATAACTCTACTAGTCTAATGACTCGAAACGTGGTGTGAAGGAGAGTTTATTAAAGAGTTCTGACTATTTTTTTTTGAAAGTGTTTTCATCAAATATTTAAAGATATCGTCTGATCAATTAGATATGATATTTTTTTAAGACGACTTTTTCAATTAAATATTAGTATTGTTTTGCACGAGTGAATGTCTAATGGAGCTTAACAAACAAATGTGAAATTTAAATTAACACCTATGGAGAGATCTATTTTTGTAGTGAACACATTGGATAGCACGTATCACCATACAATATTTACGTTTTTATTTATATATATATATATATATATATATATTTAATACATCTTGTTAAACATGTTTCATTTGTTGGATGTAAAGCAGGTGTCGTTGTCGTTTATTTACTGACTAAAAATTAAAAATGTGTAAAATATTACGTCCATTCATCCTGTGGCAGAGTAAATTGCCTATCCCTATTTCTAAACTTAATTGTTATATAAATTTTACATTTTCGAAGTGACTCGACCTTGGGCACTCCTCATGGTGGTATTTGTGTAAGTGTGAGAGTTGGAGTAAACAACTCGAGTTGAGAATATGCTAGAAATTTCTGATGAAATGCAAGCCAATTATAACTGGATGTGTAGTTTTCAGTATCCAATGGTTAAGATGTATGAGAACGAGACCAGCCAATGGGATGAGATCAGAAGTTTACTTGCTGTAGAAAATTCGATTGTCTGATCACTGGAATTTGAAGTAGCAAGGAAGTCTGGTCTTGAAAGGCGGATGTTAGCTTAATGATGAGTTAACTGCTGATGTGTGATAAATATTTCATGCATTTTGCTATTGATGTGTTCTACTTGTGTTTTATGTAGATATGTATTACTTGAGTAGACTATTATTTCTACAAATAACATGATCGTTTATAATATCCGAACACTTGAAATTGTTTCTAATGAACTTGTTGAAAAACCAATATGCTGTAATTATACTGTGTATGTGTGTGTGTGGGGGGTAATAAATACTGTTGCAGGAAACTGCAAGTTGAGACTTTAATGTAAGAATGAGTGGAGATAAAAAAAATTGATAAACTGAAAACTTAGGTTTGCTTCCTAATTATATTTTTACGGGTAAAGCAGCCATTTCTCTCCTCAGGTTATTTGAATCTCCTGATTCACTGAATGTAAACTGCTATGACCGACCGTGGTAGAGGCGGGAAGAAGTATGTGTAAGAGTAAAGGGATACACTACACTCCTTTTCTTGTGTTATCAGAATCTTCAGGCTTACTGATTATATATATAAACCGCTATGACTATGGTAGAAGTGCAGAGTCTCTTCTGCAGTGTGTAAGCGTATGCTAACTACATCTAGCAATTTCTGGCACAAGGAAGTTACTGGAAAATTGCTATATTTTTTGTTCTGTTTGAAGAGTTGATACAGCTAATGAGCGCCCATGTTAGCTTCGAGAGAATAACAGCAGATCAGAGAAGAGAAAGACATGAAATTGACGTTGATAATAAACTTGTGAATTTGATTTAAAAAGCACATGATAAAGAATTGCAGCTTCATTTATACAAGGTTATGTAAAAGCTATAATTGCTTATCTTTAATAAATCTATTTCTGTTCTCTATCCTGTAATTTGTATTGACACTATTGCTGAATTGTATTTTAGGATATAAGACAATAAATGTATTGTTATATTTATTGTCCTTCCTACACATATTGATAGCCTTATTTTGGAGAAGAAATTGGGCGGATGGGGGCTAGCTAAATATAGATTAAAGACTGATTTGTCTTCTCCATTAGTAAGAGGTTTTCCACCTACGGAAATATTGTGTGATGGTAAATGTTTGTCTTTAATATATCCACCAGGTGAGAAAGACGAATGGTATCTGCTGGAGGATTAATTAATTAGAAATATCAGAACCGTTAACTAAGTGGCTTTGGTATCACAAATCAATTGTTTCAAATTCAACCGTTCATTGATTCGTTCCTTAGCTCGTGCGTCTATTTATTTACGTATTTATGATTTAATGTAAATGATTAAGTACATGTAAATATATACTACTATTACAGCTACTATTACTGCTATTAACTACTAATACTAACTACTGCTACTATTACCACTACAACAACAACTGCTACTTCGAATACTTCTAGATCGACTACTACTACTGATAAATAAATGTAACAAAGGCCTGGAAAGGAAGCAAATATTAAATAGGCAAAAAAGAAATAATTATAAATGATAATGTTTAAATTAACATTTCTAAATAACAAGTAGTATGTATGGCATAGGGAATTAATTTATTGTAATTTGCCTCACTATGATGAAGGCACTCATATTGGTCGTAAAAGAAATATAATTTTAGCAAGCACAATGAACAATATTATTGCCAATACATTTGCATACCTTAAATTTGGAAGAATCTACTTTCGATTTGTAAAAGAACTCAATGGCAGCAGAAGTGAGTGCAGTGACTAGTCCACCAATGAGAATGTAAAAAATGCCGGCCACATTCTGTAACGTTAGAGCACTTTGTGCTCCGTCCTGAATACAAAAAGGAGAGAAGTGGACATTATTTAAAAGTCAGTTGATACCATTTCACTATCACCATATTTCAAGTAGCAAATTATCTTGAATTTATGTTATTTCTTCCATTTTCGGCACACGCACAAATTTAGTACAGTAATCATGCACTTTTAAGTAGAAGGTTTACTATTCTCAGTTTTGATATGATTAAGGGCTTCTAAAACAAAGTGAACAGTGCTTACGTCTTGCTAAATTTATTTACTCCTAAAACAAAACGAAAAGTGCTTACTTCTTACAATATTTATGTACATATAAAAAACAAAGTGAACAGTGCTTTATTCTAGCTATATGTATGCACTTCTGAAATAATATGTACACTTCTTTAGTCTTTTATATATTTGTTTGTTTGTAAAACAAAGTGAAGTGTTCTGTACTATTTTTATATTTTGTAATTTGTATGTGAGCAATGAATTAATCTAGTTATATTATGTACTTCTAAAACAAAGTGAACAGTGCTTTGGTCTTGTTATATTATGTACTTCTAAAACAAAGTGAACAGTGCTTTAGTATTACTATATTTATGTACTTTTAAAACGAAGTGAACAGTGCTTTAGTATTACTATATTTATGTACTTTTAAAACGAAGTGAACAGTGCTTTAGTATTACTATATTTATGTACTTTTAAAACGAAGTGAACAGTGCTTTAGTATTACTATATTTATGTACTTTTAAAACGAAGTGAACAGTGCTTTAGTATTACTATATTTATGTACTTTTAAAACGAAGTGAACAGTGCTTTAGTATTACTATATTTATGTACTTTAAAAACAAAGTTAGGCCCCTACAGTGCTTTAGTATTGCTGTTTATGTACTTTTAAAACAAATTTACTGTCCTTATTCTCACAACTCTCGGCGTCGCTGTATGGCAAGCGAAGTGTTTATATTTCTAAAAACGTATCTTTCCTGAGCATAAAGTGTAGGTGTATAATGACATTAATGCTGAATTATAGGAAGATACTGGCCATTGTTGTTAACGCCGAATAGAAAAAAACCCATATTATTAACGGAAAACACATTAAGATCTCCCAGACTAGACATCATATGTAAACAATCCCAGATTATGAACAAAAGGTACATAGATCTCCCAAATCTTTGCTTTGTAAGCAATGGAACAGTGTATACCCGTTGAAAAAGCTACGCTGCTTTTTGTAGTCCGTCTTACCTTTGATGTACTGGTTTTAGGACATTCTCCTTTGTCTATCCACCAGTGTTTCTCCCAAGACGCCAAAATACCTTTTTCCCTCAGCTCCAGGACTGCAAAATTGAGGTCATTTCTAGAAGACAAAATGACGAAAGTGTTTTTTTAAAAAATAGGATTTTTGCCCTTGAAACACAAAAATGAAAAATATAGTGTTACATAAAAGAATTCCAACAGTAAAGAAAAATAACTCCACCTAAATTGTGGCGACATCAAGAGCACGAGATGTTTGCTTATTCTTGAAAGCGTGACCAATTCATTTTCACCAAATCTAAAATCTGTCCTTTTTTCTTCTTAGCTTAGGAGATTATTATTTACTCCAAACTATGTTAACGCTCTCTGTAATTAATTTCGCAACAACGTGATGTAATAACCATAAGCATTTCGCATCTGGATAATTCATCATAAAAATGTATTGTTTCTCCTTCTCAAGGACACGACTTTAAAAAAAAAGCACATTCAACGCACATAGGGAGGAACTCATAGCAACAGGATATAAAGAACATGAAAACATGACAGCTCTCTGTGCAGCAGATGAAAGGTGAGTGAACATATCAACAGAAAGAGCACTGCGAACCGATAGAGAACCTCTTACATTAACAATGAACCCATGGGGGTGGCAATGCCGAAGCCGTTAGAGTTCAGGTTCTGGCCAACCATCATGGTGTCACAGGGTTTTCGTTGGTTGTTGTAGTCGTTGGTTGTGGATTCGATCAGGAATGCGTATTTCCCGTTGGATTTGCGCACCCTTTCTATGCCTTCTTGTACGCCCTGGACAAAGACTGTTGGTGTGGCTGACGTCATGTAAGCCCACATTCTTTGGTAGATTTGCACTTTAGAATTCTGAATAAATATAAGAACACGAACTTTGATAAAAAATGTGGATTGATGTCTTAACGCTCAAGAACTGCGTCACAAGACTGAAACACATCGGTTTTAAAACACTGTAAATAATTATATAAATTCTTACATAATCGTTGCAACACGTTTACATTCTGAAATTAGAAAATGGAAAGACATTTTTAAAACGTTGATCAGGATACATTAAAATTATTCAAATCAGTCAATCATATCAGCCAAATCAGTTATATCACACAAAACTTTTTTTCTGCATAACTGTAGACACATAAAATCTTAAATACTCTTTAGCTCTGCATCGTTCGATATAAACACAGGTAGTTAAAAAAATTCATTAGAAATGTAAAAACAAAGACTATTGAACTAGCTTTACTTTTTTTTACACATGCGCGCACACGACACACACACAAACATATATATTTATATTTCAAACACCTAGATCTTTAAATAGAAACTCAATGAGTTTTTTTTAATATGTAAATGTAAAATATAAATTGTTAAAGTTATATCTACCTACCTATCTATCTGTCTGTTTGTCTATCTATCTATCTATCTATCTATCTATCTATCTATCTATCTATCTATCTATCTATCTATCTATCTATCTATCCGTCTGTCTATCTGTCAGTCTATCTATCTATCTATCTATCTATCTTTCCATGTACAGAAAGAGAGAGAGAGAGAGAGAGAGAGAGAGAGAGAGAGAGAGAGAGAGAGAGGCAGACAGACAATGATAGAGAGAGAGGAAGTGGTAGTGCCTGTGTCTGTATGTGTGTGCGTACGTGTTCGCGTGTAAATACTCCGTATGTCTGTTTGAATTTATCACAGGGATGGGTAGAACTTCTGTGTTTCTATAGATATGTAGAGAATAGCAATATTAAAGCACTCAGCTAGATACAAACTCATGGAAAGTTATTTTGTAATTCTGAACAAATCTAAACACACGAATAGGTAGCGCGTCTGTAATTCTGTATACGTCATGTAAACAAAAGCAGTATTACAACAATCTTACCCTTGTAGAAATATCAACATATGGGCAATGGATTATTAATACATAATACTTATGATTAACTGTAGATTCGTGGATTATTAACTCACTTTAAAATTCTTATTAGCCGTATTTTGACGGATTATTCAATCTCTTTGTAGTTATGATAAACTCTAGGTTCGTGGATTGTTAAATCACTTTTATGATAAAAAACTGTAGGTTCGTGGATTGTTAAATCACTTTTATGATAAACTGTAGGTTCGTGGATTGTTAAATCACTTTTATGATTAGCTGTAGATTTGTGGACTGTTAAATCCCTTTGTACTTATGAATGATGATTGCTCAATGTTCTAGTAAACTGTTGGAGGATAAAAACTAAATGATCCATTAATGAGATTGAAGTAGTTTATCACTTGACATTCAAAGAAATTTTCACTATCTTAATATATGAAGAAATCATATTTTGATAATGCATAGCCTAATTACAAACATATATTCGTTTGTTTTACAGTATTATTTTCGAATTGATTGAAATGATTGCATGAAACTAAAATAGAGACGAGATATTTTTATATATAAAGAAAAATTGGAGAAAAAGTGATAAGCCGTTTTAAAAACTGTTCGTGTGTGTTTGTGTGTTACTATGTGTGCAAGAAACCCGGAGTGCTTCAGTGTAACTTATATTATCATCATTTTAATAAATTTAAATAATTGATATTTCTGGAGAGCAGATGAATAGCTTACCAGAGATATGCCACAACAATCCTGCAACAATATCAAACTCTCTCACAGATCGTCCATGATACATGTCTCAAGCGAATCCTTATTCATAGATTCCTGAATGTGACGTACATAGTTCTTTCAAATAAAGAAATGTATGCATGCCACCCCTCGATAAAATGAACAGCAATTCTCATGAAATGGCAGGAAGGTGTGTCTACATATACGTCATTGTCGTATTGACCGGTGTGGGTGGGGTGTATCTAGAGTACGTCACCATTATTCCATAGCAAGTGAACAGATCTGAGAACATCACTAAAATACGTGTCACTGTAATACCATAATAAATGATTCATTTTCCTGAATTGGCTGGAAAATATACTTGTAAAAATGTACGTTACCATTCTCCAAAATAATTAATCGAGCATCAAAGATGGTGTATCATCGTATTCTTAGAACTGATTTTAAGAATCTACCGAATGACCAAAGAATGACCAAATAATATACCTGAAAAAATGCGGCCGTACTTCCGGAATCTATCGTGCCATACTGTATTTCTGTTTGCTTCGCCAAATCTTCAGCTGAATCTATTGGCGTCAACATCCTTTCCACTGTCAAAAATGCCGCCAGGTTGGCGGTGTAGGAGGAGATGATAATGAGAGTGAAGAACCACCAAACACTTCCAACTATCCGACCGGACATTGACCTAGAGACAGAGATCAATTATATTAGGGTGTGGCTACCATGTGTTGAAATATATAGATAGATAGATAGATAGATAGATAGATAGATAGATAGATAGATAGATAGATAGATAGATAGATAGATAGATAGATAGACGGACTGACGGACAGACAGGCAGGCAGATAGATATATAGAAGACAAGCCGAGTAAAAAAAATGTAAAACTAGAGATGCATAGAGAGAGGGACAGACAGACTGAGGGCTGATTATCATAACCACATCTAGACAAATTAAAGACATGCAAATAAATAGTAACAAATAGTGAGAGACAAAGAGATTCATACATTCACACACACACACACACACACACACACACACACACACACACACACACACACACACACACACACACACACACACACACAATGACGCACGCATGCGTACGAACATAAATATCAAATAATTCAATCTGCATGTCGCATTTAAATTCCATAGAACCACAGATTATACTTGTCTACTGAACAGCTAACTCCTTGGACCCTAGATATCGACTATTACTTGTCTACTGAACAGCTATTTAACCCCTTGGACCCTAGATATCGACTATTACTTGTCTACTGAACAGCTATTTAACCCCTTGGACCCTAGATACCGACTATTACTTGTCTACTGAACAGCTATTTAACCCCTTGGACCCTAGATATCGACTATTACTTGTCTACTGAACAGCTATTTAACCCCTTGGACCCTAGATACCGACTATTAATTAAAAATCAATCTAATCAGAATCGATGAAATTTGGTTACACAAAAGAATGGATCCAGAGAAATATAAATGATGTATGGCAAACCTGGTTGTTGGGTTAAAAAAATTCTCGTTGAAAGTAATTTTTTGCTACAGTCAGAAACCTCAGCACCCCCCCCCAAAAAAAATATATATATGTGAGAATGTATAGCGAATCATAATGACACTCAACGTCACAAAGCTGAGGATATTTTCTAAGAACTACTGAGTCGTGAATTCTATTCTAATAATAAATACTTTCAAACTATAAACACCTTGATCTCCCTTAATTAGCCAGTAAATCTTCTATACCACACCCAAATATGACCACAGTTGATATAACATGCATGACAAACTCTTCCAGAATTCTTTGAAATAAATATTATAACACATCCTGAGTATCAATGTGTGACTTTGGTGTATATCAATTTTCCTTGAAATGAATGACATCAAGTTTCCAGTAAAATATTTTATAGATCGACACGGTACCCAAAACCATAACTTAGCAGTCAGTAATACATTCATCCACCCGCACTTGAGGATCATCAGCTAGGGTTAGATAACTCCACGTGTCAGAGACTTTCAAATTTGCTGCAGTCTCGTTCTAGTAAAACAATGGAAACACATGCTGGGCAGTGGTATTTTTATAACATTATTATTTAGTCCAGCCTGCAAAATACAGGGTTGAAACAGGAAAAATCTTTTTTCGACTCGTATTAAAACAGAAGTTCTCTTCACTGGATATCCAAGCTAAATAATGATAATAGTCAGATCGAAGTTTTAAGTGATTTGATGAAGGACAGCTAGGTACTGTTAAGCAAACAAACACTGCTTATAGATACGTTGCAAATGATTAGAAATACAGCTAGGTTCTGTTAAGCAAAACAACACTGCTTTTAGATAAGTCTTAAAAGGATACTTTTTCAGCTTCCCTGGCAAAAACAACAAAGTAGTACAACAGACATCATTTCTAACAATGGGTCAAACTAGGAGTTAGGAGAAAAGTCAAGGTTACCTTGGCGAAATATCGCAACCCTGCTGCATGAACGCTCCCAGAGAAAACCACAAGGAATTAGAAATGCTGAAATCGTTTTTCACGACGTGTTCGCCATTCGTCAAATGCCATTCGTTAGGGCTGAAGCGGCTGACGAGGAAGAGGACGACGCTGACGCCTATGTAGGCAAAGATGATACACATCCAGATTTCATACGACAATGGGTCCATGAAGCTAAAGACATGCGCCTTGTGGTTCATCGGCCTCTTGATCATGATGGAGATGCCGAGGCTCATGAAGGGCTTGGTGAAGTCGATCACCTGTTCACGATCTGCGGTGATAGTCAGCGGGGCGATAACTATGTCTGCTTCCTAAAGGTAAACGAGACACACACAAAAGAAGACAGAAATACGACCACAACAAGCGGGTGCCACATTGCAGGAGGTGGAAATAGATACACGCTACAGATGATGATATTTGAAAGTGACTGAAGAAAGCGCTGGAGTCTGCATTGGATGTGGCAATGTTGGTCTGCAAAGGTATCTGGTGTGCTTGCATATATGTGTGATATGTTTGTGTGAGTGCGTTTGTGAATGTGTAGTGGTTAGTTATAAACTAAGAGGACTACAGGTTAACGGTATAAATAAGCCAAAATAACAATCTATTGCTCAATCTAATTATAGTACTTGCCAAACTCGTAGGCCCTAGTAAACAATGTTCATTTACTGCAAGCAGCGTGCGATCGAAAGGGTCTTTTTTCTGCGAGTTCCTCTATAGTACCCATGAGCAATTCAAAAGAGCCTGTGAACGGCTACAAACGATTATAAAACCCAATCATTCAATTAATAAATTGATTCATTCTTAATTTACTCTTCCAACTTTCACTGACTTTGCGGATGAGAGATGATGGAATTTGTGCTACTTGGGTTATGTCTGGTTCGGACTTCCATAACCAGCTTGAGACCGATGCAATGAGATTGAAGCCCGAAGTTACATTAGGTGACGCGTCTAGACTCTGCGGCCGGTTTCTAGACCACTGCTCTGGGATTGGATCTGTCTAGAGTACTCTTTTTGCACCAGGGGTTTCATCTGCGTGGGCGTTGCGGCAGTGGTATGGCGAGCACTCATAAAGCCACCACGGGAAGTCATTCAGCGGGAGCCTTGCTGTTGGTCAGAAGTAATCGTCTCCGGTGTTTGGTGGTATGGAGATGCAGGTGCTGCAGTCAATTATATTGGCTCGTCCCATAGCCTTGCTGCACTCGTGATTTTTTTCTATCCCTGACTAATTTGGGTGTGTGCCATCTGGCTCTTTCAACTATTTCTCCAGATGTCTTTGTTGCTTTTGTTGGTGTTGCTGTCGAAAGCAGAGTGGTTCAGCTGTGTGACACTTGAGGTATGCTTGTGCCTCTTTGTTTAGCAATAGCAATGCGTTTGTGATTCCTTTGCTCTGAAGATTTCTATCTATCTATCTATCTATCTATCTATCTATCTATCTATCTATCTATCTATCTATCAGTCCATCCATCCTTCCATCCATCCATCCATCTGTTCGTGTAGTACTTATGAGCATTGTTACTTTTGTCATTGGATCTCCATTGGCAACGTTGTTTTTCGTTATTCTCCAAAATTACGTGGATTTTCCATCTCCCGCCTCTCTGCATTTCTTCTTTCTTTCTTAACTCTTTGCACTGATTTTGTTGACATTTGGCAGTCATTAAAATTTTCGTCAATTCACTCTGCTTGTGCCTCGTGACGAGACTTTAATTAATTATTTCAATTTAAACACATTTTCCCTTATCTATATCGCATACTCATGCTTTGGTGATAATACCTGTTAAGAGATGTGTTATTTCTAGATCTCTCGCCATGCACATGTGTTGTTGATTGCTCTGGTCTTTCACTTCGTGCTTACAGGTGTTGCGCACTCGTCACTCCGTCTCGCACCTTGTTGCCCGCTCTTCAGCGACGTGGCATTTCCCTGTTCATTTTTTTTCGAGTTGTGGGAAAAGGTGTGACATTTGTGCAAGTTGTGACATTTGCAAAGAAGCTGTGACATTTGAGCAGGGTGTGACATTTGTACAAGGTGTGATTTATGCAAAAATGCGACATTTGTGTAAGATGTGACAATTGTGTAAGGTGTTACACTTGGCACGAGTAATATCCTCTGTCACGTTTATTGCACGCGCCACAAAGAGCCAAATCATGACCCAGTATTTTATTTTTGGGGTGGGGGCATTTAATCACGCTGTATCGTCCCCCTCCCACCTCCCGCAGCATTCTCGTGTATCCATTGAGGACTTTCATCTTCGCCTTCACTGTTAACATTAAATCTTGCTGCCTATGTAAACTTTGATAAATAAATAAAATGTGCGTCCAAGATCAGTCGGTCTAGTCGCCGTTGTACTTACGTGCCGAATAAGCTCCCCGACCATCCCGTTCCACGTTCCGTTCTCAAGTTTCTTGCCGTAAGTGCCGTCCTTGACAAACTGAATATGAAATTCAAAATTAAGCTTTTCTGCCACTGCCCTTGCGAGATCAATGCAAAATCCCTCAACGTTTTCTTTCGCTATGGGCGGGCGGCCGTCCTCGTGAGGGACCGACTTGTACATGACGTAGGGCTTTACCTGTGGGAACAAACCCCCCTTTACCGGGTTATCAGGTGAATACGCATCGCGTTATTTTACATTCTGCAGTGACTTGTGTATTAATTCTACTCAGATTTACATGTTCATGTATGCAAATAATTAGACAACCACAGGTCATTTTTTAGATATGAAAGGGGGTGTTCTAATAAACTGCCACTTCTATCGAGCACACACACACACACACACATACACACACACACACACACACACACACACACACACACACACACACACACACACAGACGCATGCACGCACGTACACACGCACATGCATCACAACACATGATATACCGTGTGTACCTGCCTTCAGTAAAGTACAACCTATAGAACACAGAATGTGTAAATACAACCAGTATCACACAAACATCAGCACACAGAGTTACCGGTCGTGAGGTGAAGTAAGGAACATCCTGCTACAAGAACACCCTGCAGACGCAATTATTGTATCTTGAGTTACTGACCAATATTTTAACGGTTTAATGACTCTTGATGTTTGTATTGTTTAACAGGCTTAAATACAGGTCCCTCCCTCCCCCAACCCTACCCGTCGACAAAAGAGATTTAGCAAACGATGCTGAGATCCGTTCACTAGGTTTGAGCTGGAATATCGAAATATATGGGCTGTGTGAGTGGATGTGACTGAAAGAGAGATGGGGAGTGAATCAACGATAGTTATCATTCCGTACGTGTGTGTGTGTGT
>CM054183.1:25216474-25338974 GCA_028829895.1 Sinotaia quadrata | reverse complement strand
GCCATTTGCTGCGTCGCTGTGCTTCTGAATGCTTGGTCTTAGATGAAGGAGTTAACTAGTAAATGAATGATGGTAAAATTGAAGACATACTTCTTGCTCCTAAAACATTTCCTAATCCATACCTCTGCCAGATTCAATAAATATTGTTGACATTTCCATTAAAATAAGTCTTTCACTTGAAAGTTGGGTGTATGCTTTGACAGCTCTCTCTCTCCTTAAAACTAACACAGATGCTATATTTTGCAATCAGGGGCTGAGGCAAATGGGTCATATTTGAAACTTTCTCACGTCTGATTCTATAAAAAGCACTTTTCCGTTCACTGGTAATGTCTTGGATTGATTATTGTAACTCTCTTCTCTCTAATCTGCCATAGTGTCTTGTGAATAAACTGCGGAAGCTTTCAGGCACTTTAGGAATAGATTGTACTCGGAGCTCCAGGAACTAGAAATATCAATCCTCTTCTATATCATTTTCAATGGCGACTTGTTCACAGCAGATTACTAAGGCACATTTGGTAGGCCTCAGAGACTGGTTTCAGTACCTGTCTGATTTCATACGTGTCTGGTTTCAGCTCTAAGGACCTGTCTGATTTCATACGTGTCTGGTTGCAGCTCTAAGGACCTGTCTCATTTCATACGTGTCTGGTTGCAGCTCTAAGTACCTGTTTCATCTTATACGTGTCTGCTTGCAGCTCTAAGTACCTGTCTGATTTCATACGTGTCTGGTTGCAGCTCTAAGCACCTGTTTGATCTTATACGTGTCTGCTTGCAGCTCTAATTACCTGTCTGATCTTATTCGTGTCTGGTTGCAGCTCTAAGTACCTGTTTGATCTCATACGTATTTGGCTGCAGCTCTAATTACCTGTCTGATCTTATACGTGTCTGCTTGCAGCTCTTAGTAGCTGAGTGATCTCACAGACGTGTCCATTCTTGCTCGAATCCTGTGCTTGTCATCAGTCAGCACACTTTTCAACTTTTCTAGAGCAAATATCTTTTTTTTTAGGTCCCGGTGTCTTAGCTTTTCGTGGTCTACTAATATGAAATCCTTAAAAGCTGAAATAAAAGAGTCCATGGCCATTTTCTCTATAAAAGTAATTTCCATTAGCAAGAGTAGCATTGTCTTGTCTGTGATGTTGTTTGTTCTGACTTTTCACAAGTAAATGCATTCGATTTATTTATTTATTATTTTACCTTTACGGTCAGTTTTCATTGTGCATGCAGATTCATTTCGAGTTTGTTGCATTACTTTTAATTTTTGTGTGTTTTAAGTATTTTATTTGTTTTACGCCAAGTGCATTATCTGTGTAATCATTACTTCAAAAAGATAAAGAGCTTTTCTTCTATTATTATACTAACACGTGTCCAGGTGATTAAAAATGCAAAATTTCATACAGTTGGAAAGCTGGTCGTGTATACTGTTTATAAATAAATATAAAAATCAGATGTGCATGCACCTATTTATCCGCACAAAAATGTCTGACGGGAAGAAAAGAAAATAAGGATCGATTGATCGCTCTTCCAGAAAGACAGAAACAAGATAAACACGCGACCCGAACGCGTGTTACCTTTGCAAAACCCCTGTTCATGGCGACATTGTAAACGTCCAAGTTAAAATCCTTCCGATGACCTGTATTCTCGAATGCCACGTGACCAGTCACACCTTCGAACTGCACCTGGAGAAAGTACACAAGAAATGTTCCAGTAGTCTTTAATGTTAAACTAGAACCATTTAATCGAAGACTTAGATAACTGTATAATAAGTTTAGCCCCTTTAGTATATCTGTTTTAGTAATTAGTGATTTGTGATTTATTGTTTTAAAAAATAATCTTAGTTTTCTTCGATTACGGTCGCTTAATTCTTAACACTCCTTAAGCAACGCGTCGTATTGTATTTGCAAATTGTGCGTTTACTCCTAAAGAAAACATTACATGAACTGTAAAAGAAAACGAAATTGAAAACACAACAAAACGATAAAGAATTTGGATTTTGTAATAGTTATCGATTTATATGTATCCAGGATGTAATTTGCATAGACAGTTGTTAATTGGGTTATGAGTCTGATGGTCAGATAGATAGAAATTCAGACAGAGAAAAAATAAGAGAAACAGGCGTAAAGATGGATGGAATGGTGAATGAATGGATGGGTGGACAGACCAATAGATAGATAGATACCTACATAAAGGTGTTTGTAAGATAGTTTTTTTTTTGTGTGTGTGTGTGTGTGTGTGTGTGTGTGTGTGTGTTTGCAGTAGAATATCTTTGTATTCTCGCTTGCGATACGAAACAATAAGCCGAATTATATATGTATTCCATGGTGACAGTTATTATTATCTTATAATCGTGACACTTAATGTGTAACTCAGTTAAATGAATGACACTTAATGTGTAACTCAGTGAAATAAATAACAGGTACCGAGACAAATAAATATCGCTGGAAGCAGGTCTGTGCTAGTCTTTCTGATATTCTCTTGACATTGTATAGTGCGCCTCCACAGTCACTTGTAAATAGATGACTGTTTAAGAAGTCCAAGTGATGTACTTATAAGTCACTCGTAAATAGATAGATGACTGTTTAAGAAGTTGAAATGATGTACTTATAAGTCACGCGTAAATAGATGACTGTTTAAGAAGTCCAAGTGATGTACTTATAAGTCACTCGTAAATAGATAACTGTTTAAGAAGTCGAAATAATGTACTTATAAGTCACCCGTAAATAGATGACTGTTTAAGAAGTCGAAATAATGTACTTATTAGCTTGCTGCCTTCTGGGTACTATGTCAATAAACAATACACATGTTCGCCACTGGCTTTAAAAATGAAATGAAATGGTTTGAAATGACATCACAAGCCTGGCAGTTTTGCTCAAACGCATATACATTACGTAGGTATATGTAGTATTTTACACGTGTACATTACGTAGGTAGCTATATTATTTACACATGTACACTACATACGTAGCTATATTATTTTGATATGTACACTACACACGTAGCTATAGTATTTTAATATGTACACTACACACGTAGCTATAGTATTTAAAACATGTACACTACACACGTAGCTATAGTATTTAAAACATGTACACTACATACGTAGCTATAGTATTTTACACAAATAGGCGTAGTGGACAAAATTCCTTTATAAAATAAATAAATAAATAAATGATTGCCTGTCCTGCACTAGTCCTATGTGCTGGGGAAACTTGAATCTTAATTTGACATCAGTTTTTGTTAGGATTTTTAATGCAACATGTGAATCTTTACATCCTGATAATAATATTGATTTCTACAAATGTATTGGCTTTTATGATCTATTCAGTTTTTCTAGACGAGTTTGCCACATGACAATTATTGATTATTTCTTGGTGTTTTTTTTCAAAATTAGAAATGTTTCGTTGATGTAGAAAACACGTTATAAATCTTGGTACCTAATAGCTTTTTAAAATTAGGAATATTTCGTCGTTGTAGGGAACATGAGATAAATCTGGGTTACCTAATATTTTTAACATTTAAATTCATCTTATAATTTTCAATGACTAAATTAATAATTCTTAATAGGATTTTTAAACTGTTCCTTTTCATTAATTAAAAAAAAATCTTCCTGAAAGAATGAGTGATGATATTGTTCTGTGTTCTTCTGTTAAGGTATAGAAATTTGATAAACTTAATCAAAAATGTCTTTTTACCTCCATCGTGTTCGTGTACCCACGTATAAACAAAAATCGTGACGTAACATCATTCTGGTTCGTACATTTATATGCATACCATCGCTCTGATTTCCTGTTCGCAATTACTGCAGTAAATTCTGTGAAACATTTTGATTGTTACAGTTGTGGGGGAGCATTTAAAGTCCTTTTGGGAGACTAATAATTAAATGTCTATTGTGCTTTGTTCTTTTACAAACGCATTTGCATGTCGGAGCGCCTGCTACCTTTCTTATCAGTGCCGCACACAGAAAACCAAAAATAAATGTTATCATTACCGCCAAGCAATGGAAATCTAAACAGCAACTTTGGATAATCGGATAATCGGTAGTGCACTTACTAGAAACAGTCTTATTTATTTTTAGTGTGACGTCACAGAGAAAAATGTAAATAACAAAATATATCCATTAGAATACACGAGTGACACGCACGAAATAAATACTGTACTCCAGTTATTTTCCTCTCACGGCAAACTTTCTTGGCACCATGGAGAGATAACTCTTGTATAAAGAGGGATAAAAAGAAGAGAACATCATTGGAAGCAAGGAAAGAAAATCGTGTGACTCCGGAAATGCGCGATAAACCATACATCAAGACGTACAGAGGGCAAATGAAAAAAAAAGAGGGAAAGAAACGAAAAAAATAAATAAAATGGGGAGGGGGGTTATGATGTAGTTTTCTGAATATAATTTACATTCCTTCAAAGAGATAATTTACAGAGGAGCAAGAGAGACAGAAGAACATAGAGAGAAAAAGAGGGAAGGCAGGAATGGGGGGGGGGGAGGAGTAAGAAATTAGTTTTCTGAACATAATTTACATCTCGTCAAGAGATCGATAATAGAAAATGTATTTCAATTTAATTCTCTGAAATCTGCACACAGATTAGTTCTCTCGATTACAGTCTCAATGTATGGTCGGCATTCAATTTCGAATTATTTGCAAAAAGCAAAAACAATTTTAAAATATTAACCAAATGAAATGTCTCTTTCAAAACAATATGCTTAGTCATGCTTTTCTTGAAACTTATGCATACGTCAGTGTTCTTAGAAATACATCAATAGGAACAACACAACTGGGCCAATTAAAAATAGAAACAAAAGCCCCCCAAAAGATGTCATTATGAAACAAGTGTGTTATTGTAAACATCAATAGGAACAACACAACTGGGCCAATTAAAAATAGAAACAAAAGCACCCCAAAAGATGTCATTATGAAACAAGTGTGTTATTGTAAACATCAATAGGAACAACACAACTGGGCCAATTAAAAATAGAAACAAAAGCACCCCAAAAGATGTCATTATGAAACAAGTGTGTTATTGTAAACATCAATAGGAACAACACAACTGGGCCAATTAAAAATAGAAACAAAAGCACCCCAAAAGATGTCATTATGAAACAAGTGTGTTATTGTAAACAAGCTTCGAATTCCGTTGAACATCATTATTAATGATGTCGATCATTTAGATTGGGAAGACAAGCGTTACAACACGCAGAAAAGAAACTAACCCCCTAACCACTCCCGTTTTGTCGCCAAGAGTGCAGAATGGGTGCATGATTGAACAAATGTGATTAGGAAATAAAAAGGTTCTAGCGAAATGTAATGCCAAATAAACAACCTTTCTTCAATTTTGCCCTAAATAAACATAATAATTGAATGTCCTATTACCAACCACTCCTTCCTCTCGACAATAGTTAGCGTGTGATGACGTTAAATAGCCAACAACCCTTTAAATCCAGCCTGTGCATTGATTGCACTGTGTATATATATTATATATATAATGAACGTTTATGTTAAAATGTCGTGCTTTATCCCTTTAAGCTGATGCAACTATGTCTAATGCAGACGTTGAGCTCTGCACTTTAAGTGTGAAACTAGAATAAAATGTTTTCTTAGATTTTTGATTGTAGTGAACGACTCACTGATGTGACATTTCTTGCTAATAAGTTATTTTCCTAGATTTCTGATTATAGTGAACGACTCACTGAGGTGACATTTCTTGCTAATAAGTTATTTTCCTAGATTTCTGATTATAGTGAACGACTCACTGAGGTGACATTTCTTGCTAATAAGTTGTTTTATAGATTTTTGATTGTAGTGAACGACTCACTGAGGTGATATTTCTCGCTACAAAGATTAAAGCCCACCTCATAGAAATTCGGGGGCCAGCGTCTCCAAAATAGGTGTACCTATCATCCGAGAGGGATTGTTCTTGACTGAAATTGCTAAATGACAGCAAGTGACACTGAGTAGCCGTTACTAGCTAACAACTAGTTATATGTCATAATCGACCAATGGCCGAGAACTGGCCAACTGAAGTAACCAATAGGAATTATTAAAGTATATGATCAGTCCGAAAGCCTCAAATTAATTAACTGGCAAACACTTACTCTTTTTAATACCTTTGGCGTACAAAGACGTAAATTTTTGGTTGAGAGTAAAAAAAAAAATAGAGTTACAAATTTTAGCTCGTCAACTTTTCTTTCAGCCAGTAGTTTATGTATTTTATTCATTTTTAAGTGATAAATGATTTATTATTAATGAATTTTGCAAATAACGTGTGTAGCCGAAACCTTCATAGCAAGCCTTAGCGTGACGGGTTTAGATTTCGGTACAATGCTTCATAATGATTTAGAGATTTCATACCTAGTTTGATTTCACACAGAATGGCACACTTGTTTAATTGTACTTAATTGTATGGTATATTTTGTTTGACGCCAACGCCACCTAGTTAATGGTTATTATTATTATTAATTAATTAATCATCCATAACTAATTACAAGTGCTGATAATCTTAATTTATGTTATTCTCCAGAAGACACCACTCGTTTCTCTCACTTGGCAGATATACGGGTGCATGTAAACGTCTCCTTTCTTCCACAACATTAAATACAAACATTTACCCTCACACAATATTTCCGTAGGTGAAAAACGTGTTACTAAAGGAGAAGACAAATCTGTCTTTAATCTATATTTAGCAATCCCCCATCCACCCACATTCTTCTCCAACATATGTTTATGAATATGTATAAGAAGGTCAATAAATTTATTAAATTAATAATCAAATATGAATATAACAAGAACAATGAAAATCAAGATTACCTGATATCAATATTTCCATGAAACATAGTTTGAATACTTTTAATACCTACATATTCCTGTATCCTAAAACACTATTCCCATTAGTGTCAATTTTAAATCACAGGATAGTTCTTATCAGAGAACAGAAATAGAGTTATTAGAGACAAGGGATAATAGTTTTTACATAACCTGATTTAGGTACTGTCCCAATAGTCTTTAATTCTCTTTCTGCAACAAAATCACAATTTTATTGTTTACAATATTACTGTCAATTCCGCATAATTCCCTCCTTACATTGTAGAACACTGACTAGTCGCTATTTCCTTGAGACTAACCTGGGTGCTCCTTTGCCACATTAGCTCCCTCAATCAGAACAACAATTGTTGAAATTTCCAGTAACTTTGTAACAGAAATTATTTGATGTAGTCAGCATACTTTGCCATTATACATCAACAGAGTGCAGTGTCTTTCTTACACTTACACAATGTGGTAGATACTTCTGACATCTACCAGAATGGTAATGGTTTATAATCAGTAACTCATGAGATTCAGATAAAGCAAGGAAAGGCTGCTTTTTCCCTTTAAAATATAATCAAGGAGCAAATGCAAAGTTTCCGGTTTATCCCTTTTAACTGCCTTCTTTCTTACATTCAATCCTCAACTTACAGTTTTCTGCAACATTATTTATTAACCTCATACACACATATAGCATAGGTCTATGAGTGGGTTCATAGAAACAATATCAAGTGTTTAACATACTATATACAAAGATCTTAGTTCAAAACATTGTAGAAATAATAGTCTACTCACATAATACATCTCTACATAAAACACAAGTATAACATATCAATAGCAAAATACACAAAATATTTCTAAATCCATTCTCTCTCAATCAGTCATTTACCTCACCACTAATCTAAGAGCTACCTCTCATGACTGGACTTCTTGCCACACCTAATTCAAGTGATTAGGCAATGTACAGCAGGTAAATTTTGATACAGTAGGTATTTCTTTTAATCTCAGCCCATTGGCTGGCCTCATTCTTGTAAATCTTAATAACTGGATAATAAAAACTACTCATTCAAGAAAAGAAAGGAAAAAGGAATGAAAGGAAGGAAGGAAGTTAACTCTCGTTACCTTCTTCATTTCTTCCATAATGCGCACTCCAAGTCCACTCTTGACGTCAGAATCATCGGTGCATTTGATTACTTTGTTGCTGCCGGACGTCAGAGCCTCGTGCAGAAAGGCCCGATCTGCGGAAAGTATGTTATTGAATGCTTCGTTGAAAAGTTTGACACCATCTGCCGCCAGGGCTGCCTCGTACTGGGTCGAAAGAAATCACGTGAATAATATAAGAATGATGCATAATTTCAATACAGTTTTATGGTCGGTTTAGAGAGTTGTGTGGGTGGGGTAGATGAAAGAAAATAACGTTAACTCCCATTGTAACAATATTCATGTGTAGTTGCCTTGATGCTTTCAGTAAACGTGACATAAATACGTTGAAAACAAGATTTGCGTTAATTACTTACTTTTATTACATAACTGAGAAAGTGGGATTGAAGCATTTCACAGCGCACGAGACGCAGGATTTAAAGGGCATTGGCAAAAATAATATCTGCGGTTTGCAGACAATGTGTCAAATGATTCTAAAGAAGACGTATGTGTCCGTACTGGCGTCATCTTGCTTACGTGTGTTACTATTTGACGAAAATATTAATAATAAAAGTATGACAATAACGACGACGATGAAATTAATAATAAAGAAGGTGATATTGGTGGTGGAGGAAATGATGACGACAACGATGACGATATAATGTATGCATTTAACTGAAGAACAACAGTGTCTTCTGGAGCACATTGGCAATATACCATCATTTGATGGCGGAACATCCACAACTAGTCATTTGATGGTGGAACATTCACAGCTAGTCATTTGATGACAGAACATCCACAACTTGTCATTTGATTACAGAATATCAACAACTAGTCTTTTGATGACAACATACATCATTAGTCATATGATGACAGAACATCAACAACTAGTCATTTGATGACAGAACACAACACTTAGTTATCTGATAACAGAACATCAACAACTAGTAATCTGACGACATAACATCAACAATTAGTTATTTGATAACAGAACACAACAATTATTTATTTGATGACAGCATCAACAAATATTCATTTGATGAAAGAACATCAGTAACTAATTATTTGATGACAGAACATCAGTAACTAATTATTTGATGACAGAACATGGGTAACTAATTATTTGATGACAGAACATCACAATTATTCATTTGATGACAGAACTTTAGTAAGTAATTATTTGACAGCATCAACAAATAGTCATTTGATGACAGAATATCAGCTACGGGACAGCAAAACTAACTAAGAATTAACAAAATGAATACCTAAGGGAGACATAATGATAAGGCATTTATACAAAATAATCCGTTCTTAACCTATATTTAGCAAATCCCCATCCACCCACTTTCGTCTCCAACATATGGTTATCTGTATGTGTAAAAAGGTCAATAAATGTAACAATAAATAAGCTATTAAACCAACAATCAAATATACAGCATATGTGTGGTAGAATAAATTTGCTTATCCCTATTTTAATACTTAATTGCTATATACATTATTAAATTGGCAGAGTAACCCGACCTCGGGCACTCCTTATGATGATAGTTTTGAAAGTGTCAGTGTTGGAAGTAAACGAACCCGAAGTGAGAATATTATGCTAGAAATTGCTAATGTAATGATAACTATTTCAACTGGGTGAGTATTTCTTTTATCTAATGGTTATAATTTATAATAAAGAGACGAGCCAATGGGCTGAGATCTAAATGTTTACCTGCTGTAGAGAAATCTATTGTCTGATCACTTGAATTTGAAGTGGCAAAGAAGTCCAGTCTTGAAAAAAACGCATGCACAGAAAGAATCACTGAAAAGTCGGGTATTAGAAACACGGTATTACAATATACAAATTGTCTCCCTATGCGCGAGGACTCCGTTCTCCTAATTTATCAAGAATAAGATTTTTTTTTAAATTGGGCTATTAACGAACGACAAGCGTGTTGGAAGTAGCAGTGTACCAAATAGTCCGTAATTTCATTAACACAAATTAAACTAATTTCAAATAAGCTGTATGTTTGTAACGTGCTTCCTTTTTTAAGTTTACGGTAGACAATCTTAATACAGATGACTCAAGAGTTATCCCCAGAAATATACTGATGGAATGTAATGCACTCACCGCGCTGTTGTGAGCGTGAAAAAACAATGGAGCGAGTGTCTTAGACTTAATTTTAAACATTAATTAAATTGTTGGATTACCTTGACCTTTTCCGTGCCGGCGCCGGGCCATTCCTTTCTGTCCAAATCTTTCCATTTCGCTATCAATGTTTTCCAGGAGCTGGCAGCCAGGTTCACGAGTGTGAAGCCAGTTATATTTATTCCTCCTATTCTGAAGTTGGACAAGTTCATTTCTAATATATCCTGTAAGAAAACAAACACAGACACAAACTAATTTATGCCTTCGTTTAAAGAAAAGGTTCACTCTCCTTTCCTGTTCAGATACAAAGGCAACGAATGCAGAATTCTAATTTCAGGACAATCATGATCGGTGGGATACACTAATTGCCAAGGCAACGAGAAAAACGTGAATTTTATCTAGTGAAACAAGAGCACAGTGAGAAATAGTTAGCCGTTACAGAATTATTTTTACGAAATTTAACGAGTTCTCGAAAGCTGTGGAAAAGTCCAGTGTTCTTCAGTTGTTTAAAGATTAATCTGGCGTACATTTATAAAATGTACAGTCTTTCAAATAAGGGGCGTAACTAGAGCTCTTCCCTTCTGATGATGATTGATAGCGTACGATAATGGATGGCGTTTAGTGGTCATAACTAGCACAATCGATTGCAAAAATCCAACAAGAACCGGATTTTTCCTTTCCTTTCTTGTTTACATTTCACGCCAATAATTAATTTGAGTATGAGCACCGAATAAGCATTTCCTTTCATTAAAATCCATTCTTTGATAAAGAGAGATTTGTTACCTAAGCCAGATCAAATAATGTGTATTCCGACAAAAAGGTATTGCAGATATCTCTTGAAATGTGATAAACCATTCAAAAATAAATTTTATTATACAAAGATGGGAAGAGCTGATGGAAGTTGGCGCTCACTGTCACCGTGTTTTCAAAACTACGAAAAATAAAGGGAAATAAGCATTGGAAATATTCTAAATTATCCTCTTAACAACACATCTACCGTCGTCATGCTACAGAATAAAACGGTGAATAGACAATCCTTATACGTCAAATTTATAAAGATCATTTTTTTTTTATTAAAGACAAAATTCCGATCAATGTTGTTAATGCATTATCTCATTTGCTTCCCTTCAGAAAGGGAGATGAATACATCCTGTAGTGCAGCGATTAATGGGGATACATTTTCTTAAGCATATAATGGGATTAATCTCCTTATAATTTTATTAACAACTGCATCTATAAACAATAACCAAGTTTGCAGCAACCTTTATTATAACACTAGGTTAAATCGACAAGATCTTTAATTGTGAGTAACTAGTTATAAAACGGAAGAAATAAAAGTACTTTTAATAATTGTACAATTTTCATTTCGTATTTGTGACCTACACTTTCTAACAACACAGAGTGAAGACATTCTGGCAAGGGATAATTTATTTTAGCCAAAATGTCTTATACAACAACAGCAAAAAAAGGTGAAATAGTGGCTTCGAGAAATACGCATATCTAACAAGAGCTAAGAGCACAGTTGCGCTTTAAACTGTAACATTTATAGTAACTGTATTCTAACCTGTAATATTTATTGTAACTGTATTCTAACCTGTAATATTTATAGTAACTGTATTCTAACATATAATATTTATTGTAACTGTATTCTAACCTGTAATATTTATAGTAACTGTATTCTAACATGTAATACTTATTGTAACTGTATTAAAATCTCTCTAGTTGCGCTTTAATCTGTACTATTTATGTTGCAAAATTTATTGTAACTGTATTTAAAAAACGCTCTAAATAAACATAGTGTGATATCTTAAAGACATTCTTACCAAGCTTGTCAAAAGAAAATGAAATTTCGAGTTGTTAATGTCGTTATCCCGCATCTGTGGATGAGAAAAAGTTGCACTCTTTAAATAATGTGTTGCACACTTTAAATAATATGTTGCGCAATTTAAATATGTTGCAAAATTTAAATAACATGTTGCACAATTTAAATAATACTTTGCACAATTTAAATAATACTTTGCACAATTTAAATAATATGTTGCACAATTTAAATAATACTTTGCACAATTTAAATAACATGTTGCACAATTTAAATAATACTTTGCACAATTTAAATAACATGTTGCACAATTTAAATAATACTTTGCACAATTTAAATAATACTTTGCACAATTTAAATAATACTTTGCACAATTTAAATAATACTTTGCACAATTTAAATAATACTTTGCACAATTTAAATAATACTTTGCACAATTTAAATAATATGTTGCACAATTTAAATAATATGTTGCACAATTTAAATATGTTGCACAATTTAAATAATGTGTTGCGCAATTTAAATATGTTCAACAATTTAAATATGTTGTCGAGTCAGAAATATATATTTTTTGTTTGGTATTCTTTGAGAGGGATGTGTGTGTGTGTGTGTGTGTGTGTTTGTTTGTGTTTGTGTGTGAGTGTGTGTGTGTGTGTGTGTGTGTGTGTGTGTGTGTGTGTGTGTGTGTGTGTGTGTGTGTTTCTTTTAACATATAATGAATTTCGATGCTCTTAAAAATTGATTAAGATTAAGTATTCCTACCCCATTAATGAAACGTATTTCCCCAATTACCACGTTTAACTGTCATGAAGCAGATTTACGCAAAGTGATGCAAAAGAGACATTATGTAAAGATATTGCACATGGAATAATTAATGCTTGGGCCACTAATTGTCCTGTAATGTGACACGCTGCTTTCACCTCTCAATTACTCCTCCTCCACCCTCATCACCGCTCAACCAGATTCCATTGCCCTCCTTTATTTCACTTCCTGTCCGTTAACCGTCAACCCACATCACACCCCGTCATTCTTACTTACAAGTTTTCATATTATATACTATTTTGTAGCATATTATGACCCTCTATGTCTTATAAAAATCATTGAGACATTATTTAAACAAAGACCATGCCTTAATTTATACATATTATATGAGGAGTATTTTGCGAGTGTATTCCTAATTATTATTATTATCAGTGTGTGATAATAAACAACTCTAAAATTTATACATTTTCATTAATAAGTTATTTAGTTTTATATTTTGTTTTTCTTATTATTGTGAACATGCTTAATGTATTAGTAAGAGTTTGTGCTCCTGTTGCCGACCGAGTATAAATTACCTTCCCCGGATGTGGTCATCTTATCGCTATTTATGTCATTACTCTCATTATTTTGTCCTGTCTGATTTCCACAGGTGTTCCGTTAATATAACTTTTGAAACTTACATTTACAAACATATAATATGAAAATAAATCAAAAGAAATAAATTTACTTACTATTTCTAAAATAACCTTTTCTGCATTCTCGACCTGTACGTCCAAAAGAATCCTCAAGAGTTTTTTATCGTCTGTTAAATGAAGGTCACGTATTAGTCTGTAACAATTCTCTACAGTCGTGACTCGCTTGGCGTCGATCGACAGAAAACGGTCGTACACGTTGACGGCTTGAAATAACTGTTGAAGTCGTATCAAGCCTGCAACGACAACTTATTCTCTTCATGCAATATCACTCTGCGCCAAGCATTAAAATGAATGTCTGTTTAACTAAATACAATAATTAAACTTATACTGAAAACATATTATTGTGAGAACATAAGCTCGTAAAGAAATTACTGTCTATTCAACTAAATACAATAATTAAACTTATATTGAAAACATTATTGTGAGACCATAAGCACGTAAAGAAACCACATTGCACCGTTAATAACACGATGGTAGTCGGAATTATTGAAACGTTACTTAAATTTAAGGTATTTTCCGATATAACAGAAATCATAAATTTAAGTCTGAACCACATCCTCACTTTTAAGTATATTATTTGGGTATATTATTTTGCGGTCATGTTACAGTTTGTTTTCCATTAAATGTTTTACGTGGAAACCGTGTCATTCATTGACTGACAATATATTAGTGTGAAAGTACTCATGATACATGATAAGGCACGATTCGATACGATACGATACGATACGATACGATGATAGTGATTATTATATTTAATGAGACGTGTTACTAATTTCGTTAAACAAGTACATTATCTGATTGTTGTTTTTGTACAGATAAGGTATGTAGAGAAACTTAAGTTTTACAAGTAAGTGCTCTTAGGTGGCTGAACCTTACAGTATCTGCATTGCTTTTCCACGCGTACAATTGATCTTTAAACCACTGCAACTAGCACATCTGGTTTGTAAGTATATATAAAGTTCTATGTTTAAAAAGAAAAAAACAACACTGTCGAGAGGACGTGTTTTGAATCATCGTGCGAACTTTCTGTGGTGTTTTGCAACACGTAATCGTTATAGATCGAGGAAACACGAACTGCACAGATCATTGACAGCTGCGAAGAACAATCAAAACACAATCCTAAGCAACGGTTCCATGCGTGGGGTAAATGATTACGTCATAGTGTCAATATATTACAGATCAGACACTTTACATACTAATTGTGTGTGTGCGTGCGTGCGTGCGTGTGTGTGTGCGTGCGTGTGCGTGTATGTGTATGTGTGTGTGTGTGTGTGTGTGTGTGTGTGTGTGTGTGTGTGTATAGGTGTGTGTGTGTGTGGGGGGGGGGGGTTGCGCGCGCGCGCTCAAGAAAAAGAATCGTATCGGTTTCCACATCAGCAACAAAATTTAATGGGAAAGCGGAGAACAAAGAGAAGGTCTTTTGTCTGGGTAAAATGTTTCGGAATCACGAAATGGGTGGATCTGGCAGAGTGTCAGTAAGATATGAATCGCTGAATTCCGGCACCCTGAATCCGACAAAACTAGTCTCTTTTTTTTTTTTTGTCAAAGAGACTATCTTCCGATCGTGTTACTGGCAATGTGTCAAGAAGATGAGAATCACTTAACTACTGAAATATTGTTCACATTGTTCACCTTTAATGACAATTGCAATTTACCCCGTAAATTATCCGAGAGACATGTAAAGAAAGATCAGTCTTTTTCATCGACTAGAACAGTGGTTTTCAACCACCGGACCGGTGGAAATATGAGAAATAGTTCGCGGACCTCTAGGACAGAAATAAAAGCTATTATTTATAAAGTATTTTGTGTATTTTTAGTTTTAAAATCTAATATTATAAAATTAAATTTTTTATACTTACTTAAAATAACCAGAAACCGAGCAGTAAACAAAATGATACTAATAGATTGTCTTGAAATTTTGAGAAAGTAATATTTAATTTAAATAAAGTTAGTGCGAAATCTGCCGCTGCTTCTTTGTTAGAATATTTGGTAACCATGGCTGTAACGTTGTTTCTGAGAGACGAAGCGCTGCAATGACATCCGGTCGGTTTCTGTGTTTGGTTTTCATGACTGCCAGGGCTGAAGAAATCTTCTCACACAAAAAGGCAACCGAAATAGGATCAACAATTTAATAGCTCTTTAATTGAGAGATGAAATCTTCTCACACAAATAGGCAATCGAAATAGGATCAACAATTTAATAGCTCTGTAATTCAGAGATGGATATTCTTTATTCTGTGATATCCAAAATGGAGACAATGATTGCATTTTATGTTTGGACACCAGAGTGACTCAGAAGACAATTCAATCAGGTTTTCTTTTTCATGAGGATTAATTGTACATGAGTTAACCTATTCCATGAAAGGATTATTAATCCATAAGTTACCTTTACGATGATCCTCATTTACAGGGTAATAATGATTAAACTTTTGAGCTAACGCCCTTAAATGTTAAATATAAATATAAATAGCAATAAACATTCTTGCAAACGTGGAAAAAAAAATATATCTTCCTCCTGTAAGCGACTATCCCAAAGAGCCAGCTTCTTTTTGAACGCATCCGCCTTATTTCATAGTGTAAAACATTTGTGCAAAATCCCTGAAAATAAATATTAGGTTTGTTAAGAAGGCTAAGTATGACCGCCATATACGTAAATTGAGCTATCCAGTCCACGTCCAGCAAAGGCTCTACGAGGGCAGAGTTTTTCTCTCGCATAAACTGCTTTACTTCTTCCCTCAGTTCGACAAGGCGTGATAGAACCCTTCCTCTCGATAGCCACCTCACTTCTGTAAGGAGAAGTTGTTGGTGTTGCGAGATTATAGTATCACACTATGTCGAGAACAGCCTGGAGTTCAGAGCTCTACTACGAATTTCATTTATGATCTTCACCGCATCACTCATCACAGTGTTTAGTTCACCGCGTCACTCATCACAGTGTTTAGTTCAATAGAAAGTTTCTTTGCAGCTAGGTGCTCCCGGAGAATCATTACAGTGAATGGAAAAATACATTTCTGGATGAGCAAAGTCCTTTATTTTTGCAACAAAATTTCCGGATGAGCAACGTCCTTTATTTTCGCAACTACATCTGAGCGATGTCCAGTCATGCTCGCAGCTCTATCCGTACACACTCCAACGCATTTGCCCCAGTCTAAGACCTGACCTTGAAAACACTCACCAAGGGCACTAAATATTTCTGAACTAGTGGTCAGTCCAGGTAAGTCAAGGTAACAAAAATGTTCTTCCATAAAGTATTCATCTTCACTATACCTCACGAAGCAAAGTTGAATACCATGGTTGCTCATGTCAGTTGATTCATCAAGTTGAATCGCAAAACACGTATACTCTCTACAACTTGCTCTTCAATATCGGTAGCCATGTGAACAATTCTCCTCTGAAATATGTTGTCCGAAAGTGGTAGAGCATCTAATTTTATATGTGTGTAAACAGCAATAACGTTTTCAGGGACCGGCAGGAAATTTCTGCGGACCGGCGGTTCAAAACTACTGGACTAGAATCTTTCAATGTGTCGCCACCCACCTTCTCTCTGACGAGGGGAGGGTGATGGCTTGTCGACGCCACGTAGGACTTGCATAAAGAGTATTACAAATCCGCACACAGAATACCAAGATGATTGTTTGGCTCGAATTTTATTCTGCGTGTAGGTTACGTATTGCCGACATGTTTGCATGTGTGCTTGCATGCGGGTAAGGGTGAAGTGTAGACGGCACAGACGACACAACGTATAACAATGACAACAACCACTCTTTCGAAACCATAGACTCAGGAGAAAGTCTCAATGTCAGAGTACAAGTTCAAATTTATTGGTCTATGGGTTTCCTCTCACATGTTGGTTAGTCAGTCAGCCATCCGCACTCGCACCCATGGGTAAGCGGGAAGAAAGAAAGAAAAAAAAATGATGAATGATGAATAAAATAAAAGAAATACGAAATTCAATTTCTCTATGCGGTACTACTTCTAGAATTGTCTAAGCATTTTTACAACATAATGTAAGTCATTATTTCGAAGTGCTGGCGCTACTACTCTTAGTTGCCTGTTCACTCCATTCTATATACGTGTTGTCAGTTCATAAATTGGCTGTTCACCCCACTCCCTCAAGGATTGACTTTTCACTCCACTCTCTACACGGCGCATCTGTTCACTCTGCAAATGGTTGGCTGTTCACTCCGTTCTCTACACGTGTTACCAGCTCATACGCTGTTCACCCCTCTCCTCCAAGGATTGGCTTTTAACTCTATTCTCTACAAGGGATGTCTGTTCACTCCACGTCCTACACCAGTTGATTGTTGATTTCAAAATCAAACACAAGGTCTTCTCACTCTGCTATGTTCACTGACTGGCTTGAAGCCATGATGTCCAGCATCATCCAAATCCCAAATCATCAAGCCATCTCAACGTTTATATTTGGCAGTCACCCCTTTAGTGAGCCAATCATGGCGAGTAAAAAATATGATCACAGTTCTTTTCTGATATCAGAGTCTTATTATCAACCAATGAAGGAATTAAGGAACCCTGCAACTTTTCTTCATAAATAGAAATATTTTTAACATATTGTTACTTCATTTGTCACTGACATAATACATTCTTCATCTTCTGTGCCTTTCTTTGTTTCATTCCTGGTTTATCTTTGTGTTATTTTTGAACTCTGGTTTTGTGTGTTGCGTTTTACTTCCGTTTATATGCTGTGTTGTGTCTTACCTCTGTTTAGACGTTGTGTTATGTCTTACCTCTGTTTGGATGCTGTGTTATGTCTTACCTCTGTTTGGATGCTGTGTTATGTCTTACCTCTATTTGGATGCTATGTTATGTCTTACCTCTGTTTGGATGTTGTGTTATGTCTTACCTCTGTTTGGATGTTGTGTTATGTCTTACCTCTGTTTGAATGTTGTGTTATGTCTTACCTCTGTTTTGATGTTGTGTTATGTCTTACCTCTGTTTGAATGTTGTGTTATGTCTTACCTCTGTTTGAATGTTGTGTTATGTCTTACCTCTGTTTGGATGTTGTGTTATGTCTTACCTCTGTTTGGATATTGTGTTATGTCTTACCTCTGTTTGATGTTGTGTTATGTCTTACCTCTGTCTGGATGTTGTGTTATATCTTACCTCTGTTTGTATGCTGAACTTTATAGATATTCTTACACTTATATTTTATTATATATTACTGAAGATATGTTTGAGTGCTCCCGTACGAATATATCAGTGTATGCCAGTGTGCATAATATAATATGTTTATTTTGCATCAGGTCTAACTGTGACTTTTATTTCAGTCACTTCATCTTCTTATTTTTCAAGGATTAAGATTTCGTATGAATTCACTTTTTTGTTTATTATTCATATGGACGTAAATATACAAGTAAGCATATTCACATATTTGTTATAAATAAACACAAATACACACATATTTCACGTACATATTCGCATACATACGTATTTGCATACATATAAAATACACTCTCAAGTGCATACATAAAATTCACTCACACAAATACACCCCACATACAAATTACAAGCACACTTGGGAATGTTAAAACACAAATACACTCATACAAATCACCTTTACTTACAAGCACATACCTAGATAACACTTACACTAGCAAACACACATACGCCAATGGGTCTCAGAGCATATAAACGTGCAAAATTGCGACACACACTCGCGTACGCATAAACAAAAGCAATCCGACAGTTTTTCAGCAGCATACACTAACGTGGAAGCCCAGTAACCATCCTTTCTGATCTCCCCTTACCTTCATCGGAATCATAGATGTAGTGGACCTTGTCCCATCTGTACTCGTGGATCATGTCTACTAAGGCAGTGACGTAGATAGGACGCATGTAGATCTGGTAAGACGAATTGGATGACGTGTTCTGTGCCATGCTGAATGTGATGAAGGGCACTTTGAAAGTGTTCGTATAGGATTGGATGGTTGCCATGGACGACGCGTTGGACACGCCAAATATGGCAAACGTTCCCTCTGCAAGATGCTTGCACACTGTGACATAAAAGCAGATTGTGTCTGGCATCTGTCCTCAGGCTTGAATAATAATAATAATAATAATAATAATAATAATAATAATAATAATAATAATAATAATAAAATCTAGGTGTCTCGTTAGTCCAGTGGTTAGAGGAGAAAAACCTCACCCTGCAAATTAAGCTACCTGAGCTTTGGCGACAAGCATCAAATCCCATCTCTGGACTATCGAGGGAGAGAAAATCGGCTCCCTCCAAACTAACAAGGTCTGCGCTAGTCACTGATGTTTCAGGGTGTGCTATGAAAAATGGGTTACTGAAACGCTAGCAAAAACTCGGAGGAGATGGAACAGAGAAGATGCTTTCGTGTTGTAACTGTAACAACCCCCCCCCCCCGTGATACTCATAAGACAATGAAAGCCTCCTCGGCGACTTATAAACACTATGCAAATAAACATTTTTTTAAAGAACAAAGTGTACATAATTATGTGTAATTAAGTTCGGTGTTCAAAAAATAGTATAGGGTATTCTTTGCAATTAAGTTCGGTGTTCAAAAACAGTATATAATATTCTATGTAATTATAAAGACACTGTAAATAAAAACTTCTAGGATAAAGAGTAAAGTATAGAGTATCATGTGTAATTAATTTCGGTGTTGACGACATACGTGAATAAACACTTCTAAGATAAATTGTAAAGAATAAAGTAAACAGTATTCTGTGAAATTAAGTTCTTTACGTGAATATATGTAAAATCTGAACCAGTAATTGTTTCGTGTCAAGTCTAAATAAAACATGTGCTATTGTGTCAAGTCTAAAGAAGTCCTATGCTCTCGTTGCAAGTCTAAATAAACCCTGTGCCATTGTGTCAAATCTAAATAAACCATGTGCCATTGTGTCAAGTCTAAAGAAGTCCTATGCTCTCGTTGCAAGTCTAAATAAACCCTCTGCCATTGTGTCAAGTCCAAATAAACCATGTGCCATTGTGACAAGACTAAATAAACCCTGTGCCATTGTGTCAAGTCTAAATAAACCATGTGCCATTGTGACAAGTCTAAATAAACCCTGTGCCATTGTGTCAAGTCTAAATAAACCCTGTGTCATTGTGTCAAGTGTAAATAAACCATGTGCCATTGTGTCAAGACTAAATAAACCCTGTGCCATTGTGTCAAGTCTAAATAAACCCTGTGCCATTGTGTCAAGTCTAAATAAACCCTGTGCCATTGTGTCAAGTCTAAATAAACCCTGTGCCATTGTGACAAGTCTAAATAAACACTGTGTCATTGTGTCAAATCTAAATAAGCCCTGTGTTTTTGACTAAAGTCTAACTAATCAAGCGCTCTTGTGTATAGTCTAAATAAATGATGTGCTCTTGTGTAAAGTCTAAATATACCCTGTGCAATCGTGTAATTATAAACAAACTATGTGCTCTTGTGTAAAGTCTAAATAAGCCCGAGCTCTTGTCTGAAGTCTAAATACAGTTTGTGCTCTTGTGTAAAGTCTAAATAAACCCTGCGCTCGTGTGTATACTCTACAAGTCTACATCAATGCTGTCCAACCAGCAGCCCTCGGGCCCTTTCTAAGTGGTTCGCCAAAGCTCTCATAATATTTTTTTTTAATTTCAGTTTCGCCAAAATCTTGTCAAAATTTAATTTCTTCAATTATTTCAATAATTATTGGACTAATTCTAACTTTATTTGAAAATTTATTGTTAATTTTAAATATTGCACAAAATATTTAAAATATGTTAATTCTAAAAGCATTTTAATGACCGTATTTACTTGCTAGGAGTCACTACCAGAAGAGGATGTTCTCTTGTCAACACGCTGTGCAGACGCCATTGTTATTGAGTTCAGTTAAAAATTTTGTAATAAAAATGTAGTAATTTTGTAATTCTTAATTTTATTCTAGGATATCAAATAAAACGGACAACACAGCGGCCCCAGCCTATGGACAGTTTGAACCAGTCAACAGAAAGCGGAAAGTTAAAGAAAACCGTATGTCTTAATCCGTCATGGGAACTTGAGTTTTTGTTCACAATGCTGGGTGATAAGTCTGTCTGCTTGCTCTGCCAGAATTCTGTAGCTATTTTGAGAAAAGCCAATCTGCAGAGACACTTCTCTTACATGCACAAAAAGTTTGAGAAAAATTATCCAGTTGGTTCCAAAGTGAGGAAGACAATGTAAATTCTCTAAAACGAAATCTACACATCCAGGAAAATAATTTTCGACGACAAATGAGTGTAAATGACTGTGTTACTGAGACATACTTGAACACTATCTGGGTTTTAGCAAAAAAGCAGAAACCATATTCATATGGCGAAACTTTGTTTGCTGAGTTTAAGAACAAAGATTAAATCAAAAAGCACATTTCAGATCTTTAATTATCTCATCAGACCATGGCAAGATGAGTTTCAATGCTATCCAGTAAAATATTTGATCAGATGCAGTTTGATTCGAAGAATACCTCTGGTTTTAGTTTAGCCTTGGATGAAGCATATGATGTTACTGATACAGAACAACTAATAATTTAGATTCGATGCAGATGATACATTTAAAGAACTGTTGGCACTGATACCACTCAAAGATACAACCCAAGGGGAAGACCTTTATAGAGCACTCAAAGAATGCTTGTTAAAAAATGACATTTACATTAAGAAGCTAATTTCAGTTATCAAGGATGGTGCCCCAGTAATGGTAGGAAAGAGGATTGGATTGATTGGCTTGTTAAAAGGAAGATAATGATTTCCAGATTTCTATGCATACCACTGCATAATTCACCAGCAGGCACTTTGCTCAAAAATGAAAGACGATGAACTGAAAAATGTCATGGATGTTGTTGTAAAGAGTGTGAACTTCATTCGGGCAAAATCTTTAAACCACCGACAATTTAAGACACTTGTTGAAGAGTATAAAACCATTATGGTAATCTCATTTACATACCAATGTTCGTTGGCCAAGCAGAGGTAACGTTTTGGCAAGATTCTGGGATCTGATTCAAGAGGTCAAACTCTTCCTTAGGGAGAAATGTAAGGAAGAACTATTAATTCATCTTCAGAATCCAGTTTTTATCTGTAGACTTGCATTTTTGACTGACCTTACTCAACACCTCAGCACTTTACAAATTACAAGGGCATCACCAAATCATACCCACACTAATTAAGGAAATTAGTGTATTTGAAGCAAAGTTGGATTTATTTATCAGTCAATTACAAAACTCTATTTTTAAACACTTTCCAGTACTTTCTAAAGTTGCACAAGAAAAATCTTGATTTAATTAAAAAGAATGGTTTGATGCATCATTACAAAAATTGAAATCAGATTTCTCTGCTCGCTTTCAATATATTCGTCCTTTGACTCCACATTTTTTTGTTGACAGTCCCTTCACAAGTGATGTCTCTGTAAGTATCATGGGTGCAAATATGCAGATATTGGGAGGAGATGAAGTTGCAGTGCAGCTCGAAATAATTGAAATGCGGCATAACATGGCTCTTCGAGACAAACGCAAAGGATACGACGCCAGCAGAGTTTTGGATGAGATATATGTCTTGTGATGAGTTTTCGCACAGATCTAAATGTTGCAAAGAACTTTTGACTATATTTGGAAGCACTTACGTTTGTAAAGCAGGATTTTTTGCAATGACCAACATCAAGTCAAAGAAACAAAATTCTTTGAATAACGAAAATTTAGAGAGCCTGATGAGGGCAGCTGTAACTCAGTACCAACAACAAATAACCAAAAATTGCTAATTTAATTCAGTCAGATTTCGCACTGAATATGTAACCTGAGGCTAAATAAAATGATAAGCTGGAATACTGGTTTCAAAACATACACACATTATACTGTTAGTGATAATAAACAACTTTAGATTAACATCAAATAATTCACGTTTGATATAGCAATTAACTAAAAACTATTGGAATTTGAAAAACATCGGATTACACAAAAACATTTTAAATAATGTACTCTACATGTCATACATATTATATAGTGTACATATATAACGTTTTATAACATTTACAATTTTATGAAATAGTTTTTAGAAGGCTAAAATAGAGAGGGAAAAGTAGTAATTTAGGCCTTTTTTATTAATTTATTTAGCAACTTATCCAACACATTGCTAAAAACAGACTACATTTTATTCCAAATGCTCCCAAAAGTGTTGACGAATAGGGTTCCGCCCAGACCCCTACTCCTAAGGGGCTTTTCACCCTGGTGCCATCGGCACCCTCCTTCATCTACCTGGCAACATTGCGGCCCCTGGCTTAATGACATTTTTTAAAGTGGCCCATAGCCTGAAAAAGGTTGAACAGCACTGCTCTAAATAAACACTAAGCTCTTGTGTAAAACGCAGGGTTACTTAATGTAACTGTAAAATATTATGACCCTTTATGTTAAAAGTATGTTCAGTGAGCTAAATATAAAATGAAACACTTTTATCGCTCGGAGTAAAGAGGAATATGCTTCGTGTTAATGGTAATATTTAAATTACTCAGTGAAGGATTACAAGCAAAGACACGGACTAATTCAAGTAAAAGCTCATCCGAGTATTGAGTGTAAGACGATAAAAGTGTTCAATGTAAAGTTTAAAATACACAAAATGTGTGTTAGAGAGTACAAAGTGCTTAGAACTGATTAAAACATAACACTGAGTTATTAATCATCGAGTGTCCAAGTTAAAACATTCCACACTTGTTCTAAGCCTACACTCCTCCATGTTGGGTGTTTATTCATCAAATAATACTGCACGTGTTTACATTATAGGGCATTCTCTCTAGTGGTTATACAAGTCAAAACACTCCTTTCTGATGTAAAGTCTTTACCATTTCATTGCTGAGTACATAAGCACTAGAAACAAAAGTATTATACACTAATATTTAAAAAACTATCCGTATTTGATGACACCATTAGCATTTCCAAAATATTTGGGGGTGCATAAAACAAGGCATCCAATAAATAGCTTCAATTTACAAAATTAAAAAAAAAGCTAATCGTGTCTTCGGTGAATGTGAAAGCTACAGCACATCAACCTGAAGTGAATTCTAAAAAAATTATGAAATAACTAAAAATTAAAAATTCTAAATTAATGTTAACATTAACAACTATACAGTGTTTGTAATAAAAGCACAAAGGGAAAGCTCTTCCTGTTGAGGGAAAGACTAAAATACTCAGAGCTGAGTAGGAAAACCATCCTAAAAAGGTTTCTGTTTAGAGTAAAAGCTAACTGTGTCTGTGGCGATTGTAAAAGCTAAGGCACTCAGTGTCTGGAGGTTCCCGTGGTATTGATTTTCTGCCAACTGCATGCCTTTCCATATGTTTTATTCCTCTTGAGCCTGACTGTGTGCAAAATACTTCTAGCAATACTTCTTATGGTGTCTATGATTTGTGAATAGCAGTACTCTCTCCAACCACTATTTTATTTCTCCACTCATACATTCTTTCTGTCTGTCTGTCTCTCTTTATCTGTATCTGAGCCTACCTGTGTGCAAATAAGTTCTAGCAATACTTCTAATGGCGTCTATGATTTGTGAATAGCCGTACAAATGTTTCTCACTCTCTTCCTCTCTCTCTCTCCCTCTCTCTCTCCCCCCTCTCTCTCTCTCTCTGTTTCTTTCGAAACAAAAAATCTCTAGTTTCTTTGTTTTCATGTCTGTTTTTCATTCCCTTTCTCCCTCTCTATTCTCTGTCTCACTCGCTCTCTCCCTGCTCAGTTTCCGCATCCCAACCATTTCTTTCTCTCCCTAGTCATTTCTTTCTTTCTTTCTTTCTTTCTTTCTTTCTTTCTTTCTTTCTTTCTTTCTTTCTTTCTTTCGTTCTTTCTTTCTTTCTTTCTTTCTTTCTTTTTTCTCTTTCTTTTTTCCTCTTTCTTTCTTTCTTTTTCTTTCTTTCTTTCTTTCTTTCTGTTTTTCCTCTTTCTTTTTTCCTCTTTCTTTCTTTCTTTTTCCATCAAAATCTCTTTCTTTCCTTCCTTCCTTCCTTCCTTCTTTCTTTCTTTCTTTCTTTCTTTCTTTCTTTCTTTGTTTCTTTGTTTGTTTGTTTGTTTCTTTCTTTCTAAATTTCCTTCTTTCTAAATTTCTTTCTACGTTTATCTCTTACCGTTTCTGTCAGTCTACCTCCTGTTTTCATTCCTAACATTTTGCCCCTCACTCTATTATTTCTCTATTCATTATTTTTTGTTGTTGTTTGTATGGCCCGTCTTTACTTCTCTCTTTTTATGTTTTCACGTTTCTGGTTTGACTCTCAGCTGAAGGATAACTTGTTATATCGATGTGTGTGCACTTTTGCGTGGTACTCGTAGAATGATTCCGTCAAATGTAACTTATTATCTCCAATGGCTAAAGAACGAGCGCAAATAGAAACAATTAATGAGTACTCGTATAAACCCTAAGAGGACCGTACATCTCGGTTTGCCTGTCATCACAAAACACCTCCTTAATTGTATGAGTCATCGCTTTACCTCAAATTAAAGTCTACAAGAAAAGGATTATATAAGCGCACTGACTTAAATCAGCACGCATAATCGGAATCTTCTGCACTGTATCGTTTAAGCCTTGTTAAAGAGCTACCATTTCTACTGGGGTATTATCGATTTAGTCTTGTTAAAGAGCTATCATTTCTACAGGGGTATTATCGTTTAACCTTGTTAAAGAGCTATCATTTCTACAGGGGTATTATCGATTTAGCCTTGTTAAAGAGCTAACATTTCTACTGGATTATTATCGATTTAGCCTTGTTAAAGAGCTATCATCTGATCCCTAGAAGAAAAACAACATCGGTTACTTTTAATGCATACAAAAATAACAACGTCATAGCCATCACCACTGACTTTTGCAATGATCGGTATTCGAGTTCGATGAACGTTTATTCTACACTCAATAATATGTACACGATGAAAATGAAAGGTCTGAATGGTACTTAATAACGAGAGCTCCGCAATGTAAATTAAAGGCTGGGAAGCAACATAATGCACACATTACGGTATCGTGTCTCGCGCCTCTCAGACAGAAAGTCATTTGTTTACCAACACATTCTGTTAACAGCGATAATAAAAAAAAAAGAGGACTTTGGTGTCCCACCCAAATTTGCTTGTTAGCACCCTACTCGTGCACAGGGCTGAGGCAGTTGGAATCAGTAACACAGCCCCTGCTGGATCGGGGTCAAACTAATTTTGTAGAGCACAGATCGCATTTGCATCAGCGGATCATAAACACGGAGCTTCGTGTCTCGATTGGTACAGGTCTCGGTCGGCATTAAATTAGATTACGCTCACGCGTGATGAACGACAGGAACAAAGACATTTAGATAATAAAAGATATAAACATCAAACAATATTCGGTTTATCGGTACAGAATTTCCAATAATGGTGCCTCGTCCCTTTGGGTGGTTAACGCTCAATACTGTTTTTAAGAGATTCATATCTCGATATGTTTCGTTTTCAATTCCCTACTGTTTACTAAATGGTCAATAAACATTTATACAAACAAAATAAACAAAGAGCAAATGAACGCACATTGGTAATCATAAGGAAATGAAAAAGTAACAGGAAAAAAAAAAGGTCTTTAAGTGTTTCATTAGGCATTGTACGTCGCCCCATTTCCATTCACTCTTCGATTCTTCTTCATGTCATGGTATGTGTGTGTGTGTGTGTGTGTGTGTGTGTGTGTGTGTGTGTGTGTGTGTGTGTGTATGTGTATGTGTGTGTGTGCGTGCGTGTGTGTGTGTGTGTGTGTGTGTGCTGGTGCTCTCGCTTTGTTTTCAGTTACCGCATACATAGTGCATTTTTTTTATACAATAAAATAAATAATAATATGAAAATCTTGATATATATGAGTATATTAGACTTACAAAAACAGATACAGTAATGAATACTTCATAATCCACTTTAAACAAGGAAAAAGCTACATCGGCCTCCCTCAACACACACGCAAACGCCATGACCTAAATGCTGGACAAGAAAGGCAGCGAGCAGGACAGCGTAAACCAATACAATTGCGCACATTTTTTTTAAAAATAAAGCAAAATAAAGCAAGTACCAATAAAACGAAAACATAAAAATCGCTGTTAATAAACAAACGAATAAAAAAAACCTTCCTCTCTAAGAGGACACACAAAAAATGTAAATGAAAGAAAAATTGCATTGCGTTGCTGTAAACTCGAGACAAACTACCTGCTAGGACACTTACGAGCGGTAACTCTAAGTTAGTAATTGACTTTTTCATTGGACAGCGTCCGTGGGAAGAGATTCCTCGGTTCTCCAAATAAGGTTCAGCGTGATCATCAACGAAGGTTGCGAGCATCACCGCCGGTCGATAACGAAATGTCGAAAAGAGAAAATTGAATTTTCGTTGTAGGGGAATTTCGTAGTCATCGCAAAAGTCCTTATCTGCTATGCACAGTCAATGGAGAAAATGTGTCCATCATAATACGCCTTCAGATATGGTTGCATACTTGGTACAGTTTCAAAAGTGTTTCAGTGTGTAGGTTTTCAACAAAAAATCCTGTTATGTGTGATGACTGGAAAAGAAACGGATGGGAAAAAGGGAGACACAAATGAAAAAAAGGAGTTAGAAAACGAGATAGATTAGATAGATAGAAAGATAGATAGATAGATAGATAGATAGATAGATAGATAGATAGATAGATAGATAGATAGATAGATAGATAGATAGATAGATAGATAGATAGATAGATGGATAGATAGATCAAACAACCATAGATCAAACAGATAGACAGATTGATAGTGTGACATGAAGCCACTCTAATTATTGTTTATGATGATTATAATTATTATTATTAATTGTCCATAACTAATCACAAGTGATGAGAATCTTCATTTATATTATTAATAATTTTCTAGAAGACACTACTCGTCTAACTCTCTTGACGAATATCTGAGATCTCAAAACGATTTTTTGTCTTCCACAGAATTAATGACAAACATAAACAGTTGTTGGATAGATAGTAGGTGGATGCGGTCTCGCTAAATATAGATTAAAAGATGGATTTATCTTCTCCTTTAGTAAGAAGTTTTCCATATACAGAAATATTATGTGACAGTAAATATTTGTCTTTCATGTTGTGAAGAGAGAAAAAGTTTACAGGGTTCACATATCCAGTGGTGTCTGCTGGAGAATTATTAATAACTTAAATTAAGATTCTCATCACTTGTAATTAGTTATGGATGATAATAATAATAATAATAATAATAATAATAATAATAATAATAATATGGCTTCTTACAGCTCTTGAAATACAAGAGATAGAACAACAACAAGAGAACACTACAACCCGATACAATGACACTGAAGTCATTGAAAATTGCACAATATCACAACAGTCAATTCTAGTTGATAACTTCGTTGGGGAAATCCCATGCGACTTCACTGGAGAACAGTAACGCTTGTTTGAAGACATAAAATGCTTCATGGACAAAAATAAGTCATATGAAGACAGAACACCAACAAGAAGGCTGCAAAACAGCAAAGATCTATGGATAGCAATTGAGAATGCAAATGAAGTATTAAAACATATCCCCACAAAAGATATTACAGAAACCAACTGTCTAATATACGCCACCGCAAAGGTAATTGAAAGATATATAAGGCCAGACACAGTACAAACACAGAAACCATCAATACCACCATGGAAGAAAAGAATAGAAAAGAAAATAGAGTGTACTAGAAGAGAAATAAGCCAAATGACAGCAGCAGAACAAAATAAGGGAAAAATGAAGGCAAGATTGGTCGCCAAATACCATCTCAACTGCAGAAACACTAAGACTGCAATAGAAGATGCAAAGCAAAGACTTCAAGGACTCAGTCACCGTCTGAAGAGATACATTGCAAGAGGTCAGCAATTCCAACAGAACAAAATATTCCGAACTGACCCTGGAAGACTATACCAAGAATTTAAAGGAAATTTCAGAACAGAACAACAAATACCAAACATTCATGAAACCAAGACCTTCTGGGAAAACATTTGGAGCAATACAAATACGCATAACACTTCCGCCAAATGGATTCAAGAACTGAAAGTTGATCATAAAGAAACACCTGAACAATGCACCGTAACAATCAGTGAGAAAGACATTAAGAAGAAGGTTCGAAAGATGGCAAACTGGAAAGCCCCAGGACCAGATCAAATACAAATATTCTGGCTGAAAAAGTTTACCTCCTTACATGGCAGACTTGGTGAACAACTGCAAGACATACTAATCAAACCAGGAACCTTACCAGCATGGATGGTTAAGGGAAAAACAAGTCTGATTATGAAAGATACACAGAAAGGCGCAACACCAAACAACTATCGACCAATCACATGCCTATCAACCACCTGGAAGTTACTATCAGGAATTATAGCTAACAAAATCATGACTCATCTTGAAACAAACAAAATTCTAAACTATGAACAAAAGGGTGCTAGACCAGGCAGCAGAGGAACGAAGGACCAATTGGCAATTGATAAGGCAATAGTGACTGACAGCAAGAAACGAAGAACAAATCTTGCAATGGCATGGATTGACTATCAAAAGGCCTATGACTCAGTCCCACATTCATGGATAATTGAAACATTAAAATTGTACAAAGTAGCGCCATCAATACAGAACCTAATTCAGGAGTCAATGAAAAACTGGAAAACCACACTCACATGCAACAACACAAATATTGCAGACATAGCAATAAATTGTGGAATCTTTCAAGGTGATTCACTATCGCCACTGCTGTTCTGCATTGCCCTGAACCCTCTCAGTCACGTGATCCAGAAAACAGGGTTAGGATACAAAATGAAAGCAGGACAGGTTATCAGCCATCTACTGTACATGGATGATCTCAAGCTGTACGGTAAAAATGAAAGTGACATCACATCACTGATCAATACTGTCAAGATCTGCAGTGAAGACATCAACATGAAATTCGGCCTTGAGAAATGTGGACGAATTGTCATCCAGAAAGGCAAGGTCAAAACAACAGAGGGCCTGCAATTCGACATCGGAAAAATCAATGATGTTTCAATAGAAAATGGATATAAGTATCTTGGGATACTACAACATCAAGAAAATATGCAGAGAGAAGTGAAGTCCAAAGTTAAGAGAGAATATGAAAAACGTGTTAGACAAGTCCTGAAATCCAAGCTAAATGGGGCGAACAAAATACAAGCCCTTAATGCATATGCAATACCTGTAGTAAGCTACACTGGAGGTATCATAGATTGGACAGCAAATGAAATAAATGAACTGGACAGGAAAACAAGAAAACTACTCACAATACATAAAGCCTTACACCCAAAAGCAGATGTAGACAGACTCTATGTATCTCGAAAAATGGGAGGCCGAGGTCTCAAGAAAATTAAACATGTCATTGAAGGAGAAGTCATTGGCCTTGTGGACTACATCTGGAATAACAATAAAGATGATCCACTGATAGAATTAGTAAAAAGGAGTGGACTATTCCAACCACCAGAAACAGACAAAGAAACATGGAAGAAAACACCGAAGCAAGAACTAGCACATACCTGGAGACAGAAACCTCTACATGGCCAATATGTACGACAAGCAGACGAAATATCAACAAAGCAATCAACGTACAAATGGTTGAAAGAGGCAGGATTGAAAGCAGAAACAGAAGCACTCATAACAGCTGCACAAGATCAAGCACTCAACACCAAAGCACACAAAACGAAAATCATGAAAATTTCAAATGATTCCAAATGTAGACTTTGCAAATCCATGGATGAGACAACAGAACACATACTATCTGGATGTCAGGTTCTGGCTGGAACAGAATACACCAAACGACACAATGAAGTGGCAAAACACATACATAGAAATCTGTGTGAGAACTATGGCATAAAAACCCCAGAAAGAACATGGATGCATCAACCAGAAGCAGTCATCGAAACAGAAGAAGTCAAAATACTGTGGGACTTCGAGATAAGAACAGACCGGGTGATTCCTGCAAGACGACCAGACATTGTAGTTCTCAATAAGACCAACAGAACAGTAACAATTATTGATGTCGCTGTTCCAAGTGATAGAAACATAAAAACAAAAGAAAGAAAAAATAGAAAAATACCAAGACCTCAGATTAGAAATCCAGAGACTGTGGAATGTAAAAGCAGAAGTGATACCAATAGTGATAGGAGCCTTGGGGAACATAACATCAGAATTGGAAGGCTACCTGAATAAACTCCCTGGAAACCACAGAATCGCTCCACTACTCAAAGCAGCGCTCCTCGGAAGTGCCCACATCCTCCGTAAAACCTTGGATCTCCCAGAATCTTGGTAAGATTCCGAGACCTTGGATCACAGCCGACAGTCAAACAGAAGTCGTGGAAAGAGACTGAATAATAATAATAATAATAATAATAATAATAATAACCAATAACTAGGGTGGCTTTGTGTCATATAAAGTGTGGGCTTGTCCAGGAAAGATACCTGCAGCCGAAATGCCCTAGATTTAATGAGTAAATCAAAAATAACAAAAATAGTTTTTATTTCCATCCGTCCTAGAATACTTAGACCCTATTAAACAAAACAATATATATTTTTTTAAAATTTACTTAACCTCTTTCATATTTCCAGTCATTCTACACTTATAAACTAAAATAATATATTTTTTATTTATTTAACCTCTTACTTATTTCTGGTCAGTCGACACTTATAAAGAAAAACGTCATATTTTAAAATATATTTAACCTTTTCATATTTCTGGTCAACACAAACGTTTCACAAAAATATATTCAGATGCTCTTAAAGTTAATATTTGGTGCGAATTATCAAGTAAAATAATATATTTAGAAAGGGAAATACGTAGCGCTTACAAGATTAAAAATCGCACGTGTTTAGTTGCACGTGGTTTAGTCGCATGTGTTTAGTTGCACGTGCCTTTAGTTGCATAGTGACGCATTTTAATAAAACTGTAACGTTTTCATGAAGACAACCAGCGATACAGTAACATTACATTGAATTTGTTTAGTAATTGGTTTTTAAATTAAATTATACAATTATATTTCACATGTATTAAGGAAACATAATTTTACACTTTATTATTATTGTTTAGTAAAGGTTGATGAAAAATTATGTAAATAAATTATAGGAACACTTTTAGTAAGTGTATTTAGGGCAATTGAATTTACACCATTAATAACAGTTACTCTGACATTGTACTCGAGTGAACCAGTATGAATTGGTTTGGGATAGGATGTGCCAAAAGTTGAATGTTCATGACACCTCACTTTATCGTGTCCACCCAGGCTTGTAGTTCCCACGTGCAATCCCAGCATTTACCCACACATTTTTTCCACTCTCACTTCCAGTCAATTTGCACACTTTTCATTTACACACAAGATTCCAGTCAACTTGTACACTTTATGTTTCACATTCACTTCTAGCCAACTTGCACACTTTTTGTTTCCCTCTAGCTTCCAGTCAATTTGCACACTTTTCGTTTTCACACTCAATTCCAGTCAAATTTCACAATTCTAGATTACACACACGATCCAGTCATTTTTCACACTTTTTATTTTCAGACACAATTTCAGACAACTTTCACACTTTTTTCACACTAGAATTCCAGTTAACTTTCACACTTTTTTCACACTAGATTCCAGTTAACTTTCACACTTTTATTTATCACATTCAATTCCAATCAATTTTCACAATTTTCATTTTGAACATACACTCCAGTCAACATTCACACTTTTAGTTTTCACACTCAAATCCAACCAACTTTCACACATATAGTTTTGACACTCGATTCCAATCAGCATTTACATTCGCGTTTATGTCGTCCTTGATCAACAGCTGGGATAACTGTTGCTGTTTTATTGCTTGGCGTTGTCTCCGATGGTGTTATGTTATAGTGTGATATATGTCTAGATGAAAGTCCATCGGTGTTTGACTTGAAGTTTATAGATAGTACATTTTATGTGATATGTATGATATTTTCTCTTTAGACTGTGGAATGACGTCAGAGGCAGCGTATGTTGCATTGTCGTTCTTGTAGTTGCTGAGTGTACAACTTGGGTTGATTTGTGGTCTTACGGTTTTCGCCTTGTGGGATTTCGTGTTGAGTGCTTGGGTTTTGTTCGGTGTCGACGGTTGCTTCTATCTTTGCTTTTAACCCTTTCCCACTCAACTCCACGTATGCTGGCTGCTTTCATGAATGTTCGTCAGACGGTCGCATGTATTGACTTTTGAGGGTCTTTCAGGTCCATCTGTTTGCTAAGTGTGAGTTAACAGATGGACAGACCAACACACTAAGAGACTGATACACAGCTTGTAAAAGGAGTGAATACCATGTAGATAAATAGATAGATAGATAATCAGACAGACATATAGATAGATAGACAGACATATAGATAGATAGACAGACAGACAGACAGATAGATAGATAGATAGATAGATAGATAGATAGATAGATAGATAGATAGATAGATAGATAGATAGATAGATAGATAGATAGATAGATAGATAGATAGATAGATAGATAGATAGATAGATAGATAGATAGATAGATAGATAGATAGATAGTTATTATAGCAAAGATGCAATCCACACAATTATTGCAAATTCTACTCATATTGCTTTGTGTACAGCTTACCTTGATAATTTCATTCAGTGCTGTTGGGGAGTAAGCAAACAAATATCCTACGTGGAACTGATTACAAACTATACTGACATCAATCCACAAGTATTACATATCTAGTAACCAAGTGAGAATACTTTACCGTAAAAACACACATACGATCAAATATCTCATAATGCAACTGACAAATTGATGATATCAAAATACATTTTTTTTATTCAACGGGGCGCGCCACAATAGGCATTGTCGCGTTTGATATAATTATTTGCTTTTGTTTATTTGCTTGCTGTGGAAATAATTTTACCCGTTGAAAGAAACAGTTTATCACACAAAAGAATGAAAAGAGTTGGCATGTATACTTTATCACACATAAGAATGTATAAATCCGTATGTACGCGGGGAACGGGGAGGCATTGTCACTAGGTGTTTAGAAGTAAATCATATATTATTTTTTTTTCAAGCCACGTAAACATATAAATTATGACAAATATTTTCAAGGTAGACAGTTTTTAATTTTAACTACTAATTATTATACACCATGTATTTATTTCTTACACATAATTTAAACATTGAACTTTCTACTACGGTAATTTAACATGTCTGAGAGTTGTGTAGGTCAAGTTTAAGTGGTGCCAGTTGAGAAAACGCTCATGGAGCATGCTGTCATAGTACGTTCAAAGAGAATACGGGGTAGTCAGGAGGCGCACTTTGGCAGAGTAGGATTAGTAAGCTACGATTGACAGTGATGAGTGACTTCAAGGCTACATTTAGCTGGTGCTGGTTGGCTGGACATGGGCGTGATTGGGAGACACGTAAGATTGACTGATAATCAGCAAGTCAGGTGGACCTGCCCGATGGCCAATGATCAAAATCTGAGTACCAGCATTGGCCAATCAGAGTGACTCAGTGTAGAAAGTCGTATTCGATGTTAGCGGCAAAGTCTTGCAAAGACGTCATTCTCTTCATGGACTTTCAATAGAAGGAGACGGTTACCATCCCCATTTGGAACGCGAGGGCGAGTTGCAAGTGTAACTACAAATAAATACTCAGAACTGTTCGGAAACGTAAATACTTGCCTTATTTGATTCCATGTGACTTATGGTTTATGCAGAACACAAACATTATAGAACAATATTGATAATTTTTAAAACTAGAAAAGTCGAGAGTAAGTGGAAGGATGTATGTATGTATAATTATACACTGACTGTGAGAAAGAAAACTAAAAATGTTTTAATGCTACTCTACTCTCGATACACTGTGACGTGTGTGTGTGTGTGACGTACGTTCAACGTCACTAGCTCGGCTTTAAGACTGAAAAATAGATTCAATTTTATAATGAAAAAAATAGGCCGATGATGCAACTTTTAGGGGAGATAGAAAGACAGTCAGTGAAATATATTTTATGGAAGGAAGGAATCAATATTATTGCAATGTATTTTTCTCTTTTTTTATTAAAAATCGTTTATGCTGTTTCCTGAGTAGGACTTTGATTAAGTGGTAACGAATTTCGTGAGCATTATATTCGAAATACATGTCGATTATTTGGGAATTTCATATTTCTTGAAAACTCGAAATTCATCCTCGTCATGACGATTTTCACAAATGGCGATTTAATTCTTATGAACAAGAGCGTCACGACGAATCAAGGAGATAACATTAATATATTGTGGTTTTTTATGCAGCTTTCCATTTATTTCGCCCTATTTCTTTACTTTCATTTGTTTTGTTTGGTGGTGTTGGTGGTGGTGGGATTTGCATTTAAGGATCTTCTCAAAGCAAAATATTGGTTTCTTGTTTTTTGATGTTACAGTCCGATTTCTTTGATACAAGTTATCTACAGTCTCCACAGTTTTGGTACATTTGTACCGGTGTCAATTACAGCTGGATCGGTATGAGTGCAATCTCACTTTTGTTAGATAGGTAAACTTGTTTGAGTACAGCAGCACTAGTGTGAGAAGAGCAACACGAAAATGAGACCAGAAACAATCGAGTACAACGACACCAGTGTGAGCGCAGCAACACCTGTCGAATACTGTATTATCATCATGAGATCAGCAACAGTGTGTGTACACCACCAGTGAGCTCAGTAACACCAGTCGAGGGTGGTGTAGCATCGGCATGAGATCAGTAGCATCAGGGTGAGCACAGTAATATGAGCGGAATGGGGGTAGCCACGGCATGATATCAACAAAATCAGCCTGTAGCATCAGCATGATGACAGCAACACCAGTGTGAGTATGCACCACCAGTGAGCTCAGTAACACCAGTCGAGGGTGGTGTAGCATCAGCTTGAGATCAACAATACCACAATGAGCACAATACCGGTGTAAGTGCAGCAACACCAGCTGAGTACTTTAGCATCGACATGAGATTACCACCCCCACTTGAATACTGTAGGATCGGCATGGGATCAGCAAAGCCACTGTGAGCACAACACTAGTGGGAGTACAGCAACACCACAGTGTCTAAACACCATCACCATTGAGAGTGTGCTGCAGCGAGTCCAGTAGTCCACTGGAGGAGATTGTAACTCCAAATGGAATAATCGCACAAGGACAAGCGGCCCTCCTTCTCTGCAAGGTCATGCCTTATCATACTGTATGTAGGCGTGTCAACGATATGTGTGATTAATAAGTGATGGTCGGTTAAATGAAGATTCAATAGCTTAGATGTCTAAATTCACGGTGAGCGTGTCAGATTCACAGCATTTTAAACTGTTGTTACTTTTTCTTCTGAACGCAAACAGTGAAGAGTGTTAGATAAAGCGGTATTTACGTGGCAATAATTTGCACTGGTTTCCTCTAAGCAATTTTAAGCCTTTGCGCACAGTATAGGACAGGAGAATGTCAGCCAGCGGCCTGGTTGTCAATTAGTATAACTTGTCTGCAGGAGATGGAAAATGTCAGGCATATTCCTGTTTGTCAAGTATTATGATCTGATTACAGGACTGGAGAATGCCACCCATCGACCTGCTTAAGTTGTATGACCTGTCTACGGGACTGGGGCATATGAGTCCCGGCCTGTTTGCCAACTTGTTTGACCTATCTACGGGATTGCATAGCACATCATGGACCTTCGTCAAATACATGTATATGACTTACCAAACAAGACAGTAGAATACCAGCCATTACCCGTTTGTGCAGATGTTCAGCTGCCTTCAGACATTGTGGCTGCACAGATGTGTGTATTATGAAATTTAAAAAAAAAAATTACGAGTACTTAAATATCAGGAATGTGAAACCATACACTTCAAATATGTTAAAGACTCGCGAACACTGCATGACGTAACGGTTTCTGATGTACTAACGATTGATCTTTAGCAGTGTTCAATTAATGTTTGCACATGCGTTCATTTCAAACTGATCTTCGCACAGCACGATGTTAGCTACTCTTTTACGTTAACTTAAGATTTGCGTCGAAAAGGGTTTTGAAGTTTTCAAATGTGTTACAAGATGTTGACGATGACTCTTGACGAATGATTTTCAACAAAGTGCGATTTGAATCTGACGAATTTGTTTTTCAAGATTTGTTCACCTGCAGCAGTGTCTACGATGTGAAGCGGTTTGTGTGTGTGTGTGTGTGTGTGTGTGTGTGTGTGTGTGTGTGTGTGTGTGTGTGCAAGCATCAACAGTTGCTGAAGTCGCGGTTATCAACGACAGCTTTATAGAATTGACATCTTTGAAACAAAAATCGGAGGGAGAGAGAAAATATTGTGAGACAGTAAATGTTTGGGGTGTTTTTTTTTGAAGAAGTACCTGATATATAAATCATCTTTGGAGTGTATAATTCAGGAGTTCAACTTCCTTTCGCGCGAGAAAATCGGAGATTTACGTCGATCATCTATTAGTTTCTCTTATTTTCTATATAAAATTATTTTAGCAAAGTCCTTGTTTTGAATGCGGTAATTGTGAGGTGTAGTTGTCCTTCTGGTTGAGGCAGCTATGAGTTGTAGTCGTCCTTCTGGTTGAGGCAGCTATGAGTTGTAGTCGTCCTTCTGGTTGAGGTAGTTATGAATTGTAATAGTCCTTCTGGCTGAGGGGTAGTTATGAATTGTAATAGTCCTTCTGGCTGAGGGGTAGTTATGAATTGTAATAGTCCTTCTGGATGAGGCAGCTCTGAGTTTTAGTGAGAGTCATTGCTGTTATCCAAACCTGGATAACTTTCCATTAATTACTGAAGAAAACTAATATCTGGAAGCATCGGTCTGGAAATACTATATCGAATAATTGATCATGAAAATCCTGGACGTATAGAAAGTGGCATGGTGTAAACGTTATGCCACTAACAGCAACACACTTCATTTGTTAATGGGAATAAAATCCTGAAGCCTCCATGCCAACATACGTGCACGCAAACAAAACAACAATGACACTTATACAGAGAGAGTTCAGTCGTACACAAACAAAACAATGACACTTATATATATAAAGAGAGTTCAGTCGTACACAAACAAAACAATTACACTTATATAGAGAGTTCAGTCGTACATAAACAAAACAACGACACTTATATAAAGAGAGTTCAGTCGTACAAGTCAATTGTCTACATATTTTTAATGCATATGTCACATTTATTTTTATTTCTTTGAAGATACTTACAACCTTAAATGTAAAGCAAATCTGATCTAAATTATTCTATATGTTTATGGTTTACATAGACAATACCATGTTTAAAGCTGAGCTGGGGCCATTGTTTCACAAGGTGTAGTATATTAGTCTAAAAATTATGTTGTATTTATGAAGCCTAGTTTTCAGTGCATTAGACCTAATGAAAAACTCTCATACGGAATTCTTGAAGTCTAATTCATCTTTGAATTCTTTGAATAATATAGTCGAAACGTATATGCATAAAGGAAGACGTCCCTTTTCCTGTACAAGACCGTTTATAGCTACTTGGCTAAGGTTTGCAATATATTAACTTTTACCATCACGTCTCTTCATATAGAGATTTGCATCACGGATGTTGGCACCAATTGTGGCATGATAATCCACCTTCTCATGATTATTAAACTTATTAAAGATAGAGATATCTAAACTAATAATAATACTTTACACTTTAATAATAATAATAGTTCAAACTTTATTACTTTAAGAAGACCAGTGATTTTAAACTTGAAACATTATTAATTCTGACATTCAACTCAGACTTGGATTTTCCAACTCCTTCGATTAAGTAATCTCTGGTCTAACTTGTCACCACTTCAGCTACTACAAGTGGACCTAATGTATAATTGTCCATAAGAGAGGATCGTGGCCCGCGTTTCAACTAGGGTTGTGGAAATCAGGACAACAGATGTCAGAAAGTTTAAATAGTGTAAATAAAGGAAACCAAAGTTAGAATGCATTGGACCCATGTATGCATCTCCTACAGTGATAGAAACTTGTAGTAAAATGTTCCAAACTGTACAAAATTTTAAGTTTGTGGACTTGTGGGAAATCTGAATTTTATAATTCAGTAATTGCCAGTGTGACGTTTTTGCTGGAAGATGGGCAAGATGTTAATTCTCCACCACCCTGGGCTGCCTGTAATCTTAAGCTAATCCCCAAAACAATTATTCTGGCTGGTCACACGTGTTAAAAAGATGAATTATAGATAATGTAGAGTAGAAGACTGATAGATCTAGAAGATAGCTCGAGCCCAGATAATTACAGTCAGGATAGTAAGTAAATACAGGTGACAGACAACATATAAATTGTGAGTCATGCTTACAGGAATAGTCTATGTAGCAACAATAAATGTATTCAACAAGAAATGACTTAAGACATAATGGTTACATATAGCGAATAGTTCAACAGTTACAATTAAGTGTTTACAAATGTTTATAGCTCAAATCACAACCATGCAAGACAATGTTCATTTTTTAGTTTTATGGCACTGTAGCAGTTATTTTGGTTTGCTCATATTAGCATACTCTAAATGAGTTTATAAGTGAACATTGAATGATTCTGAGTGAACTCTAAAAGCATTTTAATTAAAGTTCAATTGAATTAATTGAATCTTGATTGAAGCTGTGCAGTTGACTTTATAAGTAAGTAATTGTAGGATCTCCTCATGTGTAAGTAATCAAGGGTCCAAGTGAATATGATTAACAGATATGCACCTGGTCCATTGAACCAGTCCTTGGCATGTGGGGTGTTCTGCTCCGGTGTTGCATCATGATGCAATACTCATCAAAGTCAACATTCAAGATAAAGTAGTTCTATTCTGGCAGTTTTTCGCAGCCCAACGTTCGTCAATCAACATCTTAGATAAGGTCTGAGATAAAGTATCAGAAAAAGTGCCGATCTGCCAATAAAATACACGTGGGCTAAGAATTCATCCTAATGTGTTCTCTGACAGAACAACAAAATATAATAATAAAAAATATAGTTAATGTCAAGAGAGAAACATTAAAAATAAAATATTAGTTAAGGAAGCAAAACCACATATCTTTGGCAAAAATATATACAGATGTTTACCGCTCAAATCATGATCATGTGTGATGTAAAAGAATGTTTGTTTTGAGTCTTATGGCACTGAAGTAGTTATTTGGTTCATTCGTATGAGTAAACTACATAAATACAACTATAATATATCAATACAACTATAATATATCGATGATGCATGATATGTTTCTAAGTCCATTCTCTCTCCACCAGTCAGTTTTAACTGACCATCAAGCTAACGACTGCCTTTCAAAGCTGGACTTCTCTTTTCCCCGTCAAATTCAAAGTGATCAGAGAACAGATTTCTACAGCAAGTAACATTTTAATCTCAGCCCATTGCCTGGTCTCGTTCTCATAAATCATAATCATTGGATAACAGAAATCTACGCACTATTTTGCATTATGTGTGCAGTCTAAAACGTTCTTGCCTGGAGGTGGTTACTTCAACTCAATTTCAAAAATAACAAAACAAGGAGTGCCCAAGGTCAGGTTAATCTGACAATTTAGCAATTTAGCAATTAAAACATTAATTTAAAAATAGGGAGGGGCAAATTTATTATGTCACAGACAGACAGACAGATAGATAGATAGATAGATAGATAGATAGATAGACGGATGGACAGACAGACAGACAAACATATAAACAAATAGATAGATAGATAGATAGATAGATAGATAGATAGATAGATAGATAGATAGATAGATAGATAGATAGATAGATAGATAGATAGATAGATAGGTAGGTAGGTAGGTATGTAGGTAGGTAGATTCAATTGTTCAGTTTGCGGAAGTTTTTTCTTTCTTTGATTTTAATTACTTTCACCTTTTTTGTATACATTGTTTACTGGTTGTTGAGCCTGAGAACTCGAGATTGAAGGAAGAGAAAAGGTTAATGTGGAAACTGAGAAGCCAAGGAAATGTCAGGAGTGTGTTAAGTTGCACGCACAATCGATATCCCGTCAGAAACCGTCTACGCAAACGTCTTGTGAAAAGTCAAGGAGACTAAAACACATGGCTACTTCGCTGTTGTTTTCTTGAGAATCATGTGCAAAAACTTCCACACACCCCTCCACACACGCACACGCACACACACACACACACACACACACACACACACACACACACACACACACACACACACACACACACACACACATACACACCTACACACACACACCTACACACCTACACACACACACACACACACACACACACACACACACACATACATACACACATAGACCCGAAATACACGCCCCTTTCCCTTACATCTATTTCGTGGGTTCCTCTAATCGTTGTAATGTATTATATGTCAGTTTTTGTATCGAGACAGGAAGACATACTATTGTGTAGTACTGGAGCATAAATAGTATAACGATGGTGAATTAAAATCTTTATATTATCATGTTTTAGGTTGTTATTTTCTATTCGCGTGTACTGTTTCAAATCCTTTCTTGGATGATAATGAAAACTTTTGGAAATTTTGAAGGACAGAGTGTATCTACTCGTTAAAAAGTTTCTTGAAAATTAAACAGTGGGGTAGACAATTGTTTGAGCATTTCTTACCTGGTTTTTGTTGTTGTTTGTTTTGTTTTTTTGTTTTTTAACGAAGAAATGCATTCATCGCTCACTATTCCTTTAGAAAGAGTGCTAAAAATGCGACCTTGAGCAAAAAAGGTCAAAGGTACAATTTTCTCTTCGTATACATCAGGGTGGTATGACCTACTTTCAGGACAATGATCGTAGTCTAGTTATATACTGTTTCTGCTCGCTCGGCCACAATCATGTGAACGAATTCGTCGCTTTCGGAAGCTCGAATACCAGTAAAGTTCAAGGAACACGCCTTCACAGATTCCTGAAAGATCCCAAAAGACTGTGGCAGTTCGTTGAAAAGGACAGATCGAATTTTTCTGAGCTGATAAAAGGAGCTGTGTTGTGTAGAGCATGAAGAATAACTGACCAATACACCAGGCCGTTGTTTCTGGGAGAAACGCGTCACGTACAACAGCGACGATTAAAAGAAGACGAAGAGTTTTCTATTCAATTCGGGAAAATGTGTATTAGCTAAATCCCATAGAAAACAAAATTATGGTGATACTTTCTTTGATAAAACTGTTGCAGCAAGAAATCAGACAAGAACAAGGGAAACAATCGTGAAAGTAGGTCACAAGCGTCATTTTGGTGACATTTTTCTTTATTCAAGTCTGCATACAGCAGGCCTACATTTACTCATTGTCAAATAAACTAAATAAAGGAGTAGCCAAACACTTGTACTGAGCATTATGTAAGATTATGACAACTGACTCATATTCAAAAAATTTTCACATAAATCGTAATTTTTTACAAGCACACATATATCATATTATGAAGTATTTTCAATTATAAATCTGTAACCTGTGTATGCAAAATATTAGGATGCAAAAGATTTGCATCTCTATATGCATTATATCCGAAACATCTAATATAGAAAAATAAGAAGTATATTTATAGATATTTTACTATATGTACAAATTTTGCATCTCTATATGTATTATATCTGAAACATCTAATATAGAAAAATAACAAGTATATTTATAGACATTTTACAGAAACACCACAGAGACATATATACACATTTCTATATGTATTTAGCTTACTAGGTATGACTTATGGTATAGATAAATTGTAAAATATTTATTATTTTATAATAGTCCACATAATTTTACCTTTACCATATCTAAATGTTCGAATATTTTTTGTTTGTAAGGTGTGTATTTTCATAATTTACTAGTAGTCTACACATCTGTACAGGAATGTGTTTGTCTAGCCATTAAAACTAAATGTAAAAATATCGATACATTCTATATATATGTAAAACCTCAAAGCATGGTTTTAGATGGAATTTATATGAGATAGACCTAGTTCCCCTAATATGAAATTGCAGCACTCGTGATTTTTGTTTGTTGTGGCTATGATGAGAAATATATTTCTGCTGGAGCACATACAGAGCGACGTGTAAAACGTACAATTACTATGTTATTTAAATTTACTATACTATTAATCACTTGTCAACTTTATCTATAAAACTGTCAACTTTTCTCTACATACAATTACTATTTTATTTGTACAATTACTATGTTATTTATATTTAAATTACTATACTATTAATCACTTGTCAACTTTTGTCTACAGACAATTACTATGTTATTTGTACAATTACTATGTTATTTATATTTAAATTTACTATACTATTAATCACTTGTCAACTTTATCTACAAAACTGTCAACTTTTGTCTACAGACAATTACTATGTTATTTATATTTAAATTTACTATACTATAAGTCACTTGTCGACTTTGTCTATACAACCGACAACTTTTGTCTGCAGACAATTACTATGTTATTTATATTTAAGTTTACTATACTATAAGTCACTAGTCTACTTTGTCTATACAACAGTCAACTTTTGTCAATAGACAATCATTATGTTATTTATATTTAAATTTACTATACTATAAGTCACTTGTCGACTTTGTCTATACACCTGTCAACTTTTGTCTACAGACAATCATAATTTACTATACTATAAGTCACTTGTCGACTTTGTCTATACAACTGTCAACTTTTGTCTACAGACAATCATAATTTACTATACTATAAGTCACTTGTCACTTTTGTTGACGATTAGAAACTGCAATGTATATCACTGTCGTGAATGCCAGTTTGACACTAATTGACGTGCACATTTCATTCCAATACAACATATCACACACAAGCATTAATATTACAAGATAATAACAATTAATCAATATCTGGAGTCAGAAATTAATTCGTGCTGTAAAGTGAGTCAAAATGAAAGACTACGAAATGCATGTACAATACTAGTTTGACTCTAAATCTACATGATAAGCATACAGATATGTTTCTGTTTGTATAAATAAGACAAAGCTTGGAGCTGAAAGCAATGGAAGTGAAAAATTAGTCGTGCTGCTCTAAGCTTTTTAAATGCATCTATATAAACACAGGATGACAAGATAGATAGATAGACAGATAGATAGATAGATAGATAGATAGATAGATAGATAGATAGATAGATAGATAGATAGATAGACAGATGGATGGATGGATGGATGGGTGGATGGATAGATAGATAGATAGATAGATAGATAGATAGATGGATGGATGGATGGATGGATGGATGGATGGGTGGATGGATAGATAGATAGATTGATAGACAGAGATAGATAGATATATAGGCATGAATGAATAAAGAGAAAGAAGGATAAACAGAGAGAAATATTATACAACGACATTTTAAAAAGCATAACATAGTACCACAAACAGATTAATTGTACTTTTGATATTGTAACAACATAAAAGTATAGTGGTTGCTTTTATTTCACTTAGAAATTAACTTCAATTTTATTTCTGTATTTTCTTTGTTGATAATTTGATTTCTTCCGCTCTTTTTTCAATCATTGTTCGGCATTTTAACTTCACATTACACATATCTTTATTATAATTATATTTTTGCTATCTTTTAATTTAACTATACATTAAAACATTATGCTTATCAATTTTACTTTACAAACCTCTATAATTGTGTTCGTATGCCTAAACGCTCGCATGCACGCACACATTTCGCATTATAACTTATTAATTAATTAGTACATTCCTAGCATTACACGAGGAACAGGTCTCTCGTGACTCTATGATTCATTTAATGTCACATCAATTCTCAACACCCAAGGTCGCAAGGTTACTAAAGACGCCATTTACTTCTAGACACTCGCACTGACTTGCATATTCGTTGAATCACATTATATATTAGACATTACACATTATAGTTTATATGTTGCATATTTATTAATTTTATATCAATATAATTAGACGAATTTGCAATTCCGGAAAATGGTCCCAGTGTGAGTCTTGCACCGAACGGAGGACAATTTATATGTTTCGGCAATTCCGAAAAATGGGCGGCAACTTGTATTTCGAATCGGATAGGAGCTGTGAATAACCGGCACTTCCACGTGTGCTGTAGACATTAGAATATGCGTTTGACAGGACAGAGGGGAAGACAGTAAAGTTGTAAATTATCAGCAAAGCAGTCATCACAACTGCTAAGCGTTAACAGGAAAACACCACAGAAATATTTGAACAGGAACATTCCAGATGCTTGTTAGGTGCACAATACAAAAACAATCGATATGTTTCGGATGAATGATCTTAATCAGAAGAGTAGTTATAGCAGTGGCCTATGAACAGTTTCTGATTACCTTACCTCAGAAGTCGCCGTCGTCTATTTAGAAAGATCTTACTGATTTCAGTGTTCGTATGTTATTGTTATAATGGAAGTGACCTGATGTTTTTTTTACCTGGCATGTCGACTCTTGTTATAAAATGTAACGCGTTTTAATTTTTCACGCTGAAATAAACGCATTGTATTCTGACGGATATCGAGAAATTAGAGATATTGTTAAAAAAGATGGGTCTGTAAATTATCATTGTAAGTTTCATCATGAGAATAAATGGTTGAAGGAATATTTAAATAAGGACGACTGAGTGATGACTGTATTTATTTGTGCTATCTAGATCAAAGATATAAATAGCACTTTTGTGAGTCCATGGTCTCTAATCTCATCTATGGCGGCCTGTCTTTGATACTGCTTAAATGCCTAAAAGCACTTTGCATTATCAAAATAGGGACATTCCCAATATTGTTCATAATTATATTCAGCAGGAAGCGGCGACTGCAAAACAAAATCTCTCTAACATGAATTTCTAGGCTCTTCGCTTGTGTACTCGTTTTACAGTGAATGGATCGATAATATAAAGGTTATGTGCTACTATATGTAATGGTTATGTTGTATAGTAGGTAAAGGTTATGTGCTACTGTATGTAATGGTTATGTTGTATAGTAGGTAAAGGTTGTGTGGTACTGTAGGTAAAGTTTGTGTGATATTGTAGGTAAACGTTGTTTGTTGCTGTAGGTAAACGTTCTGTGGTGCTGTAGGTAACTGTTGTGTGGTGCTGTAGGTAACTGTTGTGTGGTGCTGTAGGTAAACGTTGTTTGTTGCTGTAGGTAAACGTTTTGTGGTGCTGTAGGTAACTGTTGTGTGGTGCTGTAGGCAACTGTTGTGTGGTGCTGTAAGTAAACGTTGTGTGGTGCTGTAAGTAAACGTTAAAGTGAAATGAACTTACACCAAAAGTTTAAAGAGATAGTTTCACTGGCTATATGTTATGATGCCTAGAATAAACTTTTCAAACGCAAATGATATATATATGTCTGGTGTGTTCTGCATTGCATTTCAGAACTTAAGTCTGATAGTAGTTTAGATATCTCAGTGACGTAAGACAGTGTGTGTGTGTGTGTGTGTGTGTGTGTGTGTGTGTGTGTGTGTGTGTGTGTGTGTGTGTGTGTGTGTGTGAGTGTGTGTGTGTGTGTGTAAGTGAGCATTTTATCAGCGAAGTAAGTTATTGAATACAACACATTTATTATTCAATTTGATATAAAATATAGATGTTTATTTTTCAACTTTATTTAAACGCTTTATTCACGTTTTGCTATAGTGTATTATTTTATTTTGCATTTAAAAAAAATATGTACATCAACCACTAAAACAAACTTACCTTTATTAGACATTTTACGCGTACTCGTTTGAGTGTGAGGGAAATTAATTCATTGCTGAGTCTAATAATATATGCATATATTTTATATTAATTATCGTTCTTAAGTGATATTGCTTTAAATAACTATTAAAAGTATTATTTTCTAAAAATGAAAAACCATTGTTGATAATTTTAAAAAACAAAATAAATGAGTAAGACAAACATTGAAACATAAGAGAAAAAGATTTTTTTTGAATGCATGTTCTACATTCTGAAGATGATAATGTTCACTATTGTAACATTGTATCTGCCACTTTTATTTTAATTGTGTTTTGTTTTACTGTAAATGATGAAATATTATAAACACTACAGTAATGAGGAAACGAAAGAAACTCACACACATTGCTTAGATAGATAGATAGATAGATAGATAGATAGATAGATAGATAGATAGATAGATAGATAGATAGATAGATAGATAGGAAGGTAGGTTGGTTGGTAGTTAGGTAGATAGATAGATGATAGATAGATAGATAAATAGATAGATAGACAGACAAACAGACAGACAGACAGACAGACAGACAGACAGGAAGAGAGAGATGAGTATGTTATTCGTTGATTTGGGTAGTTGCACAAATACATATACACACTACCATTCACAGTATAAATATTCCTTTAAAGTATAATCTTGATTTATATTTAAAGTATAATCTTGATTTATATTTAAAGTATAATCTTGATTTATATTTTTTACACATCTACTAACAGAGTGACCTAGCGGAAGACCTCACATGTTAGTCTGTTTATTGTAGTTGATTCTACCCTTTGCTTTGTTCATTTGTATACTTTTGATTATTTTTTCACTTAATTTAAAAAGTGCAAAAATGACAGGTGTGCATGTTCGATGATTATACACCAAAGAACAATTAAACTCCCCTCTCGAGCTCATGTCAACAGCTTTTGGATATCACCGGAAGTAACGATTCGTCTTCGCGTCGCGCGCTCTTAAAACGCTGAGCTGTCCAATGGGATAACTGCCCTAGCTGCGAAGGCGTCTAATTATAGACCTCTGCAGTATTACTAAGCCGACGGTCACCCACGCAGGGACTGAGGGCTTTAGAAGACACCATTTGCTTGGAGAGAAGCTAGACGTGCATGTGTACTACAGTTTCATATTGAGACATGCCTGTGCATTCTACTTCTATAACACGAAATGGTGTCTTTACATCCCATTTCTAAAACACCAGGAAAACTGCCTTTGAATTCTACTTCTAGAATCTAGAAAGCTATATTTGCTTTCTCATACTCCAAGCCGATCATCTGCATTCCTGTCCATTCCATTCCAGTCTCAGAATCTCCCCCCCAAAAAAAAAAAAAAAATTAAAAAATGTCCGCTTATCTTTAGTTCCACAACACTGCCATCTTTGCATTCTTATCTCTCCAAATCCCGTATGGTGCCTTTGCTAATTCTATCCCAGAAACCCGAAAATCTTATTAATTTGCAAATATAATCTCTGATTGCAAAGCAGTATATAGAAACTACCCTTGCTGATATAACATTCTTTCTATTTGAAGCTGTAAACTGTTTCGTACTTCGTGTATAAGTATCATCAGCATTATGTTATATAGACATCTTGAATAAGTAATATTTTCCAGACAGCTTCTTTAATAACAAAGGCATTAAAAAAGTGAAATATCAATTAATCTTACAAGTGCATTCAAAAGGTATATTTCAAAAATATGAAAACTATTTATCTGTTTATTGCATTAAGAATAAAAAGCATCACTTTGCTCCAAACCATGGACATGACAGTAACAGATGTCTTCAATTAACTGTTAGCAACATCCGTGTCATATGATAGGGAACTCTCACCCATATACTTTCATATTTTGATCTATAATGTTTTAATGAGAGGCTATTTGTTATTTGTGCGATTTGGAATTGTTGTATAAAGTTTATTTTTGAAGTGAAAGTCCAGAATGGACAGTGGTGAAGGGGGAAGGGATTACGCTGAATGAGTCAGTTCGAGTAGAGTAGATGCTTCAGGGTAGGACTGTTGTTATTGTTTGTGAGAATGCTAGATCTCTGGCATCTAAGTAGTAGTACGTCAGCATAAAAACATTAGATCTGTAGTCTTGGTTTTGACCTTGTTATGTGTTATGCACTTTCTAGTCTGATTTAATTGTGAACTTGTTTTGGATAGGTCACGTGTCTTGACAGAATGTGGGTTGGAGGATATGACAAAGTCATAAATATTAATTAGCTCGAGTTGGATTTTTAATTTGATTGGGTCAAGAATTAATGCATGTAGAGATGGACATGGTTTGAAGAATAAGCAAACTAAGGTTGAAATTATATTCTTTACTCTTTGCTAACGACTCTGGTGAGTGTTAAGACTGGGTACCTCCCTATAATGGGTTGTACATAGAACAAAGAAGACCCTTGGTAGGTAAAGATGTCACCGTTTTGTATGAATGGTTAGATTTTATTAGGAATGTTATGCTATTTTATTCATGTCTAACCTTCGTTTCTTGCAGAGGAATTTGCCAAAATTAAGTATTTATTAATGTAGCAATGTGCGGTATGCTTAGACTGCAATTACTTGTGTTTCAAGATATTTTGGTTTCAGTCTATTTTTATTCTGAAATCTATGAAGTTGGCTTTGGGTGTCTGATTTGCATGTCATTCACAATATGTCTTATTGAGAGACGACCAGTGTGGTGTATCTTGTGCCAGCGTATTGAAAACTGAAGCTGTTTCGATTATGAACAGTGGCTACAGTGAGGCTTGAACTTGAACTATGAACATTGTTTCCTAATAAAGAGAAATTAGGACAGTGTGTATTGTGCTTATTCCTATTAAATATTGTAAAACGTATCTTTTTATTAAATTTGTATTAAGTGTTAAGTCTTGAGTAATGCGACTTATTTTGTTTGTTATCATAACTTGTAGTAATAGTCTAATGATTGTGTTTTGTTCTCTAACTGTCTCTATATATTTATTTATGTATTTATTTTTATAAAATCTATTTCTTGGTTTAAATAACAGAGCTGGGGCCGTGAGCTAATTGACGTCGGTGCACCAGCATATTGGCGTAGTTACAGATTTGCATATTTACCCAGTGGGCCATACTCTGCATCGTCATTTGTAAATGTTTTTATATCATTAACTAATTCCTAATATTTGGTTTAGTTCATTATTAAAGCGTCACCCCATAGTACATCGCGACAATCTAAGGCAGTCTTTGTATTCAATAATTCGTGGGTAATTCAATGCTCATTCGTCTATGCTATGGCTTAAAGATAGCGACAACAAATTATAAATGTACTTGTAGAGATTCTCTCACATCGTTTGTCAATGTCTAATTTGGCTAATATCAAGTGACTGGGAAAAAGCAATGGGCACGACAACTGCTGTTTCGACCGAGGTTTTCTTTTACCTCCCTTTAAGATATAATAACAACCATTAGGCTATAGCTTTTGATTCAGCACAATTTTGTCCTCATTATTTATGGAATGGATAACAAACCAAAAAGTTACCTCTGCAAGTTTGGACTTAATGGCTCTCTGTGAGAACTGCTAATAGTCAGTGTCGTTATTTGTTTGGTATTAATGGCTGACTGTGAGAACTGCTAATAGTCAGTGACGTTATTTGTTTGGTATTAATGGCTGACTGTGAGAACTGCTAATAGTCAGTGACGTTATTTGTTTGGTATTAATGGCTGACTGTGAGAATTGCTAGTGGCCAGCGTGTTCATGTGTTGGAATTAATGGCTGTCTGTGAGAATTGCTAGTGGCCAGCGTGTTCATGTGTTGGAATTAATGGCTGTCTGTGAGAATTGCTAGTTGCCATGTTACGTGTGTGAACTATTAACAATCACTGGACAGTATGCATCAACATGTACGTAAACTGACGTTAATGGCAGTAACTCTCTTAGTTTTATAAAAGGACATTTATGTTCTTAATGTGGAACTGAATTTTTTTAAAGGATGTTTAACTGGGACTGAACTGTAACGTATGCGATATATTTATAGTAACATATATCTATTTGGAAAATAATATGAAAAAATGAAACTAGATATATTTTTTTAAATGACCCAGAAATACATGATGAGTCAAACGTATCATTATTGTCCTTTTCTCTTTCAAATAACGTTTAATAAAATAACAAAAACATTTTTGACAAAACAAATAAACCTAAACGTGAGAAGTATGTATTTCAATCACTGTCACCATGAATGCTGGAATTTGGTTAGAAAAAAATTATTGTATAAACGGGAAATAATACATAACAAGTGGAACTCGGTTTAATGCTAAAATGTAGGTCACTTTTGCGATGAACGTTGGATAATTACAAAGTTGCTGCCCACAAAAGGTAAGTCCGGACAATGTACATAAAGAAAATGGAGTTTCATACAATGAGATCATCATAATCATCGTCATTATCATCATCAACAACAACGACAACTTCAACGTCATCGTCATCATCATCGTCATCATCTCGTTTATATTTTTGCTCGTATACTTTGTTAAATTAAGTACCTGTACATGTGGGAACTATAAATGGCGGTGGTGCCCTGACAATAGTAATTTATATATGAAAGTGTCAGCAATGTTGTAAATAATGTATAAGTGACAATAGTAATTTATATATGAAAGTGTCAGCAATGTTGTAAATAATGTATATATGAAAGTGTCAGCAATGTTGTAAATAATGTATATATGAAAGTGTCAGCAATGTTGTAAATAATGTATATATGAAAGTGTCAGCAATGTTGTAAATAATGTATATATGAAAGTGTCAGCAATGTTGTAAATAATGTATATATGAAAGTGTCAGCAATGTTGTAAATAATGTATATATGAAAGTGTCAGCAATGTTGTAAATAATGTATATATGAAAGTGTCAGCAATGTTGTAAATAATGTATATATGAAAGTGTCAGCAATGTTGTAAATAATGTATATATGAAAGTGTCAGCAATGTTGTAAACAATGTATATATGAAAGTGTCAGCAATGTTGTAAATAATGTATAGTGACAATACTCACGAGCATTGCTGACTGCAAAACTGTCCGTGACGTCAAGGCGGGAGATGTCGTGTCTTAGCTTATAGCGGTACTTTTCTGCAAACTCCGTGTTGTAGCGTTGTACTTCGTGCAGGAATGACGTCAGCACTTGTACAGAGTTCTTGTCAAATATACCTCCTGGGAAAAGATGGGCATTTTTAGATTTATACGACAATCAAATACACTTTTCTCACTTCCTCCACTCCACCCACCCCACCACCTCTCATCCCACTCCCGCGAAGAAAGGAACATGAATTATGCTTACAGTAAAATATACCACCTCAGGAAAGACGGACAAGACCAAAATTACGCGACATGCAAACACCACACACACTCACACACACACACACACACACACACACACACACACACACACACACACACACACACACACTCACACACACACATACATACACATTTGCGGAAAGTTATTAGAATTACACGAAGAAAGATGGGCATTAAGAGAAATACGCGACAGTAAAACATTCGCACGGACACGCACGCACGCACACACACACACATACATACATACACACACACACACGCACACACATATGTACTTGAGGAAAAGATGAACATTTTTATATTTATACGACAAATATCCTACTTGATGTAAGATGGGCATTAGTAGAATTACATGACTCGTGAAACCCAATCACATAAACACACACACACACACACACACACACACACACACACACACACACACACACACACACACACACACATACACACACACACACACTTGAGGAAAGAAGGACATTATTTGAATTAAACGAGAGTCAAGTATGCCACCTGGAAAAAAAAGTGAGCATTATCAGAATTACACGATAGTTATTATTACTTCCTCTGAGTAAAGAAAAGCATTATTACAATTACACGACTGTCTAGTATATCCCCTGAAGAAAAGTAGGCGTTATCTGAAATACAAGGCTAACAAATATACCCCTTGAAATACAGGCCTTACTATGCGTACTATAAGAATTGCACTACAGCTTAATAACATTTCACATTTCACCTTTGAACAAATAATTTTATAATCTAACATAATAATAATAATAATAGCAATAATAATAATAATAATAATAGACAGACTCTATGTATCTCGAAAAATGGGAGGCCGAGGTCTGAAGAAAATTAAACATGTCATTGAAGGAGAAGTCATTGGCCTTGTGGACTACATCTGGAATAACAATAAAGATGATCCACTGATAGAATTAGTAAAAAGGAGTGGACTATTCCAACCACCAGAAATAGACAAAGAAACATGGAAGAAAACAACGAAGCAAGAACTAGCACATACCTGGAGACAGAAACCTCTACATGGCCAATATGTACGACAAGCAGACGAAATATCAACAAAGCAATCAACGTACAAATGGTTGAAAGAGGCAGGATTGAAAGCAGAAACAGAAGCACTCATAACAGCTGCACAAGATCAAGCACTCAACACCAAAGCACACAAAACGAAAATCATGAAAATTTCAAATGATTCCAAATGTAGACTTTGCAAATCCATGGATGAGACAACAGAACACATACTATCTGGATGTCAGGTTCTGGCTGGAACAGAATACACCAAACGACACAATGAAGTGGCAAAACACATACATAGAAATCTGTGTGAGAACTATGGCATAAAAACCCCAGAAAGAACATGGATGCATCAACCAGAAGCAGTCATCGAAACAGAAGAAGTCAAAATACTGTGGGACTTCGAGATAAGAACAGACCGGGTGATTCCTGCAAGACGACCAGACATTGTAGTTCTCAATAAGACCAACAGAACAGTAACAATTACTGATGTCGCTGTTCCAAGTGATAGAAACATAAAAACAAAAGAAAGAGAAAAAATAGAAAAATACCAAGACCTCAGATTAGAAATCCAGAGACTGTGGAATGTAAAAGCAGAAGTGATACCAATAGTGATAGGAGCCTTGGGGAACATAACATCAGAATTGGAAGGCTACCTGAATAAACTCCCTGGAAACCACAGAATCGCTCCACTACTCAAAGCAGCGCTCCTCGGAAGTGCCCACATCCTCCGTAAAACCTTGGATCTCCCAGAATCTTGGTAAGATTCCGAGACCTTGGATCACAGCCGACAGTCAAACAGAAGTCGTGGAAAGAGACTGGATAATAATAATAATAATAATAATAATAATCCTTCTGAAAGAAAAAAATCCATAGCTAGATGCGTGACCTTTATCCATCCATCCATCCATCCATCCATCCAAATATCTATCTATCTATCTATCTATCTATCTATCTATCTATCTATCTATCGGTCTGTCTATCTATCGTTAAATATATTCAATACCTTTATTTAAATTTCTAATAAATGTTCCGAAGAGTTTAAAAAGAATTTCATGAAAATGTCGGTAATGGTCTTCCCTATTAAGTTGTAATATAAAAATATTTTAATGTTTTATTTTTAAATATTTTATATTTAATCTTATTTTGTTCTTAACTCTGCTATTCTTCGCGTATCTGCATTCTGGTATATATGTACTTTGCATATTTAATACAAGTTCCTTAGTTTTTCGGAAACAAGTGTTAATACCTTAGACTTAGAGCTATGAGTTTAAGAATTTGTTTTTAAAATGTCTGCATAAAAGATTATAGATATCCTTTCACAGTTTATTTCCAAAACTTATAAGTACCCTAAAGGCAAGAAAACCTTTATATAAAGCTTTCATGCATATTGCATGCGAAAGCTTTCAATTGAAAATACATATAAACACCCACACACCCACACCCACACACATATTATATATTTTTTAATACAATTTGAGGATGTTCTTTAATATCTTATAATCTCTAAATTAATGTCTTTGTAAACCTATACATCTGCCAGTCTTGGAAAACTTTTAAATGTATAAAAAATAAATCAATCCTTTCTTGAAATTTATTTGTTTCTAATGCTCCTTAGGGTATAGCTGTACGATCAGCATTTATTGTACTTAGTCTTGAATGAAAAAATGTTATATTTGTTTTTTAGTTTTAGTCTTGAATTTAAAAAAATAGTGTGTGTGTGTGTGTGTGTGTGTGTGTGTGTGTGTGTGTGTGCCTTGAAAATTACAGTTGTTTTTTTCTTTCTTTTTAATCAAGTGCTATTCCCCCAAAAATATTGAATTTATCTAGAGATTTATTTAAGCAACAACTGTTTTAAAAAATAAACAAGCTTGACGCATGTTTAGTATCAGTTTATACTGAGTGAATTAATACATCATAGTAATGAAATGAAGTCAGTACACTGTCATAAAAAATAAAGGCTCCCGCTGTGCCGAGGTGCTATAAGAATCAACAGTCATCCTTAGTTAACATTAGGTTCTATAAGAATCAACAGTCATCCTTAGTTAACATTAGGTTCTATAAGAATCAACATCATACTTAGCTAACATTAGGAGCTACTAAACATAGCAACTCTTATTATCTTAAGAATCGTGCATATCATGGGGAGAAAGTGTTGGGATGGGGAGGGGGCTACATTTCCAGACGAAATAAGTCAACAACAAAATATTTATTTACTATTTTTTTTAGCGATGTAAAACAAATGCCCACAGAAGTCATAGCCCACCCACAAAATGCCCAACAATTAAAAGGGTATCTCTAGTGTGGCATCAAACCAATTACAGATGTCGTAGTCCACCCGCAAAATGTCCAACAATTAAACGGGTATATCTAGTGTGGTAACAAGCCTGTTACGGATGCGATGTAGGAGTATTGGGGAGTTTCCTGTTGATTGTTCTAAAAAAAAAACTTCTACTCTAAATAATTCAAGCTGAAAAAGCAATAAAACATCCGTTCACTGCTTATTGTGTCACAAGCACTTTCTTAAAGAAATCAGCTCATCTTCTTGGTGGTTGGGAGGTGCTAGAGGAATTTTACATTTATTAAATGTCTCCACTCTCCAGTGTTGAGGAAATTATAAAAACTAATCAGGGAATAATAATTATTATTTTATTTTTTTTAAAAATAATACTCTTCTTTTCCGAGCTTTCTTTCTCCATTTAAAAGGCATAATTCAAAAGATTATAAATAGATTTTTCAAGGAAAGCGCACAAGTCTCGGCGAAGTGGTGCACCAAGACAAACTTCTCTCTCTTGGGTGAGACCGAGACAAATTGTAAAATTGGACACAACTCTTTTTGTAATCTTTACATCTGCATCTGCTACTTTTCAAGGTTAGTTCAAAGGTGTATCCCATGCCAGAGATAGCAAGGTTTGAGCTGAAAAAATATAATGAAACTAAAAAAATATAATGAAACTAAAAAAATATAATGATAATAACTGTACCATTTTGTTCAAACTGCTAAGGACTATGGATGAAGGGGATGTCTCACTACCCAGAAACGTTATATGAAACTTTTCACGATATGTGTATATACTAACTTTTTAACACATTACACATGGCTATTTATCTATTAACTAGCTAGCTATTTGTATATATATACATTTATTTATTTCTTTATCAAGCGTTCTATATAGGCACGTATTCATCTCAGTTTTTCGACATAAAGGCAAACAAATCCAAAACCAAAAGATTCAATGTTGTGGATTAATTGAGATTGGAAAACGATTGAATGAAGAAAGACCAATGCCACTACCAAACCCTTTTCAGGGCAGAGACAGCAAGAAGGGATTGCACATCACACAGATCTAAAAAGGAAGATTTCCTGATCGATGAAGATATACACAAAATTTGGCTCTCACTCAAGTGCTTGAAACTAAATAGTAGCAATGAGGATCTAGAAGAAGCTTTAACTAGATCACTCCATACTATTTGCACAGCCAGAGATGATCATTCAATAGGTTATGCTATGGATATAGGCAAGATCCTTCAGAGAAAATGTTCCACAAAAATGAGGCAACACCTTCCAGTACATGTGAAAATGACATAAACACACACGCTATTTGAAATATTCCAAAAGACCCAAAGGCCAACTCCTCCCAGACAACACAAACGAGTTAAAGAACCTTTCCAAAGTCAACATTAATTGAAACTGATGAGAAAATATCCAAACCACTACCACCACTCAAACGGAAAAGAAAATTAAAATAGCCAACACACACTCGACCAAAACAGAGACCAAATACTAAATAAACCAGATTTATCCGGAGCTCAACAAAATAATACACACACCAGGAAAAGCAAGACACACTGACGAAAATCGAGGTCGCCCTCGAAATCTACACAATGGTGCTTGAGGCTCCTCCTTTCTCACATTTTTGAAAGCCAACCATACAATCAAAACAACCATCAGCCGAACAATCAACGGAATCAAGAGAAACACACCCAAAGAGGAGTAAACTGCCTCCCAGCATCAGCCGAGCACAGAAAATCTCAAAAGAGGTGGGTCAACAACACCAGACAGGCAGAGAAGTAGAAAGGGAAAACAAACACCTACCCCCCCCCACACACACACACACCAACAATGACAATGATAGAAGTATACAGAGCAACAGCATTTGCAGTGAGATGTTTTAATCGCCCCATTGCGGACATAACACAACTGATGCTTGTTCACGTGTATTGGCCTCCTACCGAAATCTATGCACATCTCACTGGATACCACCAGGGATAGCCACAACAATGACCATGATGACAACACCAGTGAGAAGGACAGGGGATTGAACATCCCGAGCGGGGTGGTACCAACTAGGTATAGACATGATGGTTCTGTAAGATAACCCCACCACCTTATCCCCTCCAACACCAGGGACAGCAACAATAACATCCTAGAAGACAACAACACCAACCACCACAACAGTAGCCCATGGAAATCCAAGCTAATACTACCTTTACCACTCCCACGCAATTTGCAAGACTACCTTCACCACTATCACGCAATCAACATGGCTACCTTTACCGCTCCTATGCCATCAACACGATGGCCTTCACCGCTCTCACGCAATTAACAAGTCTATCTTCATCCCTCCCACACAATAAACAAGGCTACCTTCACCACTCCCACGCAATCTTCACAGCTCTCACACAGTTAACAAGTCTGCCATTATCCATCCCACGCAATTAACAAGGCTACCTCCATCATTTCAAAGCAGAACAACATGAATGCCTCACCTCCACAGTTTCAAAATAATTTGTATGCATGCCTCCATTACAAAGTAAATAACTGACTGCCTCCACTGTTTCAATTACCATGAATTTTGAAATAACATTCAAGCTCTACCTGAGAAATGATTTTGGAAACTGAAGTACACATGCAAGGAAAGTAAATACCGGCCACCTTTCATATATTTATCGATTTCTAACTGATGAAGTGGTGGAGTATGTGTGAGGTGTGGGTAGGAAGGATGCGACTAAACACGTGCAAGTAGAGTCAATGCTAAATTAAACTAGCTATCCGAATACACTCAGAATATGAAAGTGGTTTTCGTAATGACTTTCGTGTGTTTTGTTAAATCTTTGCTGAAATGTGTGCTACTAAATAAAGTAAATAATAATAAATATTTATTTTCCATTCCTGTCTAGCAATTTCCAATAAGTAATAATGAAATAAATACTTATTTTCGATGCCTGCCTAGCAATGTCTAATTGGTAATAATGAAATAAATACTTATTTTCATTGCCTGCCTAGCAATTTCCAATGGTTGGCTCTCACATCCTAGTGTGATGAGGTGTTGCATGGAAATGTACGGGCGTGTAAACTGATTGCCAATAACGGTTTATGGAGACTTCAGTATGAAATTATGTCAATTTGTCATTGCTGGTATCACTGAGGAAGAATGAAGAAAAAATACGACGATAGAGGATATAGTAGAAAGAAGGCAAAGAAGAATAAAAGACACTTATGTATTTCTCTCTTCTCTATTTTGTCTCTTGTATTAAATATTTAATTCTTCCACTTGATAAATCTTCCTTTGATTATCTCTCTCTCTCAGATGAAATGATGTAATGCGTGTAAACTTAATCAACCGATGTGTTGCAGAATTATGTTATCGCCATCCAATGACAACACTTTCCAACTGAAAAGAATAACCTGGTTGTCATGCATCCATAGAAAGAAGGCACAGTATTTAATTTTATCCTTAGCAGGAAAAGTGTTTAGAGAGAGTGAGCATAAGAAAAGGCGAATATTGCATAACAGGTACTGGTCAGCCACAGACGATTAGTAAGAGAAAAAACGACTGTAGAGTCAAAAACATTTTTGCACTGATGAACAAACACTAGAGTGTGACTAGACCATGACAAAGAGCAGACTGCATGATGCTGAAACAGGGTAAAACCCATAGTAGAGGAAAAAGGGACTAAATGACAATGTATGAAAAATGTATAAATATACAGAAAAAGCTTACAATCTCCAGTCTGGCCATTCCATGAGCAAGGGAACGTCCATTAACCATGAAGCAGTTCAAAAGAAATAGAACCATCTTTTTAAGAAAATGGGTTCCTGGTTCTACTTCTTTGCTTTACTTCTGGGTTTGCTTTTCTGGTTTACCCTTTTAGATTGTGTTGAAATGGACTAAGTGAGGTTCACTGGCAAAGAGGCAAAGGGAGACTACTGAAATGACGATGCTTTAACACAACAAAGTTAAGTCTCTTGTCAACAAAGATTCAACACAGAGACATTATTTTAGAGACGAATTATCTTAGGAGGGGATCCTTTCAGAGACAGTTATATTAGGAAAGAATTCCTTAGAGAGCTACTAAATATATGAACTTGCATTCTTGCAGTGATTGTATAGGGTGGCTATTCCTATGTAGTCATATTTGGGCTGCGTCCTGAAAATTTCAACTTCACCTTCTTTTATTTAAAGTCTATTATTTTATAAAATTCTTATTTTTCTATGGTGATCTTATTAAATTCTTATCATTTCATATTTATGACTATAATTCTGTAAAGTATGTATTTGTCTATTGCCCTATGTTAAATGTGTCAGAAAAAATGCCGGGGGCCGGGGGAGGGCAGATTTATCGAGCCATTTATTACCCGATGTGTGAAGCCAAGTGTGTCTGTGTCCATCTCCTCTCAGTTACATCATCGGATGTTTTCTTAAACTGGGTATAGGAAGTGACAAGCATGGGCCATGACACTGGTAAAATTCATCTATTTGTCTAAAGCATCTAAACAAAATTAACTTAACAAAAATTGCTTTGTCCTACATACTTGATAATGATGAAACTGTAAAGAACAAAAGAGCCGATGTGTTGGTAGTAACACAAATTATACAACCAGTATAGAAGAATATTTATAGTACTAATTAATCGTTTTCCAATCTAGCACATGCATATTTTGATTACTAGTCCATCATGTTGTAAAAATATAAATATACCTCAAAAAGAAAGAAAGAAACAAACAAACAAACAAAGAAACAAAGAAAGAAAGAAAGAAAGAAACAAACAAACAAACAAACTAAGAAACAAACAAACAAACAAACAAACAAACAAACAAACACACACAAAAAAAGAAAAAAATAAAGAAACAAAGAAAGAAAGAAACAAACAAACAAACAAACAAACAAACATACAAACACACAAACAAACAAAGAAACAAAGAAAGAAAAAAAGAAAGAAAGAAAGAAAGAAAGAAAGAAAGAAAGAAAGAAAGAAAGAAAGAAAGAAAGAAAGAAAGAAAGAAAGAAAGAAAGACGAGTAATAATTTAAGAAGTTTCAATCTTCTTGAGTGACTTGCGAAGACTGGTCTTTTCACGAAAGCACATGCCATGACTAATCTATAATAATTATTATTTAAACATGACAAGAATATTTCTACTTGCAGAAGGAACAAAATTCACTAGAAGCATTAGTAATCATTGTAGTAGAAGTATTAGTATTTGCAGATGCAGCAACAGCAGAATCAATAATATAATTAGTATTATCAGTACACCTTGCACTGGTAAAATTTAGTTGTGACAATAATAGTAGAAGAAACATATTTTGTAACATTAGTAGCAGCAATAACAGCAGTAACAGTAGTAGTGTTTGTAGTGTATTCACCCACCTTCTCATGATTTTATTAAATTAATAACTGGTGAATATATCTGAACGCAATTTGTGGACTTGTGGGGGTATCTGGATTTTATAATTCAGTGATTAATTGCCAGCAAACGGTCAGTTTTGTGTTTTCTTTAACTAACTGACAAAACTAATCTTTTCCTTCACTTTACAGCTTATTTACACACCTATCATTTAAATACCTGTATTTGTAAATTTGTAAATGTTAGTTACGATTCCTGAGCGAGAGTTGAGTTAGAGAGTTTTGTTCAACTTTTCTCTCATCTATAAAATTGTCTGAATGAGTGCAAGGGACGTCACTTAACCCTACGATTGTAAGCAACACATTAAAGAAGAATTATTATTTCTTCTCCAGTCTGGCATCTTGTGGCGATGGGATACCGGCCAGGAAAAGATTGTTGTGGACCCTATTCAGTCGTCATAGTTAAACATTGCTTGGTCAGCATAAAGACGCCAAATCACGCCTTCCTTCACCTAAAGCAAAGAACAACACGCTGACTATTGTAAAAATGCCAAGGGATAAGTTTCATTCTGGCCATCAGTGAAATATAAGTCGCAAATGAAACTGTCATAAAGACACTGCTCATGCTTACAACGGGCTGTGCACTAAAATCCTTCTTTGATACTGGTGACAATGAGGCATGTGTATTCTAATCACCTGCACCTTTTATCTTGTTTATATCACTTTCACTTTAATTTAATTTTCTTTATTAATTTTCTTTAAAGTTAGAAATACTGACTCCGTTTTGTTGTCCCGTCACATTCATATGTCATTGGGACTTCATTCTCAAAGGGTATATGGGGGGCTAGAGCTAGAATAAATATTATATGTTTAGTATAAAGCTAGATGTGTTGTGACGTGTCATTCATTGTCCATCTTTTCGTATTTGTTTCCTGAAAGTATGTGCATGTGACCGGGAAACCGGGTTAAGTTTTCCGTCAAGCAAGGGGAATTAATTAGACAACACTTTATTCTCTTCTCGTGTTTAACCTCTTCCTACATTTCACATGTATATACGTCATAGTGATGATGTTAGTAGGAGTGTTAGTAGATGCAGTAGAAGTTCTGTTGCTAGAAATAGTAATGCAGTACTTACTTTTAGCAGCAGTAGTAGTAGAAGTAAAATTTATAATATTGCAGCATTAGTAATGATTATAGCAGCAGTAGCAGCAGAAGTAGCAACGGTATTATTTGCAATATTTTTGGTGGTACTACTTGTAGTAGGAATATTTACAAGAAATTGTGTATTTGCAATGGACGTATTGGTAGAAGTAGGAAAGGTGTGGACTTAGTGGTAGAAGACGCATTAGTGGTAGATATTTAAGTAGAAACATCCGTAGAGACGTAATTGTAGTGGTGGTTGTAAAAGTAGCATTTATGGTGGCACTTACAGTCGTCTACTGGTGGTAGTAGTAGTAGTAGTCAAGGGAATAAAACGCATATTTCAGAGGAAAGGAAACTAAGAAAGAGAGAGAGAAAAAAATGATGGTTTGTTAAGGAAAGCATAGGAGAAAGAAGGGAAAAAGAGAGAGGTGAAGAGGAGGCAGTAAAGAACAGAGAGAGAGAGAGAGAGAGAGAGAGAGAGAGAGAGAGAGAGAGAATGAGAGAGAGCAAAAGGCGTGAGAATGAGAGAGCGAGTGTCGGGAGAAAGTAATCAAACGACAAGTGACAATAGCTTTAGAGAGAAGAGGCACGCTCGTGCCAACTTCCCCCAGGGAACAGACCGATCGATTTTCGTTTCAACTTTTCCGCTTGAATGCCCACACCTCACAAACGTAGTAAAAATAATCACAGAGCTATTTAGCTCGGGTGTCGACGAAAATGACTTCGTGCGGCAATTTAAATGTTCGCTAGCCATTGCTTATTGCATTTAGCGCTAATTGAATCCGAAGCTCCAATCAGCCGTGTATTGCAGCAGTTTCATTCAATTATGCATATAAGCATTTTTGAAGACTTTGCACTGTGCTTGCAAATAAGCACAAAAGCATATTAAGTATTTAATTGATGGAAGCGAAGAGTTGTAATAATTGCAACAACGAGTGTTATATAATGTATGGGAATGTGGTGAAGGAAAGAAAAAAAAGAACTGTTGAAAATTAATGAAGAAGGAAGAAGAAGGAGAAATGTTAAACAGTATTGTACCGGACTTGTAGTTGCTTAAAAGCCTCTGATTGAATGGTAGATTACATAAGGGAACAGATCAATTAAATATTGATTATTAGCTGTTTGATGATCCTCATCCCAGAATTAAAATTAAGTGTAGTATATGTGTATTTGTTCGTGTTCTGAATTTAGTTACTTTTGACATTGAAAGGATTAAATAATTATTGAATATTAAATGCTTGACTATCTCATGTCAGAATGACTTCCAATTAAGAGTGTGTGTGTGTGTTTGTGTGTGTGTGTGTAATATATATATATATATATGTGTGTGTGTGTGTGTGTGTGTGTGTGTGCGTGCGTGTGTGTGTGTGTGTGCGTGCGTGCGTGCGTGTGTGTGTGTGCGTGTGTGTGTGCGTGCGTGTGTGTGTGTGTGTGTGTGTGTGTGTGTGTGTGTGTGTGTGTGTGTGTGTGTGCGTGCTTGTGTTTTGATTTCCGTTAAGCGTTGGAAGTGGAAGGATTTAAAGTACTTTCAAGTATTGTTTTCAATGTCAGAAGCTAAAGTTAAGTCAGTATTGCAACGAAAGGCAATAAGTATATAATGAAGAACGTCCTCATAAAAAGAAACTATAATCCAGAAATATGTTATAAGACGATCGAAATAGCAACACGTAACATTCCCATTGCTAAAATAAAAAATTCCGACAGTGACAATTTTCTTATTTTAATTTTAAATGAAGTTTTTAAATATGCGCATAAATTATTTTAAAATCCAAGAAATTTCCGAAATGTTTCTTATTTCAGTAAAATATATTTTTTAAAACGGCATATTAATTATCAAAATCAGGAAGGGATTTAACACAAAACCCAAACCTATCAATGGTGAGGTCAGAATATAAATGAGAGGTTAGTATTTCAATGGGGATGTCAGTGTGTAAATGAAGAGGTTAGTATGTCAAAGGGGATGTCAGTGTGTAAATGAAAAGGTTAGTATATCAATGGGGGCATAAGTATGTACATGGAGAGGTCAGTATGTCAATGTAAATTAACCGGACATGAGAGCACCCTACAACTCAAAGCGGTCGATCCAGTCACCTGTTACAGCATTGAAAAAATATGTACATTGAACACCAAGTGATTATGTCGCGAAAGACAGAACAAACAAAACAGTCAAACAATGAAACAGTCAGCGATGGCTCAGAGCCTTGAAAATCGAAAACGTAATAAACATCGACATGTTCAGTCTAGTGACGTTTTTTAAACATATTAAATTAAAATAAAATAAAATTATTACTGCGTTTAAGATTGAATGTTCATGTTTGCGGCTCAATTTTTTTTTGCATAATAAATATATATTTTTTAAAACTCAGAAGACAAACGTTGTATTACAATAGAGGGACACGGAAAACGTATCTGATCGTTTTGTCAAGTAGGTGTTTTTTAACATCTTGAATGTCTATGTAAAATGATTGCAAAGGAGAACACAGCAGATCCCTATATCGATTTGTGAACACAACAGATCCCTATATCGATTTGTGAACACAGCAGATCCCTATATCGATTTGTGAACACAACAGATCCCTATATCGATTTGTGAAAATATTTGAAACGCATGCACGAGCACACCAACAAATTGTGGCATTTGATAGAAGACTTAACCACTCACAATGTGATTAGTGTTTTACACGTCACGTGATGGCAACGCAAGAGTACGACAATGCATGAGCACTGAGCGTCATCCCTGTCATAATATTAAGTCCAGGAAAAAGTGATCGCTTGACCCAGGATAAACTCTAGTAACACGTGAAAAGTCCGACTTGATGAAGCACCGACTATCTGTCAAATCTGAGGACTGAGGGCCAGTCACCTATCAAAGTGACCGTGCACAAAGCCAACAACCGAAAGGAAAAACGATTAAAGAAGTAAAAATATAAAGGTACTGCCGTAATGTTCAGAGATTTAAAAAAAAAAAATAAGAATATTGACCTTTTACTAAAAAGTCCAATCTATTTTAATTAACATTTCATTTCTGAAGAATGAAGAAGAAATAAATTCACTATAACTCAGTGGACGGGGAACGTTTGGGGGTATTACTCTAAATCTATTTGTGTTATGTGAAATTACCCACGAGACTTCAAAGTAAAAACAAACAAACAAGCTAATTGCTCTTAAAATGAAACTAACTGCATTAAAAGTCAAGGATTAATAAAAGACTTGCTAAGACACATATGATGTGTTATATTTCTGTGAAACCATAATTGAACAATCTGTCAGGGTTTTCCTCTTTCTCTTTCATGCCATCTAAAGGGAACAGGTGAAAATGATTTTAAAAAACGAGGAAAGTCAGGTAAATTATTGTTATATTTTGAACCTATATCCTTAGGGAACAGTAAAGAGTTAAGTCCTCAATTCTTTATTAACATGCATTGCAATTTGACAAGAGCTGTCAAATATCATGCTCCCAAGATAACATAACTCTGACACTAGTTATAATATGCGTGGAGAAAGTTGTCATAATTCAAACTGAACTTACAATTGAACAAGGTGCCTGCTCAGTGTGCTTAATATATGAAGTATCAATGAAAATCTCACATGATATGTTTGCTGTAGGTTCTCTCAACTTTTCCAGAATCTTCGATACGCCCACAAACCACACCATGGAGAATCGTCCAGAATTTCGTAGGCACTAACAATAGCGCATCACGCAGAGTGTTCTAGAATCATCGCGCGCGCTTATTCAACACACCACGAGGAATGTTCAAAACAATCTTCGAGAAGTACACAACACATCTACAAAGTACCAATGCAAATATATAGACTACTGGATATAAATATATTTATCAACAACTTTATGCCGAGAGCCTGGGTGATGCCGCCTATCGATTTGACTCAGCCCTCACACAGCAATAGATTGAGAAAAAGATACAAAATAGATAGACAACAAGGCGATATATTTATACTATCACTACAATTTATGAAAGACAAAGAGAAGTTACGCTACTCTAGTAAAATCATGAGACGGAAACAATTAACAGAAATTTAATTTAAAAAAAGATGTTAACAACAATTAAAATCAAAACCAATTCTTAATCTTGTTCTTTTTGTGTCAATAGACATTCCACACCCTTACTAGTATTTTATAAGTTTGCACTGCCGTCAACTCATGTGAAAGGCTTAACTTGGCAACTCTTTGCGACAATGTAGCAAAACTGGCAACTCTTGTGAAAAGCTTAACTTGGCAACTCTTAGCGACAATGTAGCAAAACTGGCAGACTCTCGGCATAACACTTAATATGAAAATGTTGCACATAGGCACACAAGTTGTAGACAGAAATAAAAACCTGAAACATATGTAATTGGAATCCTACACACTGCAAATGAATACGTCACTAACTACTTAATTAGGTAATTGGAAATTCTACATACACTGCAAATTAATACGTCACTAACTACTTAATTATGTAATTGGAAATTCTACACACTGCAAATTAATACGTCACTAACTACTTAATTAGGTTATTGGGCATCCTACATATACTGCAAATATGTAAATAACTACTTAATTACGTTTATGTCTCTGCAACAAAATGGAATTTGGCGTGCTAAATAATAATATTTCCTAATAAACTTTGAATCATTCACACAATACAAAAACGGTTTTACCTTTTCTAGCCAAGGGTCTGTGTTTTTGGTTCCTTCAAGGATTTCTTATTTATAGCTGGTGCATTTTTCAAGGCACCTCACCTGAAGAGTTTGTTTGGAAAGAGAGAAGCCTTGGACCTCTGTAACTTAGTTACCTCAGTTTTCTTGGTCTAGAAACCCCACCCAACTGTACCTTGACAAAGGTTATTAATCAATCAGATTTAAGAATATAACCAGAACTAATTAATATTTATGGCTTTCTCACATCTTCTACGCCCATATTCTGCCAATACACACGCCACCTAGCCATAAACAAGTTCACAGTTAGCCTAAAAGTTGGATAATCACATTACAAGGTCTTGATCAAAACGAAGCATAGCTTTAATTGCACATGGCACCAAGCTAGAATTGTCACACAACTTGCAGATGGCACCAAGCTAGAATTGTCACACAACTTGCAGATGGCACCGAGCAGGAGTTGTCACACAACAATAGTGATAATCCTGCTCACCACTGACTTGTCAATTCAACACGCGCACGCATCGCTGCATATGTAAGTGTCCTCCATAATATTTAATTTTACTACATACTTCAACCCAAACACTAATGGGTTTTTTATTTATTTTTGTTTTGTTCATTTACATCCAGTCTCCAGGTCCACAATATACCGTTACTGGACAATTCAGATCATTACCATCAAACTATGTTGTAGTATTTTCAGTTCATTTACCATGCTTGTTTGGTACTTTCCCAAACAAGCATGGTTCCCAAAACCACATATTATTTTGTACACATTTCAATGCTTAATAAAAGTTTTGTACATTTCGGATTGCGGTTTAACACATTAGATTTTGCAAATAGTTCACACTACGATAATAATATGTGTCCTTTTCATTTCAATACTCACATCCATTTTATATTTCAGCAAAACTTTACAGCCTAAACCAGTATACATCCTTTAGCAAGCTGACATTTTCTTTTTAAATCAATGATATTTGCAGACAGGTTAAAAACGTTAATAAAATACTGTTATGATAAATTTTATTTATGTCTATGTGTTTTTTTTTAAATTTTCAAATCTACCGAAAAGCTGTTGTTATGAAAATGCATTAAACCAGTTTTATGAAGAGAATAAAAAAATACAATAGTAATATTTTTACTAGACGTTCACTAGTTGACGGATAGCACAATATCTGAAAGGAATATCGTAATGGTCAAATAGGTGGCCTCACACACACACATACCCACACACACACACACACACACACACACAAACACATGACAAAATTGTCTGACGTAATCCGCACACACACAGTTTTCCGAGTACTATGCCAAGCACAAACGCATCTGATGCATTCAGTCACATTTACCAGTGCTCAATTCGGTCAAAAATACTTTTCATTTCACATATTTCTAACATTCATCTACCCCTCTGACGCCAGTGTTTGACAGTTAATAGATTACACACATTATTTGCTGTATTTAACGACCGATTAAAGATAATTCCCCATGGGAAGTCTGGCCAGGCATTAATATTCGATGGGAAATAAAAACATTAATCTGCTTATCGTTGAAACTTTCCTATGTCTGGAGACGTGGTTGGGTTGTAGCGTGCAGACAGGCAGACGATGGACGAGCGAAAACGGCGAGCGACGAATAGATTCGGGTAAAAAACGAAACTATTCAAGAATTCAGGGAAGTTGATGATAGGGTGGATGAGGGCTGGGTGGGGGTTAGGGGTAGGAAAGGATTATAGAGCAGAATTTTTTTAACATGCTTTAAGAAACTAGTATCCAACTTTTAAAATATTGAAAGATAAAAATTAAGGAAAAATTACCACAAAAAAAAATAACGTAAAATAATGACAATATTTACCAAAATAAAATTTAAAAAGTCAAATGGAAGATGTAAAATCATTTTTATAAATAAAATTAAAACACTAAATTAAAGTGTGACGCCAAAGACGCTTAGTTAATCGATATTAATATTATTATTATTATTATTATTATTATTATTATTCAAAACTAATTACAAGTGATGAGAATCTTAATTTTATTTTATTAATGTTTCTCCAGCAGACACCACTTGGCGGATACACGGGCGCTGAAAATATTATTTCCTCTCTTCCACAACATTAATGATAAACAATTACTGCCACACAATCATTCCATAGGTGAAAAACTTCTTAAGAAAGAAGAGGAAAAACCATCTTTAATCTATATTTAACCAGCCCCCATCCACAGAAAGATACTTACTATGGCTACACTTGCGCTCTTGTTTATGCTACCTAAAACCTTTATCAATCTATTTAGCTGTATATTGCATTTCTTCCATGAAACTATGGGCTTTGTACATCAGTTTCTTTCGATTTCTACTTACCATATATATATATGTAAACTGTTTTTGCAATTATACACATTATGCTTAATGATGTATGAATGTAATGATTAACATGCAAATGAATTTATGTAATACAAAGGTTAAAGGGCGAATCATCTTCAGCCTCCAAATCTAACCGCTTCCCCATTGACCATATGTTTAAGTATGCTAATTTTAAAAAGTCCCCGTACTTTTGATGGCCACATTTGTGGACCACAAATTTCATAAACACATGCTCACGAATCTGTTTCGAATCATCCCACCCCTAGGATAATCCATTCTGCCATTTTATTTCGACTGTTGCATTTCGTCTTTACGTTGATTTTTTTTTAATTTTATTTTTGTGATTCGTATTGGCTAGAAATGTATTGCCCTTTTTCGTAGACGAGATTAAAAACGAAAGTCGAGTCAACGCAGCGTACGAGTGAAGACATTGATGTGAAATTAATTAGATGTCATTCTGAGCGAGCTAAGAGTCTAGCACGCGCTAGACACTGCACGTGCTCTTCGGATTTCTGACACGACTATTCATTCTAGTTTGAAGAATGCACAGGAAATTGAAACAAAAACTCGTAGCTCAGTGAAGCACTCGAAGGTGAAAAGCTCCTGACGTAGGAGATGGCAGCAGACAAACACCCCTGTTGATCCTGCAGCATTCACCCCCCCCCTCCTCCTTCACCTGATTCTCCCGTAGAAGACGCCTCTGTCTGCCCAGTCATAGCGAAAGCCTCTAATTTTCAGCGTAAGCTAATACACATCACACATACCATAGTTAAAACTATTTATTCACAAGTCATTGTTCACAATCTGTTATTTTGTATTTGCAAAAAATAATTTTCTGTTCGCACACGCAACAAACTTAAGTACACTGTTTTGTTGCAAGTCATATTATCCTGTCCGTGTTACTTCCTTTGGATGGAAATTCCACGCTGAAAGGGTTTCGATTTAAGCCGTGGTCTTTTTGCTTTAAATTACAATTAGTTTGGGATAACAATGACCCCCGACCCCACCACCTCCTCCCCGCCCCTTGTATATCTTCAGCCAGAGTATCACTGTATAATTCGTCATGTACATCAACTTCTTTAGTGTGCGAAATCCTGCATACGTAACATTTTTCTAGTAGAAAATACTGTATACGTCACATTCTTCCGGTACGAAATACTATTTCGATTTTTTAATATATCACGTCATTTCCAGAATAAATAAACTCTTTCAATACACGATCTCCCTATTATATCAACGCCTTCAATAAAATATTTTCCATTTGCATCAAAGTCTTCAAAATATGTTTACAAATAGCGCTCAACATTTTAAACATTACAATGTCATATTTTCTACAGTGTCTTTATCCTACCTCCTTGAGAAAGTCTTCAATATCCTCTCTACATTTTCACATTAACATAGGTAATATGCCATTTTCAATTTTCTTCAACTTCCCACAAAATATCAGCCGTTCGTTCAGCTTCTTTAATTCATCCTGTATTTTTTTTTTAATTAACCTTTTCAATATAACTTCCCTGAAACACACTTCTTCCTTAGTCTATGTCCAATATACATCGCCTTCATCATTCATCTTTGTACAGTTGAAAGACTTATCACACCCTTAATTAAACACCCACGTGTGACCATAACGCGATTACTAGTAGTCCAGACACTTCGTACTTTTGGAAAGTAGAGAAAATAACCTCTGACCTTTAAAGGCGGCAATGCGAACTTTATTTGATTGGTTGAGAGAGACAGACAGAGAGACAGGCAGGCAGAAGAAATCTTTAAGTACATCACGAGAAGACATCCCTGGCGAAAAGTGTAAATAATAATGCAATGAAATACCATTAACACGTAACAGCCGCTTAAGCAATGATCAAATTTGCGCGCGAACTCAAGTGCACGGTAGACTGATCTCGCGTCACATCGCTACGGTCTGCTGCCTTTCGACTCACATATATCGGATCGATCCAATGGTCCGATACCCCTATTAAATGTCAAAGTCACTGATTACAAATTCGTCTCCGTCCTTATCGTGCCGGTGATGCTCGTTTTAAGAATGGATTCTCCGTTTTAAGTCACGTGGGGTATAGTTTACTTCTTGCTGTGTGGGTGTTCAAGCCATACACGATACATGGCAATCACTGGCGCCAGGGTTGATGGGAACGTTTGGAAGTAGAGATGCAAATAAAATAAAAACCGAGATAAGAATTCACAGAACAGGAAGAAAAAATGTAATCGAAACTCTTTTCCCTTTTTTTTTTCAATTCATGCATTAACACTAAGTGCTCCTTGAATACGTGTCCACACAATTGTATGAAGCATGTGTAAAATGCTAAGGTATATTTCAAGTCTTTAAGTATTATATCAGTATTAGGTGTTATATCACATTGATAAACATTATTACTAACTTTCTAATGGTCATACAATCAAGGAGTGTTTAGCCCAAAGCGTTCTACACCAATTTCAGTGGCTACAGTTTTATCTTAAGATTTTCTAGGTGTTGTAAAATGTAAGCCTGTGGCCCACTCATCCACTGGGATAGGATACATCTCACGGTTCCCTAAAATGATCTGGTTATAGCCGACCACATCAGGTGCCACCAAGGTAAAATGTCATCAAAGTGTCATCTGACCTGTTTACATGTCCTGACAGGAAATACAGTTAGCAATGAGAAAAACGTCACCTGTCTATAATTTGGTGCCTCTGGACAACAAAGAATTTTCAGTAACGCAACCTTCTAATTTTGAAGAATCGACATTGCAAAATTGATTATATCAATTATTTAAATCAAAAACAAAATGGTTGTGACAATTATAATAATCGAAGTAATTTGATCGTATATTATATAATTATAATAGTACAGTTATTTTCTTCTACTAAGTTATAATTAATATACATATTAAAGGTAATTTACTTTTCGTGTGCTTCAATGCCTAAAATTAAATTTAAATACATTCAGATTTTACCTGCAAATAGCACCCTATACGCGTAAGATTTTGTATTATCTAAATTATGTATTTAGATACAGAATACATAGAGTACTTACTGAATTAAATGTAAAGCAGGCATATTATTAAATTCTCCTTTCCATAGTGCTCGATTATCTCCACTGTTTTGCTTTTTTACTGTGTCATTGGTGAATGTAATTGGAGTTTTGCTCGTAGAACTAAGGGACTAAAGAACCTAAGGGACTTGGAGTCCTTAGGGACTAAGGCTCCGAGACTCGAAGAATTGAAGTTAAACGGCATATACAAAACCTATTTGCCAAGTATATTCGTCTGCTGAGGTGTGTATCTGTCTGTGCATATGCGTGCAAGTTTGTGTGTGTGTGTTACGTTTCCAGTATTTATTTATAGACCCTGCCCTAGAATAATTAAGGACTTTAAATATATTTAATCCCTTCTCTCATATCCTATGCAGACTGGTTGCTCAATTTACCATTTGACTAATTTAAAAGTGTGTCTTGTAGTGCAGACGACAAATTTACAAACTGATAAATTGCGAACGTTAGCTAGATTGAAATCGTTAAGTTCCTCTAAATTAATATGCATTCGTTATTATCATTCAGCTCATCCGCCCCCATTCAATCTAAGAAATCTATAGGTCTATTATGCATAAAAATTAACTACTAAGAGGTTTAACAAAGAAAATAAGATTTAATAAGGTTTTAACAAGTTAACAATAATCAAATACGAGCGCGAATAGTCTATTTCTCAATTCTTTGCATGTACATGCTTATTGTCTTTAGCGAAGAGATAGCCAATGATTGTCTTATGATATTTGGATTTACACTGAGGAATACTCAGCTGTAATTGTCTGTATCTGCCTGGTCTCTTTTATTCAGTCCTCCAGTCTATTTCACAGTCACTCTAGCGACGACGCACGTGGCGCTCAGGAAAAGGTGTCCCTTTTATGTTGCTAGTGAACTTGAGTTTTCAGTGGCGTGGACTCTCGGAATAGAACTCACACTTCGAGCTCAACCAGTTCAAAACAACTTGTCCAATTCAAAGATGCGGACAACAAGCACGGCAAGGTAAAGCAAAAACCAAGCCTCAAAGATGGAACCGACCTTTATGAGAAAAGTAAACGGGTCCTACTATAGTTTTTGATAACACGTTCCTACTCAAGCACATCCCAGTTTAAATGCTCTGAATTAGAGATTCGACCTCGCGTCGTTTACAATTAGATTTAGAAAAAATGTAATCTTCTCACGCATGTTTCATTTAACAGCATGACGTATGAATCATAAAAATAGTTACAACGTTAAATTAATGTTCATACAAAAGGGGTAATTCAAAACAGCAAAGCGCTTCACAATTTACAATTAAAATTACACGCAATAATTGAATTACATGAGAAATTCATATCGAGCACAGGCATTCTGGCTCTTAGTGAATTAAAACAATATAAATTAAAGTTACAATGGAAAAAGAGTTACAATAAATTTATATTCCATAACTTATAGGGTTTCAGTCATTTCTCTGGACCGTGCTCAAGCATATATGGGAATAATATAATACATAGCACAAATACATACTTAATCAAGATATACAAAATGCTATCAGATAAAATGGTACCTTTATGAGAAGTCGAAGTGTATCTTGATTCTCATCTGCTCGTCGGCTGCCGCATGACCCGAGTTAGCCAGTGGATGTAGCTAATTGTGTTCTCGCAGTAAAGGAACGGAAGCGTGCACCCATATTTATAGAAAAGCATAAAGCATATCACGTGACTGATCGCGAAGTATGTAGTTGGTTCGAGAACCTAGACAATGGGCCTAAAGTTACATAACATCTTGACCTGTTCTGGAAGCATCTCGATAGGAGAGAGCTTTGAACAAAGGGTTTTTCAAACTCAATATTTGAAGTAAACAGGCAAGTAGGTCACCAAGTCGGACATTTTTATCAGACTGTGACAGTGTGTTTTATATATATATTGCTGTGTGGTGTTTTTATTTCCTCTTTATTGCTGTGTGGTGCTTTTACTTTCTCTTTATTGCATTGTGGTGCTTTTACTTCCTCTTTATTGCTGTGTGGTACTATTACTTCCTCTTTATTGCTGTGTGGTGCTTTTACTTCCTCTTTAGTGCTGTGTGGTGAATACTTTCCATTTTGAATATTTCTTTTAAAACAAATATTGTCGATTTATATTTGATTAACTGTCTTACTTACTTCAAATCCGATGTTTGTCTTCTGCTTCGTCGTGATTGTTTAGTAAACACGTAATTAAACGATTATCTTTCCTTTCCGCATTTATAAGATGACTGTGCATTATTTCATCTCAGTTCGCTATAGAGAGAACGACGTAAGTGCTGGAAATTGCCAAGACAGAGCCATAACGAAGAATGAAAATATGGAACTGTAAAGAAAAACATGTTACCTATGAAAGAGAAGTAAGACACAGATTTAAAGAAAGGCATTGAATAAAGATGAAAGAAGAGACACACAGCAGTGTAGAAAGTCATTACATCAAAATGGAAAGAGAGACACAGCACTACAGAAAGTCATTAAATAAAAATGGAAAGAGAGACATATAACACTACAGAAAGTCATTAAATAAGAACGAGCAAAAGACAGGATGAAAGGTGTTCGATAAAAAGAGACAAAACCGAAGAAAAGCGTTAAATAAGATCGAGAATGGAGGTGCAGAGGCAAAACACGCATGATTTCCTGGCAAATTTGCGCATATCAAATTAGCGTTCACCCATAAATATTTCTAAAGTGCTAAAGCTTGCATATTGCTGCTATGCTAATGTCCCTTATTCTTGTACAAATGGTCTGCTAATCTCCTTTTCATTTGTAGATGTATTCTACTGCTAATGTCCCTTTCACTTGTAGAAATATTCTGCAGCTAATCCTCATTTCGTTTGTTGAAGAATTCTGCTGTTAATGCCTCTGTCACTTGTATAAGTTTTATTCTGCAATAAATACTAGTTTTCTTTTGCATTCTTTTATTAATAGGCTTGTCTTCGTAATGTAATTGTGCTCTGGTTTTACTAAATTTCTCGCTATTGCAAAGTATCCTTTGTGTCACGCCTGCAGAATCCGATGTTATTACTACTTCAGTCATCCGACATATATACTTCTGCTATTTCGATTGCAGCACTTTTTACTGCTACTGTTGGTTTTGCTGTTACTATATTCCTATCCATGTTATTGATTAATTTTACTTCTGTCGAGTATTGCATTAAATGGAACAGCATTGCATAATTGGAACAGCGTTGTATTACTTGGAACAGCATTGCATTAATTGGAACAGCTTGCAATCATTGGAACAGCGTTGAATTAATTGGAACAGCGTTGAATTAATTGGAACAGCGTTGCATTAATTGGAAAAGCGTTGCATTAAATGAAATAACATTGCAGCCTGCTACTAACTCCATTACTCCGTTCCTTCCGCTCCTGCGTTTGCAGCTCCTAACGTTTATGTTACCGTTACTGCTGGCTATCACCACTACGTATTATTGCTGCTGCCATTTGTTACATTTATGCTAAATCTCCTTTGCTATGTCGTCCACCTTTATTGCTTCTGTTTCTACTGTTACGAATGCGACATTTGTTGCATCTTAGAGTTGCTGGTGTTTAATAACAATGTGACTATTATTATTACTACAGCCCTGATTGCCAGTTATTGCCGTCACTATTGATGTGACTGTAACTGTGACGAGTAAAATATTGATGCTAGTGTTTTGTCTCTACTTTTAGTTTAGCTAAAGCTTCTACTTCTGCTGTTGTATTTCGGTTACTACAATCTTTCATGTTTGTTTTTTTACTACAACCTCAGCTTATTGTTTTTGCCATAACAGTCACTACTTCTGCTCTGGTGTTTTTGTCACTGCAGCGTCTTGTTTCACTTTAATGTTTCTTTTACTACAACCTCTATGACTATTTTTAATGTTTCTTTTACTACAACCTCTATGTCTACTTTAATGTTTCTTTTACTACAACCTCTATGTCTATTTTAATGTTTCTTTTACTACAACCTCTATGTCTACTTTAATGTTTCTTTTACTACAACCTCTATGTCTATTTTAATGTTTCTTTTACTACAACCTCTATATCTACTTTAATGTTTCTTTTACTACAACCTCTATGTCTATTTTAATGTTTCTTTTACTACAACCTCTATGTCTATTTTAATGTTTCTTTTACTACAACCTCTATGTCTATTTTAATGTTTCTTTTACTACAACCTCTATGTCTATTTTAATGTTTCTTTTACTACAACCTCTATGTCTACTTTAATGTTTCTTTTACTACAACCTCTATTTCTATTTTAATGTTTCATCTTCTGTTCTATGTTTTCATTTACAATCTATGCTTCTATTTGACTAATACTGCTAAATCTGGTACTAAAATTACCAGCCTAGTAGTGTTACTGCTAAATCTGGTACTAAAATTACCAGCCTAGTAGTGTTACTGCTAAATCTGGTACAAAATTACCAGCCTAGTAGTGTTACTGCTAAAGTGCAAAGTTACCGCTAGTTGGCAGGAGAAAATAACTATTCACTAACCCATTTCCAGTTTGCGTATTGATTGCGTGTGCTGTAAATATCACGGGTGAGTCGATTTCATTTAATGAATCCCCTAATATGCACAGGGAGAGATGGCTTTCATCTCACAAACACTCTGGCCAAAAGAACAACAACAACAAGAAAAGAAAGTAACGAAATCAAGCACGACTCTGTCCTTTTCGCTAAAACGAAGACATTCGTAGACATGAGTCAGTTTATCTTTAGCGAACGTCATGTGCTCATTCTTACGCTGAAAACACGAGCTTCAGTGTCGTTGTTGTCGTGTTATTATTGATTTCCTGGACATCATTTTTGTCTTCTCGTTTTTGTCATGTTATTCTTCATTTCCTGGACATAATTTTCATCTTCTTGTTGTTGTTTCAATGTTTGCCCTCTTTTGTCAATTAGTGTGTGTTTCTCTTTTCAAATTTTGCTCACCTCCAATTCTTTAAATACACATATATTCCTTTGACGTTGAAAAGGTTTGCTGGTACTCTGAGCGTAACCAGACTCCACAAATCTATGCATCACGCACACATTTCTTTCCTTTCTTTTCTGCGCGCCCTTCACGCTTTCTAACTATTTTCTGCTCGTTAAAGAAAAATAAACCACAAGACCCGCATTTCTTTCTATTTATTTGTTCATTTAATTTCTCCTGTTCAAAATGTAGCATCTACTTGATTGACATCACTGAAAAATGGCGTAGAAAGCAAAGTCCTCTCCACCACACTCACTACCACCACCACCACTCTCTACCTTCCTGAAGCGCCCTCCCTTTAGAAATAAGGATCATTTAATTTATTGCTAGTTGATACCATTCAGCAATGCACTATGCATTCTGACGTCAGAATGAGTGCTTACACTGCCTACAAACCTGAATACAGCATCTTTCTTATGTCACAGTTTTAAACTTTATTTATTTCCCATGTTTACATCACCTATATGATGTCACAACTGAAAGTGTAGTTTATTACACAGGCTCTGACATTATACTTCTTTTTTTTTTTTTTAATAAAAAAAGGTCATTTATAACGTCGAAAATGTATACATTATTAACACTATTAACTATCACAAATATAATATCTGTTTCTCCCCACACCCACACAAACACATTTTTTAGATATAAAACAACAAACTTGTCTTATATCACAGTTGTCTAAATTATTGTCTTCTCTGACACCTATCAAAAAAAAGCAGTATCATATATTTGACGTCACACGTAAATGGAGTATTGATTCGTCCCAATATGTGTAGTTTTAATTACGTACCGTACTGACATCACAACAATGTGCAATATTACTTTCACCTCGATGATCTGATTACTCCCCGCTTTGAGGTGTGTGTGTGTGTGTGCGTCTTCTTGTGTACAGAGATATAATTTTATTATTTCAAAATACACTCCCTTCTCTTATAACTAGACACAATGAGTCTTCTTTTGTACAGAGAAATAATTTTATTATTTCAAAATACACTCCCTTCTCTTATAACTAGACACAATGAATCTTCTTCAAGTGCGCAGATTTCTTAATATTTCTGTATAAATTGTTACTGTTATAACTAGACACAGAGATAATAAATTTTCTTGCATGTAGACAACGATATTTTCACTCTAGACTTAATTGTTTTTAATGTATAGACAGAGAAACACTAATTTAAGATCAAACAAACATTTTCGAGATTATATTATATATTTAAGTAAAAGCTACTTTTCAAATGTGCAAACCCAGAGACAATGATTTCTTGGGAGTAAACTAAGATATTTTCAAACTGGTATAAACTGCTGCTGATCAGTAACTGGAGAGAACGATGATCTCCGACCAACGACTTCTAAAACGAGTAGGTAAAGGCATTTTTCAATTTCAGAATAAACTGCTGAGATTCAGAGGTAATGATGTAAATTAAGTATTTTTTTTAGTGAAGATCAAAATGTGCTTGTTGTTTTAAAAAATATTATACTTTTGTACATAGGCCCAATAATTAATATACTGCCGAATGTAAAACAAAGATATCTCGAAATAAATTGACTCGTAAATGTAGAGAAAGACTTAAGCAACCAATCGGACAGTACAAATTGTCTCATGAATTTAGACAGAACAATGTCTCTGAGGAAAGTGACATTGTGAATACAGGGAGACACGCATGCATATATCTCCTTATACACTGTCTCTTGAATGTAAACAATACGGATACATAGATATCTCAGTGTTCTCGTCAACATAAACATACGGATACATAGATATCTCAGTGTTCTCGTCAACATAAACATACGGATAAGCCGTCAGAATAAAATAATGTTTCTCACCCCGTTATACGCTGATTAAGAGGGTACATACATGTATATCTCAGTACACCACTTTTCATCATCTCGTACACGCTCCATACGTAGATACATAGATTTCAGAATTCCAATTTTTCTCATCTCGTACATACTCTTCACGTAGCCACACAGACTTCAATACACTATTTCTCTCATCCCGTACACGCTGATTACGTAGGTACATATATCTCAGTACTCCATTTGTTCTCATCCGTTCACACTCTATACTCTATAGCCATACAGACTTCGATAGACGATTGTTCTCATCCAATAAACACTATAGGAAAGTACATGGGTCCCCATACACTATTTTTTCTCACCCCGTACAAACTGTATACACAGTTACATAGATTTCCGTACACTACACTTTCTCATCCTGTAAGCACTTTATATGTAAATATATATATATATATATATTACAAACAGTATAAACTGCCAAGTGAGAAGGCTCTATCGATTTCATTTCAGTTTCTCTCTTGATTCCAGACACAATGACATGAAACTCTCACTGGAGCCTTGCTGAGTGTAAAACACAGACACACACACACGAGATTCATTACAGCGTGACTCTGGAACGTAGACGCACGCACTCAGTACCCTCAGCCTTTTGAGGCAGATACCAAATGACTCAGCTCACAATACGTGACGTGTACAGTGATTCAGATTAAATACAGATCTCAGCATACAACTAGTAATGCTATGAGTATAGACCCAGAGAATATTTTTTTTACCTCTTCATTGCACCCTTTCAGGCGTAAAGAGTTTCACCATAATTTAAGTGATGCTTTGTTAATAGCAGGCACAGGATTTACATCTTATCAATATTCCCACTTATTTCTGTGCCAGGCCGCATGAAGTGGGCATAGAAAGTTATGCGGATCTCAATATAAAATGTCTTTTGAAGTGGACACAAGGCATGTTGATCTTGAATTATAGATAAATTGAATTGTCTTATGAATTATAGATAAAAACACAAACAGATCTCAGTGCAAGCTGTCTCTTGGTGTGCAAACAACAAAGACACGAAGACCACAGTATAAATAGAGGAATAGAGGTAGAAAAAAATAAAACCTCATTAAAATCGGCGTTTAGGATTGGACATACAAAGTCCCTACAGATATCCTGTTTTATTTGTATTAAATTTTAATTATTAGCTGTTACCAATTTTTACAAGTCTTTAAGTGTAAGTGTATTGTCTCTTTTTTGATTAGCTTTAGTGTATCATATGTTATATTTAGAGTGTAGCATCTCATTCTAAAGTTAGCATCATTATTGCACAATTGTTCATATTTGTTCTCTTTATGCTACAGTTCATTGGCTGGGTTAAATGAGCAAACTTAATCACAAAATAAAATAGGAAATCTGCTCATAAACAATCATAGTCAAATATCTGCATCAACACTTGCAGGTAGGTTATTGCACATGCCAACATGCCTGAAAACTAATCAGATATAAGTCACCCCTGGTATCTTATGACACACATCCTCAAATTATATGAAATGTGTCAGTTGCCTATCATCATACTACTACTAGATTGCAGTGTCAGTTGCCTATCATCATACTAGACTGAGATGTCAGTAGTCTATCATCGTACAGCCTGAGGTTCAGTTGCCTATCATCATACTACTACTAGATTGCAGTGTCAGTTGCCTATCATCATACTAGACTGAGATGTCAGTCATCTATCATCATACTAGACTGAGGTGTCAGTAGTCTATCATCGTACAGCCTGAGGTTCAGTTGCCTATCATCAAACTTGACTGAAGTGTCAGTTGTCTATCTAAAGCTACTAACTCTGAAGACTTATGCAAGACTTCGGCTGTTCTAGAATCACCCTCCCAGGCAAGGAGAACACAATGCAAAATCATGTTGCATTTTATATAACACAGACATTTGTAATCTGCCTCTCATCATCCTGAGTTCACGTGAGAGCATGAACCATCCACATTAACATTTGTTATGCTTGTATACCATTATAAAGACTTTGTATGTCATTTCCTTTTTATCTGTTAGAAACATTGTTTTGTCTCTTTTAAATGTCTCTAATACTGTAAATGGTCTTAATTTACTCTCTGTTATGTACAGTCACAGTTGCTTCTGTCCATCATCTCTTTAGGCATGTCTGAGCGTGATATGGTGGATGAGTGCGCGTCTACTGATAGGCATATTGTGCAACCAATCAAGTCAATTTCTATTCTGCATGTGTGAGTGGAGTGAGTGGTCACACAAGACCAACATCTATAGTCTGGTGATAGTTAATTCACTGTTTGAATGTTTGCATGCTTGCTTTACAATCTCCATTTACTCATGTATTATGCTACTGATACAGTACATTGTGGATGTAAATGAACTGAACCTTCCCATTTCTTTTCTGTCATCTCATTCTTATCCCATTTATTCACCATTCCTTGTACTTAGTACTTTGGCCGAGAGATGTACTGTCGTTAAGACTAATGAACACAAACACCCCACCCCCTGCCGACTCTCTCTCTCTCTCTCTCTCTCTTTCCTCCACGTGACGTGTGATTATATGCTATATGACTGGTGAGAGCCAACCCCAATACTGCCACAAGGACAGTAGAGTCAACCAAAGGGGAGGTAAGAAGCCAGTGATTTATCGACCTAGTCGTATGGTGACTGTAAACATTCACCTCGATGACTGTAGACATTCACCTCAAAGACTGACAAAAGCTGCTCAATCAATGACACTATAGTCACATGTCAGATGTCGATGAGTCGCATACAAATTGTAATATGCAAATGTTTAGAACGGGATGGACATTTGGAAAGTGACATTAATGTGGCCTTCAGTTGAGATTATAAATGCGCTTTACAACAAACAAACAAAAAAATAGAAGCAAGCAAACGAAGGACTGGTTCTTTTATGCGAATCAATAAAACTCTATCGAAAATTATTTTCAATGTTTCAGTTAGGCACCTACATCACCACTCTCCAATTCACCCACCACACCCTTCTAAAAGTGCAATTATGACAAAGAAACTAACAGTTTAAGAACATTTAATGAATATATTTATTCTCTTGTTTGGATATATTTAGTTTGTGTTGAGCTTATGTGTGTGCATTCTTGTTTAAGCTACTGAATTGAAAGGAACAACTGAATTGTAATTTCTGAAAACAGGAGATTTACAAATAGTTTCACGAAAGTTTAACTGGTAATATATTTTATGTCTGCAAAATAGTGACATTGCTTCTACTACTGCCACCACTAGAGAAACAAAACTGTGAGAAGAATGAGTTATCACAAATTGACGTTACAACTTAGAAAGTTAAATTACTTTCTTTCGCACATGAGAGTTGTCAGTGACCTAGACTTTTCTTTTATGATTAAAAAAGTCAACAATTTCTCATTCTTGTTTTTTAATTTAATAATTTCTGAGTATAGGAACATTATCAAAATTTACATTTAGAAAGCTGGCTATCTCTTTTCAACTCTCACTCTCGATCCATCTATCTATCCAGCCATCTATCCATCTCTCTCTCTCTCTCTCTCTCTCTCTCTCTCTCTCTGGTGGAGTAAATTTGCCTATCTCTATTCCTAGACTTAACTGATATATAAATTGTTAAATTACCAAAGTGACCCGGCCTTGGGCGCTCCTTATGATGGTATTTTTTTGTGTCAGAGTTGGAGTAAACATCTCGAGCTGAGATATGCTAGAAAACTGCTGATTCAATCTAAACCACTTCCCACTGGATGAGTAGAATTTTTGCCTAATAGTCTCACTTGCTCATATCAATTTCATCCAATTGGGTTGGACCGGAAGTTTCTTTGTTGAAGAAGTACTCTATTCTAATCAGTTCAGTCATAAAGTCATTCTTTAGCTTATGGTAATGTAACTGACTAATAAAGAAAGAACTCAACCATTATTTCTATGTTCATTAATTTGATGACTATGTTTTACATTATACTTGTGAATTTTGATTAATGCTAATTTTCGTATGCTGTATGCGTATCGGGCTAATGAATTGTTGCAGGATTTGTAAGTTGAGAATATGTGTAAGAGAGAAAGAAGTTTAGGGATGATATATGCCAACATAGCAAGTCATGTTGCTGTAAGATGATTCCCATGAATTCCATTCGAGAGCAATTATGGGAGAGATTTATGGCCTGAGTTTGGTCTCGAGAACTCACGAAGATCAGAGTGAACATTTTTCGTGGTCTGTTGAGTAAATGCTCGTGAAACTTTGAGACCATTTCTCTTGGTGTGCTTGATAGCTCATGTGAAATTCAGGACAATTCTCTACGGCATGTTTGAAGAGCGCATTGGAGATTCTGGAACAGTTGTGTAATGTGCCTCTAGAACGGACACAGGGTACTTCGACTAAATATGAAAGGCAGAGACTTGTTCAAACCACGTGATTGTGAAATACGTAGTAGTGACAGCTGCCATCTTTGAACAGGTTATGTGCATTGACTTTAACTATTTCTCTAAACCTCCACCATTTCTTTATGATATCCATGAAGTTGATTATATATATTTATGCTATTGACTGCTTATATCTACGCTCAAATAAACTAAATGATTGTCCAGCATTAATTGAACATTGTTGTGAAGTGATGTAACTCTCAATGTTTTTTGATTATATTCATATGTTTCATATTCGAATGGAATATTCATTTCATAAATTTATTGTTAAATTTCTTGACCTTCTTATACATATTGATGATCATATGTTGGATGGATGGGGATTCGCTAAATATAGATTAATAACTGGTTTCTCTTCTACTTTGGTAAGAAATTTTCCACCTACAGAAATACTGTTTGACAGGTAAATATTTGTCTTTGATACTGTAGAAGAGTGTAAACGTTTACAGCGCCCGCATGTCCTCCAAGTGAGAGAGAGAGTGGTGTCTTCTGGAGAATTATTAATAACATAAATTAAGATTCTCATCACTTGTAATTAGTTATGGATGATTAATTAAAAAATATTTATGTTTGTCTGTCGCTATGCCCCTCTCTCTCTCTCTCTCCATATTTCATATAAAGAAAGTACAAAAAATCACACACATTCTTCCAAATTTTAATCTTACCGCAAAACTTTTAATCACTGCATTTTACTTTCTGCTTGGCTGACGGCGGTACAGGTGCCTTACCACACGCACGCTCACTCAGTCTCAGTGACACTATTCATTCAAAATAACTAATCAGAGTGAAGGAAAGATGTGCGAGGCTTCAGCAGATAATCTGTTATAAATTCTACTATTGAATACTATAATTAGAATGGTCATGTCATTGAAAGGGCATCGTTTTCCTACCACTCCAACTTTTGAGTTGAGCAGCCATTTTGAAGCACATGTTTTGTGTCAACCATGCCAAGTTTCGAGGCCGATTTTTCTGATGGCGAGTTCTGTGCTGTATTTTGTGGATTCTAATTAACTGTATTGTGTGCTTACAATGAAATTCAACCAGCCCCATCTGAAATTTTGGATATAGGAGGTGACCATAATGCTAGTGACGTCATAAAAAGAAAATGATGAAATTGGCAAGTACAAGAAGAAGGTAAGAAAACTACTTTTTATTATTTTATTTATATTTTAATTTGAAATAAATTAGAATAAATGTACTTAGTATATCTATAATACTTTTCAATTAACATTTTGAAAATTCATTAGAATTATGCACGCCTTTCAATTTTCAGTAAAGTAAAAAAAGAAAGATTCTGAAATTTGCAAGTTGAACAAAAATATAAGACATATGTTTATTATTTATTTATTTTTGAATTTGAAATAAATTGAAATAAATTAACTTAGTATGTCCATAATACTTTTCAATTAAAATTTTGAAAATCTTTTTTAGAATTATACTTGCTTTTCATTTTTTAGTAGACTTGTAAACAAAACGATGCTGAAATTCGCAAGTTCAACAAAAAGATAACAAATATATTTATTATTTATATCTGAGTTTGAAATAAATTGAAATAAATTAACTTAGTATGTCTATAATACTTTCCAATTAATATATTGAAACTATTTTTTAGAATTATACTCCCTGTTCATGATTTAGTAGAATTGTAAAAATAATTATGTTGAAATTCGCAAGTTCAAAAAAGAGACAAGAAAGATTTTTATTTATAATTGAATTTGAAATAAATTGAAATATATTAACTTAATATGTCTACAATTCTTTTCAAAATCATTTTAGAATTATACTCGCTTTTCACGTTTATTAGACTTGTAAAGAAAAAATGCTGAAATTTGCAAGTTCAACAAAAAGATAAGAACATTTACTTTTGAATTTGAAATAAATTTAAATAAATATATTTTTTAATTCCTTAGTATATCTGTAATAAATAGTAGTTTAAAATTTTAAAAATCCATTTATAAATACAATCGCTTTTTATAGTTTAGTACACTAACCCATTCAATTATTATTTAGCAGCAAAACAGCCTGATACCGAAAAGGTTAACTGCCTTCCTTATCATCTATGTGCACAAAAGCAATTGTGTGTGTGCGTGCGTGCGTGCGTGCGTGCGTGCGTGCGTGTGTGTGTGTGTGTGTGTGTGTGTGTGTGTGTGTGTGTGTGTGTCGCGCTCGCGAATGTGTTTGAAATTTTGTTTGAAGTCATTTAGGCCTACGCCCTTCTTTCAAAATCTGTAAAAAGTTGGCAAACTTTTTGAAAGAAGATATTTTCATCTTGTCATCCGCGGCAATATTTCCAATGCACAGTTTGAAATTATTCCAAATAGTAATTTCCTTTTTAAGTATTTAGCTAATTCAGTGTTTGCGCCTTAATGGAATTAAACCTCGTCGTTTGCTATAACACACAAATAAATGACTTAATCACTCCCATTCTACTCAGATATTTCAAATTAATTCTTTAATATTGCTAGCGTGCGTGTGTTAAAGAAATTATCTTGATACAGGCTTCACTTGTAGCTCTAGCTTGGAATTGTCTTGATAGAGGGTTTATTTCTAGCTCTAGCGTACGTATGTTGCCTAAACGAAATTATTTTGATACAGGCTTTACTTGTAGCCCTGGCATGTAACCTAAACGGAATTATCTTCATAGAGGCTTTACTTGTAGCTCTAATGTACGTTTGTATTGTAAACGAAATTATCTTCATACAGACTTTGATTGTAGCTCTAGCGTACGATTGTAGCCTAAACGAAATCATCTTGATAAAGGCTTTACTTGTAGCTGTATAGAGTATTTATGTAAACGAAAGTATATTGATACATGCTTTACATATCATTCTAGTGTACGTAACGAACTTATCTTGATTCTGCGTGTCATTCTAGCATACGTAATTAAACGAACTTTCATTGTAACAGGTTTTGCATGTCCTTCTAACGTACGTATGTAGAGATTTTGTCTTAAATTTATTTTTATGGGCATTTATGGTGAATTTATGTAGGGAGGTTATCTTGATAACTTACTTTACAAACTATCGTAACGTGCCTATTTAAGGAATTCCGGCTTCTGTGCTTAGGAAATTGATCTTGATACGAACTCTGATGTAACGTGCACAATCGGGGAATTTATCTTGATATATACTTTACAGATTTCTCTAAAGTATATAGGACATTTATCTTCATATACACTTTATAGATTTCCCTAACGTACATAGGACATTTATCTTCATACATACTTTATAGATTTCTCTAACGTACATAGGACATTTATCTTCATATATACTTTATAGTTTTCTCTAATGTACATAGGGAATTCATCTTGATATTTTTTTTATAGACTGCTCTAACGTATAAGGAGTTCATCTTCATAAGACTTTATAGACTGCTCTTACATACATTTCAAGAAAGTCATCTTGATACAGACTTTATGGACTCGTGCGATGTAACCATGGAAACAAATCTGAATTTGTCGTTAAAATTAATGTTTGAATTTTAATTGAAGTGCACGTGTACTTTATCATGTCCGCTAAAGATATTTAATACGGTACAATATGTTTGCACTTTAGAAGGGATATTTAAATATTTTATAACTGTATCTGTATGTTAGAAAAAGATAGTGTAATAATGCATAAATTATTCTGCATTTTTAAAAGGGATAGTTTAATAATCTATTAGTATATCTGCAGCGTGGAAGGAATGTTTTAAACTATATAAACATACTTGCCTTTTCGAAGGAATATTTTAAACTTAATAAGCAATCATGCCATTTAGAAGGGATATTTTAGAGTTAGACTGTTTATACATACCTGACCTTTAGAAGGGACATTTTAGAGTTAGACTGTTTAAACATACCTGACCTTTAGAAGGGATATTTTAGAGTTAGACTGTTTAAACACACCTGACCTTTAGAAGGGCTATTTTAGACTGTTTAAACATACCTGACCTTTAGAAGGGATATTTTAGAGTTAGACTGTTTAAACATACCTGACCTTTACAAGGGATATTGTAAACTCCACGATCATAACTACATTTAAAAGGGATATTTTAAACTGTACGAGCATGTCTGCACTTTAGAAAGGACTTTTAATATCCCTATCACTGCAGGTCGAATATCTTGACCAGTTAGATAATGTGGTATTGTACATGTTAAGAAATAAAAAAGTACAATTTTGTGTAATCAGTAGAGGAACACAACGACATTAGTATTGCATTATTGAGTCCATGTGGAAAATATTTTTCCATTCTGTCATAAACAGGTCTTTTTCTTAAGTCCATGTGGAAAATATTTTTTTTCCATTCTGTTATAAACAGGTCTTTTTCTTAAGTCCATGTGGAAAATATTTTTCCATTCTGTCATAAACAGGTATTTTTCTTGAATCCATGTGGAAAATAATATTTCTATTCTGTCATAAACAGGTCTTTTTCTTGAATCCATGTGGAAAATAATTTTTCAATTCTGTCATAAACAGGTCTTTTACTTGAATCCATGTGGAAAATAATATTTCCATTCTGTCATAAACAGGTCTTTTGTGATTGAAAGGTCATGACTGTTATCAAGTTTATATATTATATCTTGCAATAAATTTACTAATTTCTCAACTATGTCATCTACTAATGTGTACAAACCTATCTCTCTATATTCCTTCATTTATGTAAAAATAATATAATCACACTTGAGTGTAAATAGTTATTCTAATACCTTTTAAAAATACTTTGTTTATTATATTAACTCTATTATTTCTTCCTTATCCCTTCAAGTATCCTTGAATATATTCATCTGTTTAATGGATTTATTCATTTGTTCAATGTATATTCATAATTCCTAACAAACAAGTAGGTGTAAAATAGGATCGCATCACATTACATGTCAAAACAGAATCCTGGACAGGTGTTCTGACCCGTACCAGTAAGATACTCCCCAACATCATACTGTAATGTTTACTAATTTGGACCTATCAATATTCGTTCAGTCAAGTAGGGCTTACTGATTCTCTTAGGTACTCGTTATACTTCAGTCTATTGTTTGCAGACCCTTACCCAGAAAGCAGTCGACACACACACACACACACACACACACACACACACACACACACACACACACACACACACACACACACACACACACACACACACACACATGGTCTGCTGACCCTTACCAACAAAGCAATCTTATATCTGTTTAGGATTTGCTGATCCATATCAATAAAGCAGTCTTTGAATATCCACATATGGTTTGACGTCTATACCTATACCTATGAAGCAATCGCTACACTGACATCCTTCAAAAAACAAAAGAATGGTTTGGCGATCCATAAATGGATATGACCATCCGTCAACATTCTATGCATATCATGCTGATCCGTATGTGGAATGGTAATCGAAAATTGTCCAAGTTATATTAGTTTCATCTTAAATTACCACGATCTGTGAGGCCGATACGAATGGAAGTGTTTGACTTATAATTACCACGTTCCGTGAGGCCGATACGAATGGATGTGTTTGACTTACAATTACCACGTTCCGTGAGGTCGATACGAATGGAAGTGTTTGACTTACAATTACCACGTTCCGTGAGGCCGATACGAATGGAAGTGTTTGACTTACAATTACCTATAACCTTCCATGTTCGGGGTCGCAGATCTGGTTGTAGAAACTAAAGATTCCGCGTAGTTAAGTCCTCTCTCACCAGCAGTCAACAGGTAACTCGAGTATAGGAATGCCAGTCTGACCTATTTTCTGATGACTCCCGGTCCTCTCTGGACAAAGCCAGAAAACTCTAGGCGAGGTCAGAGACACGAAGTTCGAGTAATACGTATTAACTGCCAGAGCTCTTCCGCGCTGGGAAACATCCTTGCGTACACAAATGCGCAATGATTAAGAAAAAGATTTTTTTTTAAATTGAACACTTCAAAAATAAAGCACAAAACAATGTCAATAATAATAAAGTATACACGTACCTATTTTCACTACGTCCAGCGCTGCGTCCAGCGTTGCGTACACGCTGTGAGGGCGACACGTCATGTGAACGGTTAAAATGGTGAAAAAGAACGTGACACTGACGCATGACACAGAAAGCTTTACTCCCTTGATGTAAATCATTGCCACAAGATCCCGTTCTCACAGCCGACCATAGGATGGCGTCCATTATACCAACACACTGACACACACACATATACACGCACACGCAGAAAGCGATGAGCACAAACAGGGTGCTGTTAGGCAGAAGAAAAAGCACCGCGAGGACCCCAGCAGGCAATACCGGCGTGCCAAACTAGCGAGGTTCGCGGAGGCCAGAGCGTCTGCATTGGAACTTCTCTGTCTTCCTGTCGCTCTCTCTTTCCCTGTGCCTTGCGTTCTCATACTTGCCGTCGCCGGCCGCCATTTCGATCGCTTACCGCCTTTTCTACTTGATGTCTTTTCTCTTTCCAATCTCCCGTTACATGGCTTCGTCACTAGTAGCAAGCATGGAGACGCTAAGTGCGCATGCGTGGTCTCTCGCTCTCTCCGCTACGGTGAGAGAGGTGGGGGGGTAATGTACAGGGGTTCCTTCTCAAACTCCGTCGCATGTGACTTCTTGTTGTGTCTTTTGAAAGTGTGTTTTTTATTTGTCTGTCACAAATCACGCATATGAAATATTGACACTCACACACACATAGCATTTACGCAGAAACAAAAACTCACGTATTCATGTATGTATGAGAAAATTAAAGAGAGAGAGAGTGTGTGTGTGTGTGTGTGTGTGTGTGTGTGTGTGTGTGTGTGTGTGTGTGTGTGTGACAGATAGTTCTCTACTGTTGTTAGCTGCAATCACCCTGAGCACTACCAATCCATTCCTTTTCAACAGCATTACACTTTCGACTGGATCTATTGTCTGGATTGGAGCTAGTGTGTGTTGTGGGGGGGGAGGGGGAAGGAAGGGAGTTTCTTTGACTGTGTACTTCGGGTAGCTCGGAATTATGGCGGATGTTTAATGTATCGTTTAGAAGAAACGCGCTCTGACACAGAAAATGAGGATGTTTGTGCTTCATGAAAATAATTATTGATTTTTGTTTCAGTTCAACAATGGCATTCCTTTCCTCTAGAAACACTCTGATATTAGGTACATGTGTGATAATAAGAATTATATTCGTGTATGTATGTGAGTTGGAGAGTGTTTGATAGAATGACAGCGTGATACTGAACAGAACGACTGAATAATAGAATATAATTAAAACATTGAGCATGATAGATCGATAGATAGATAGATTGATGGATAGATAAACAGATAGATAGATAGATAGATAGATAGATAGAGACAAATCATTGCTTGTGTGATTGATTGGCTGCGTTCGAGAGTGCGTTTATGATTATTCGTAGGTTAAAGTGAGTGTGTATGTTCAACCGTCGAAAATCCTACTCGCAAGCTCGCAATTTTCGCAGAAAATAGCACGTAGACTTTCCATAAGGGGATAATTTATCCAAAACATTATGATTTTCTATCTACTTTAAAAGAAAATAATTTAATTAGTGACAATCAATTTGACTAGCATTGCACGTTATGGAGATTTCTGAGAAGAGAATAACAATAATAATGTACTCATGGGACTTGAATCTGTGTCACTTGTAGGCGGGGGGCATATTCGGCGCATACATACCTACCCCCACTTTCGGCTTTAAAAAATGTGAAATATTTCAAGGTAAGTGTTTATTATTAATTTAGTGCAGTTTAAGCAACAGAAGTAAATAAAGTACTTTGTAAAGTTATTGAAATAGTGAGCCTGAAACAAAAATCTTCTGCTGTATAAATTAATTATAGTTCGCATGAAAAGCTATGCAAGAAGAAAATAAGAAGATAGCCGCATCGCCGTATGACGTCATTGAATGACCTTCTTTGTCTTCATTTACAATAATCATGAAGATAAAGATTTTAAAATATCTAGACATACAGAACTGATCTAAAGGTCAGCACTTTCATTCGGAAAATTTCGAAGAAAGAGAAACTGCATCATATCTAGCTAAATTCAAAATAATATTTTGCCCATGCACCGAAAGTGGTTGAAAAGTTTGACCGTACTTTGAATTGCTAAAATTACAACACCTTGCTGTCACAGCCTTACCACCGACTCCAAGTCACATTGAGGAACGTTTGTTTTCTGTCCTCAGAATTTGAGGACATTTGAGAATAGCAATGAAGACAGACTTCTGAAAAACAATCTTTTAAAAAGAATCAATTCAAATTAGATAATTATCGTATTGAACATATTTTGAGGGTTCTCTGTACTATATTATTGCGCGATTGAAAAATAGTTTTAAAATGAAATCTATGAAAGGCACTTCTTAATTTATATACACCTGTACCATACTCATATAAATCCATATAAGCGTATAATTTTATGCCATATTATATTAGTAATAAACTACACCTGGAGTCAGGAGCTGTTGGACTTACAAAATTTCAGGAGTCGGAGTCTGAAATTTTTAGACCGATTCCACAGCCCTGTTCAGAATAGGCGATTGCCTCATAAGTAAGTACTTGTATCTGTAAAACATCACGTGGCCGACTTTGGTATCACGTGTTGTGTGTTAGTTTCCACGGGCTTTGTTTTAGGTTCAGTCTCTTTCGTTTATTTCTTCGTTTGAAACTTCAGTGTCTTTTATTCATCACCCACTTCTATAACGAGTTTAAAAAATCTAAATAATTAAAATTTTCAACATAATGAGTGACAATGAAGCAGTCGAATATATATTCTGTTTGTTTTTTTAAATAAAAAAAAAGTGCTATTGAAACCAATTGCGTGGGCCAATCATTTCCCTCTACACCGCAGCAAATCGGTGAAAAGTGGGGGTAGACTAACATATTGTTACAGTGGGTGGAGTTGTTTTGTGCAGAAATTAACTCTTCAAATGCAAATAAAAAATAAAAAAGCAATGTGGCAATGGCTGATTTATAGGCTAGGTACATGTTGTTGTATTGTTATAAAAATACACAAATTCCCTGGAATTATTATGTTAAAAACTAGAATAAAACTATGGTGGAATACATTTGCCTATACCTGTTTCTAAACTTATATCATTATATATTTGTTGTCAATGTCATCGTGACCCGACCTTGGCATGGTGGTATTTTTTGTAAGTGTCAGGGTTGGAGTAAACAACTCAGGTAAAACTTGCTGATGCAATCCAAACCAGTTGAAAGAGGATGCGTAGTTTTTCTGACTAACAGTTTCACACTTGTTCATAACAACTTCATCCAATAGGGATGGACCAAAAGTTATTTTGTTGAAAACAGTCCAATATTGTAGTCAGTTTGATTTTCATATAACTTGAGTCTGGTCATAAAGGCAATTGTTAGCTTATGGTAAGTTAACTGACCGATAAAGAAAGAATGGACTTAGCTCATAGGCCACAAACACTTTCCGGAAATAAGAAGCCTAAAACACACGAGAACCAGCCTTACCACACTTTATCACTTTGAAACTTATTAAGTCCGACATAATAACAATAGCAACAACAACAAAAAACTTATACAATTACACACTAAGTAATAAAAGGAAAGTCACGTACACTGAAAGGATGTTACAAAATAGCCTCCACACACATATTTATTTTTTAGTTTTTTCCTATACATTTATACACTCACAACTGGGGGAAAAAATAACCACCTTCTCCACACATATTTTCTTATTCAATTAAACTTTTACACATCACAATGGTCACCACCAAACCCAAACTCACAAACACAGCTACACCACACTTCCACCATAAAACACCCCTCCCAGCTCACTTGTACTCGACCCCAATGGCAAAAGCGAACTCAAACCCTAACAGCAACGAATGCAGTCACGTATAAAACAAGACAGTTGCCACTGTCGAAAGTACTGACAGAGTCTCAAACTCATCGGGAAATCGACCTTAGCTCTGCAACTGCCAATATATATATATAACACAACAGACGCAAACAAAGAAAACAACAACCAAACACAGCAACACAGAACTGCTCTACCCTCCTTGAATACCAGAGTATGGAGGAAGGCCCCACAGGAACCATACAAAAACTGAGAACATCAAGTAGATGAAAGGTTTTCACGCAATTCCTGTGGGGAAAAGAAGTTAATGGAAAGAAGAAAATACTCCTTTAGTAAGAAGTTTCCACCTACTGAAAATATTGTGCAACAGTAAAACGTCTATCTTATTATTGTGCAAAGAGTAGAGTTTTATGAAACCCTTATAATCCGCCAAGTGAGAGACATGTTGGTCTTGTGGGAGAATTATTTATAAATATAAACTGACATTATTGATCACTTGTAATTAGTTATGAGTTGTTAATTAATAACTATTAACCATAACGAGTAAAGTGTGCCTTATGAGGTGTCAAAAAAAACCAAGTATTTTATATTATTAAGACAAAAACAAATATATAGTTATTGGTCATCCATAAATTAATAAATATTCTAGGATAACACAACTAATTGAGTCACACTTCCATACGCTCAAATATTTCGTTAGAGAATGTTTTCAATAACATACAATAATCAATCTCAGTAATGATTCTTATTGAAAAATATTTAATAGTTAGCGTAAACACATCATAAAGAGAATGCGGTTATTGTAATAGAAAGACTGTTGTGCTAAAGACAAAATTGGAAATAATTCAAATCAGAAAGCTCTGGAAGTTCTGCAGTGGATCTCCACTAATTAAAAAGTGATCAAAAATACAAAGAAAGAAAAATATCGTAATGCATGTTTTAAATAAAGTTAAACTACGATGACGTCATCTTCACTTACAGATAATTGTACATTGTGTTGGTATGTGTTTCCCATTCTTTCACTTCAATTATTTTTGTCACCCGCGAATGTTGAGGTACAGTACCTATTAGTTTTGAGCCAAAATTGATCTGGGTTTTGAATTCAGTATCTTCTGAGTGCCGAGACTGATGTGTATCTGTTGTTCAGAGTTTTGCATGGCAACCTTTATGACGTCTGAAACTGAGGGCGATAAATCAGCGAACTCACACAATTTTATTTTGGGTGTTCAGCTTTTCCGAGGAGACATTTAAGCCCGGCAAGCGACTGCTACCTAGCAGCATATCAACCAGATCACTTCAGTCAAATAATATTTGTAGACTGAAATGTAACTCTTTATAGAAAAAGAAAACACACTGCAAAATTAAATTCCAGTATTATTAAAAAATAAACTGTTTCATATCATACATGTTTACAGTTTTTTTACACAAGGTCAATCCTTATCAACTAATTATATTTTTCCTCAACAGAAAATATATTGTCAGACATATTAATAAGTAGCAGTAGTAAGAATAGTATCATCATCATCATCATCATCATCATCATCATCATCATCATCAAGTTGTAACCTTATTTTCAGTATAAATTTTCTTCTATTTCTGCACTTGTTTTATATAATAAAATAACAGCAAGAAAAATTCAGAAACACGAAAAGAAACCAAAGTAATCAGAAAATATACCTATGTACCTGCATTCTAGAACTCAAAGATTCCACTGCACGATAACGGAAAATTTACTTCAGTATATACTTAACTCTCTTGGTTAATTATTGTTCAGTGTAGGATGGAATATTAAACGATTGAATGATTTCGTTCACTTCTCCAATAATTTCCTAGCAGTCATGATAATGTAGACTGTAAAGGAGACCGCACGCGCGCACACAACAATCAAATGAACGCATGCTTGATTATTTGACTTTTCCCAATTTGTCTGCAAAATTCTACGTTTCTGGCACGATTTTATTCCGCTCGCGACCCTTGTGGCCTTGTGGGAAATCAGCAAACGAGAAACCTTATTTACGTTTCTAAGTGATGCGCGGACGGCATGGCGCTATGTAGAGAAAAATCACTTTTAATGAAAACTGGTAGCCATGGCGTGAGCGAACGGTATAGGGATTCCTTCTTCAATCGAGAAGGGACAGCACTCAATTCCTCAACAAATGCACACTCACACAAAAAAAATCTGCATTCTTACCGTAGGCACTAAAGACAAGATAATGGCACTGTTGAGAAACGAATCGAACTCATTCTTCAGGTCGAAATCATTTATTGTAAATTTCATGTGCGTGCTTGCGTGTGATTGTGTTTGAGAGGAAAAGGGGGGGGGGGGATTTATTATTTTGTATTTACTAGCAGCATTGTCATCTTCGTACTGAATTATTATTTTAAAATAAACAATTTATATATGGCTTAACACAAGAAATGTTATTACTTTGTACTGAATTATTATTTTAAAATAAACAATTTATATATGGCTTAACACAAGAAATGTTATTACATTGTACTTTCGTAACATTTCTTTAGATGGAAAATTGTTAATGTGCTGCAAAAAGTAAATCTGGACTTTCTTTATTTTACTTTGTTGCACGAGCAGTCGGACATATTTTGCATACACAAATGTAAAGCTTTCAGAATGTACGTTTATACATTATTTTTTTCTACCAGCTTCAAAATGTTTATAACCCAAATAATTCTATATTAAATTTGAGATGATATTTTTAAAAAATATTTTTTATCCGTTTTTATTGCATAAATTACGCGTTTTATTTTTTGTCAATTTCATTTTCATTTAAATATATATTTCGAAGGATGTTCATTATAAGAGAGGTATATTTCTAGCTGCACATTTACAGCTTCTGAAAGGGGAATTAAACTGCATTAAACTTAAGAATGGTTTCGTGAGTTTGTTTTGAGAGTTATTAATTGATGTTAAAATTATTTTATTTTGTCACATGAAGCCACCCTAGTTATTGGTTATGACTGTTATTATTATTAATGACAGATAACTAATTACACTGTTAAGAATCATACTTTATATTATTAATAATTCTCCAGAAGGCACCACTCGTCTCTCTCACTTGGCGGATATGCGGGCGCTGTAAACGTTTTCTCTCTTCCACAACATTAAGACAAACATTTACTGTCACACAATATTTCCATAAGTGAAAAATGTCTTATCAAAGGAGAAAATAAATCCGTCTTTAATTTATATTTAGCGAGCCCCCATCCACCCAATATCTCTCCAACATATGGCTTGTGTAAGATGAGCAATAAATGTAACAATACATGGAAGAGGAATGCGTTAATTCTATACAACAATCATTAGTTAAAATACATCAACATTCTACACTACATTTTTCATCAATAATATATAAAAATAATTTCAATATATTTGCCACTCTTGGAAACGTGCAAATCCTTCTTTTCATCTTCATGAAATTCAACACTTCCGTATGACGTGGGTCTATTAGCACATATATATGAATGACTCTGGGTCTATTAGCTCATATATATGAATGACTCTGGGTACATATATATGAATAACTCTGGGTCTATTAGCACATATATATATATATATATATATATATATATATATATATATATATATATGAATGACTCTGGGTCTATTAGCACATAGATTCTGGATCAGCCTACAGATTCTCCTACCTTATTGTGCGGAACCCCGCGAACTCCATATAAGGATATCCCGTATCCAGTCAACATTCACCCACTCTTACTGTCACCCTTTCCCCTTCTGTACATTTCCACTGTCCACGCATGATCAATGAACTTGACCTCAATCATTTACTACGTGTAGCGTATTTGGGTACGGCTGATTGCATAATCGGCCACGCGACTTGGCCGCCATAAGTAATAGCTTTCAATTAAAGATTATTAGTAAAGAAAAAGAAATAATGGAATGCAAAGATCATTATAGTTCTACCATCACAATAAGGCCTGGCATTTCCGAAAATTATGGTTTAAAAGACATACTAAAACTTAATGATGCATTTGACAAACCTCTTCAGAAAGTTCTACTTTTCAATTTAACACTATCTTGGCATATGATAGATAGATAGATAGATAGATAGATAGATAGATAGATAGATGGATGGATGGATGGATGGATGGACAGGGAGGGGTAGATCAATGGAGGGATAGTGAGGGAGAGATATTCATTTCTCACTCAAACCATGTATTTTACTTTATATATTGATTAAAAAAAAAAAAAGCTTATTCTTTAGAAATCAAATTCATTCTTTTTTTTTTTTTAGTTCTTTAATTATGGGAATTGATTGCGAAGGGGTATTTTTATATTCCTGTTATAAGAACTTTTGGAAGTCGGCGCTGAAAATGGCAGGCGATGTGAGGTGTGACACTACGGTTGAGCAAACATGCTTCGTCATTGCAAGACGTGCATGAAGAGCAGCTTCCGGTCATAGAGTTGTGCGTGATTATGAAGAGTTGTGAAGTGCTCTGTACTGAAGACGTCATTTTTATACGTCTGTACTAATATTTTATTCCATTCAGAAATGGTTCAGAGTGCTAACGAAAGTCAATCTCATCCTAAAAAACATTTCTACAAACTACTCGAAATATTTCAGAACTCTGTTAAGAATATTTTGTTACTTTCCAGCTACTAATTTTAATCTTATAGTACTTATCTTTATACTTAAAACGATTGCATATTTTTCAGGTTTAAGGTTTTATATGTATAGAGAAACAGCGATAGAGAGATAGATAGAGTCATTTACATTTTCTGTCCCAATGTTGTCTTCGTCTAAGATTCATTTATAGCGTTATCCTTTCTACATAATTCCTTCTAAAGTTATCTCAATCTAGCCTGCTTCTTGATTCATATAAAGTTCTATCTATCTATCTATCTATCTATCTATCTATCTATCTATCTATCTATCTATCTATCTATCTATCTATCTACCTATCTGTCTATCTATCTATCTATCTTCGTACACAAAGACAAACTGATTATAAACGTATCTATACAACCGTTACATAACACAACATAAAGAGAATGAAAGAGAGATAATTGTACATTGTACAAATACTTTGTCCTACGTCAACAAGACGGCATTGACCCTGCTTTGTAAATATGTAACACCCATACATACCACCGTGTCCATTGCAATTTTATGTTAAGCTGAAAAAAAAATATTTGCTTTTACAGGAAGAAACCATTGCCCCAGAGACGTTGGCAATGAATGTTGAGTCCCAGAATGAAGTAATTGTCTTTTTCTCTGGTCACATAAAAAGCCTTCCGACTTTAATTTACTTCATTATTCTCTGACGTCACAGTTCAGTCGCCATGCACGGTGTATTTTAATTAGCGATTTGCTGCATCCACCCACATTCAGCTGTTTCCAGATGGGTGTGTTGCAGCTGTTTCCAGATGGGTGTGTTGCAGCTGCTTCTGAGAAGTAAGGTCGTCTTTTGGCGTTATATCTTCGGATTTTTAAAATGATATTTCCTTTAATATAATAATGTTATTCTTGATAATTGAGAGTGGGTTTCTAACTTATTCATCGCCTCAAGTACCTGATGCTGTTTATATTTACTTATTTGTTTAAAACTGACCCCTGTCTTTCTTTAACAGCACCTAAACGTCCTCCACTCCTTTGTATATCTTCGTAATGTGGAAATGATTGCTTACGGATAAATAAATTAGATAGATAGATTGATAGACAGATAGGTATATAGATAAATAGATAGATAGATAGATAGGTGGATGGATAGATAAATAGATGGGTAGATGGATGTATGGGTTGATAGATAGATAGATAGATAGATAGATAGATAGATAGATAGATAGATAGATAGATAGATAGATAGATAGATAGATAGATAGATAGATAGATAGATAGATAGATACGAGAAGGAGTGATATATAGGTGGATGGATGGAAATAACGCATATTTAAAACGTTATAAGAATTTGAATTTCTCTAGGATATAAAACGTAATATGGAATGGCTAATCTGATATAAAGATATACCTGAATAAGGGCTACAAATAAAAATTATATTAAATTATAAAAACCATTTTTAAAAGCTTCACGGCAAATACCATGATTTTAAACATCTTATTCCTGAATTTAGATACGAAAATCAGGATTCTGCTATGACGTATTGAAACAAGAACACGCACGCACGCACGCACGCACACACACACACACACACACACACACACACACGTTATTAATTGAATAAATTACAATCAAATTTAATTATTAAGAATCCAACTTTAGAACAAAGACCACGCTACAACGATTATGAATAATTATTCATGCTAACTGAAGTTTCAGTGTCTGTGCAACTTACCTTGTGCTTTGCTGCATTCTACATCGCAACAAAATGGTAGATAGAAGCTTATCCAAGGGAAGTCATTCTGATCAATTATCACGTGAAAATACTCGTTCCAGTCTCTTTTCATGACAAATTGTAAATAGCCGTTTGAGCTTCTCCTTTTATAAGTGAAGATAATTTAGTTAAAGAGTCCTAGTAATGGAACTCTAGACAATACAGTATTGATCTGAATCCTTCTTAGATACAGTATTTAATCGGGATAAATAATATCAAACATTATTTTTAATTCACAGTTTCTGTTATTATTTTTAATGTTTACAGTAACGATGTATGTTTTAAAGTCCAGTTCCTTTAGACATAACATCATATCGTTCAAAATCCAGTATATTGTTTCACATCCATAAAGTTATTGTGTTGTGGAAAAGGCGCTAATCTGCAGATAGCAGAAACATACTGTAATTTCGTTGAACTTTCATTATGGAGAGAACACGCGAACGCAAGTGCAAAGGCGTTCACACAAAGATAAAACACATATTGAACACATGCGATAATTTATACTTTTTCCCAGGGCAAGGTATGTCAACACGAAGAGAAAGCGACTAAGTGGTTAATAAAGTAGACACCGCTGTCATGAACTACTGTTACATTGCCAAACCATTCTTGAAAGTTAGTATTCTGACGCCCAAGTCTTCACCTCACAATCAACTCTCAGTCCATTTCTTATCGACTGGCACCCAAGTCTTCACCTCACAATCATCTTTCAAACCATTTCTAATAGACTGGTAACCCAGTCTTCAACTCACAATCAACTCTCAATCCATTTCGTATCGACTGGCATCCAAGTCTTCACCTCACAGTCAACTCTCAATCCATTTCGTATCGACTGGCATCCAAGTCTTCACCTCACAGTCAACTCTCAATCCATTTCGTATCGACTGGTAACCCAGTCTTCATCTCACAATCAATTCTCAATCCATTTCTTATCGACTGGCACCCCAGTCTTCACCTCACAATCAACTCTCAAACCATTCCGTTTCTTCTGCCACGGTAGCCATCATTAATAATTAAGAAGTTTGTAATACGGTTAATCAAGAAGGACACAATTCAAGTATTTCTCAGCATTCTTGTAAATTAGTCTGACATAAAATAAAATAAAAAATAAAACAGTAAGATAAATCTAACTCCCATAATAATCGGTTACTAAGGTAGTAATTCCGTGAATGTCTGATTTCTAAACAAACCTCGAGTCTCTGGACTTCATTCGCTCTATCCAGCCTTTACGCCCACACATTCTGATTCTCTGTGTAAATACTTGATTCCAATCTGGGAATTATGGCAGAAAGTTCCAAATAAAACTAATTACACCCCAAGGAAGAATTATAGTCGTGACAACAGCTACAACTATTCAAAAGAGAGGCTTCGATATTTGGCGGATTTGCAGCAAACCTTTGATATTTCCTGGTAATAGAGAATTTCGCTTTGCACTTTTTTTTTCCTTCTCAGCAGTTGGCAGTCAGATCGCCCACATTATGTCACTCCTTTCAGCAAATAACCCAGGAGGATTGTCGATTAGCCATATGCTTATATGGGGTTATTGTACTTTATTGGCGTAAATAGTTGGGACAAAGCTACAGAAATGTCAATGCATAAAACAAAGTTACGGGTGAAGAGATGTTAATGAGCTATTAATTACGAAGTGACATTTAGAAGACTGCTCGAACTCTTCAATATGTTTTGCATAAAATGCCTAAACAGTCGATGGTAGAAAAACACCCTGAACACTTTTTGATGATAATTATTATTTTTATTATATAAGTTATTATTACAGATTAGTTCGTTATTCTTCATACATGTCTCACATTTATGTGAAACCTTAAATATCTCACATTCAATGGACCACCAAAAATATTTGCATATATGACTATGTCTGTTATACATATATTCAGTATATGCCATTTTTTTCTTAGTTCATCAAAACGTATTGACACTAATGTTTGCGTTGCAATATATATAAACGCAGTGAAATATGAAAATGACCCTCGTGTCTGGATGCCTGTCCTGTTAGTACGTACGCGTTTGTTATACTTGGACATAATGCCATGGAGAAGATGCGTCTTATAGGTGATTTGTATTTTGAGCAACATCTTGATGGCTGTTGCTATGGTGAGCCTTGTTTGATGGTCTATTTTTCGAATTAAAACTGGAAATAAATGTAGCCATCCATACTGCCATATTTGTATTTTTAGTTCCACGTAAACACGAGAGCTGCGAGATACTTAAGTAACTAGGTCTGCTCGGCACTGGAGCTCTCGCTGTCTTTGATGTCTTGTCCGTGTGAAAAGAGTTATCTCTATTTCATAATGTTAAAGTTATCATCTGTCTTCCTTTCGCCATATTAGAGCAACCATTTGTCTTCATTTCACCATGGTAAAGCCATCGTTTACCTTCAATACAAAGATATAACTTCCTTGACTTTCATTTCACCATCGTAGACCCATGATGCAAGTTATCTCCGCTTCACCAGCATAGACCATCATGTAAGTTATCTCCATTTTAACATCATAGAGTTATCACGTACGTTATCTTAACTTCACCATGTGGAGAAAATATTTATTTTCATTACGCCCTGAACTATGCCCAAACCTAAATTTACAACAAGCGTAAGGTACACAAGAAAGTAAAGACCCAGAAAACAAGCGTAAGGTACACACAAGAAAGTAAAGACCCAGAAAACAAGCGTTAGGTCCACACAAGAAAGTAAAGACCCAGCAAACAAGCGTTAGGTCTACACAAGAAAGTAAAGACCCAGAAAACAAGCTTTAGGTCCACACAAGAAAGTAAAGACCCAGCAAACAAGCGTTAGGTCTACACAAGAAAGTAAAGGCACAGAAAACAAGCGTTAGACACACACAAGAAAATAAAGACCCAGAAAACAAGCGTTATCACCTGCTGTGGGTGATCTATTCGGACATGTGTGATTCCAAAGCGGATTTGTTCACTCGCCGCTACAGAAGTAATGATAGTGCGTTATTTGATGGTACTGCATTTTATAAAATTGCAGAAGACTTTGACTCTCACTGACTTTATTATTTGACTATGTGTGAGAGAGATGTAAGTTCTAAAGACGGACACTGAGAGGGGCTGTCAGTTCTAAAGACGGACAGTGAGAGGGCTGTCAGTTCTAAAGACGGGCACTGAGATGGCTGTCAGTTCTAAAGACGGACACTGAGAGGGCTGTAGTTCTAAAGACGGACACTGAGAGGTTCTAAAGACGGACACTGAGAGGGCTGTAGTTCTAAAGACGGACACTGCAAGAGATGTAAGTTCTAAAGACGGGCACTGAGAGAGCTGTAAGATCTAACTGTATAAGGCTTGTGTAATGTGTACATGTATACATCACTTTGTTTTATATGTAGGATTAAGCCTGTTGCTCTCGGCAAATTAGATCAGAGATCGCTGGTTTTATAGGCTGCAAATGAACTTGATGTTACTCTGTGACTACGCTATGTTAGAACTCATGCCTTTATTCTTGTATACTGATTTAATTATTTACTAATTGAAGTAGACGTTTGTACATTTAGATAGAAAATAGTATATAGTTTGTAAATATGTATTTTTGTATTCTAGTTTATTTCATTTTCTTTCAGTAATTTAGAATTTGTTCATGTGAGAATGGTTTTCATGACACACACATACTGTTATTTATTTAATTTTGAATTTTATCTTTTAAGTTATATGTTAGGAAAGAGTTGTATTTAAAGAGTAATTAATGTAACTTCTTTAGATATTATAAACATAATTTAGCTCTAAGTATTTTAAGTAAATTGTGTATAATCGAAAGTAGGAAATCGGAGTTCTGATCAAATAGGACGTTTGAACATGCAGTCTATTTGGCCGGCAAGTGGGGTTTACTTAAAGGTCCGAATGCTTGACATATAGGCAGGCGTGTGTGTGTGTGTGTGTGTGTGTGTGTGTGTGTGTGTGTGTGTGTGTGTGTGTGTGTGTGTGTGTGTGTGTGTGTCTTTTCGTGTGTGTCAAAATGCGTACAGAGATACAGAGAACCATGTAGCTAAGAGGAAAGAATGATGTGGTGAGGTGAGGCGAGGCGGCTGTCTGTCATCATGAATAAAGCTCTCAGGTAAACAGTGTTGCGGGTTGTCTTCTCTTGCTGTGGCTGCTGTCAAGCTCTCATGTAAATACTGTGTTGCGGGTTGTCTTCTCTTGCTGTGGCTGCTGTCAAGCTCTCATGTAAATACTGTGTTGCGGGTTGTCTTCTCTTGCTGTGGCTGCTGTCAAGCTCTCATGTAAATACTGTGTTGCGGGTTGTCTTCTCTTGCTGTGGCTGCTGTCAAGCTCTCATGTAAATACTGTGTTGCGGGTTGTCTTCTCTTGCTGTGGCTGCTGTCAAGCTCTCATGTAAATACTGTGTTGCGGGTTGTCTTCTCTTGCCGTGGCTGCTCTCAAGCTCTCATGTAAACACTGTGTTGCGGATTGTCTTCTCTTGCTGTGGCTGCTGTCAAGCTCTCAAGCGTGTGTGTGTTTGTGTGTGCGTGTGCGTGTGTGAAAATGCGCGCTTCGAAAACCACTTGGCCTATATGATCCTGTAGACAAAGATGAAAGAGTCCAATAAACACAACTGCCTGCTTGAGCACAGATGAATGCGTTTCACATCATATCAACCTAATAGTCATCGCTGACGATTCTTTAGGCATTATATGAGTAATGTCTTGGGCTATCTTTCCCCCCAAAAAAAATCAATCTTCTAATGAAATAGTTGACATGGAAACTTTAAATTTGCACTGTTGAACTCGTAAGAACTAAGTGAAAAAGCCCTGTAAATCATTTTAAATTATTAAATGGCTCTGATTGTTTTTCTGCTCAATATGGACTACGTGATTCCTTCAAAATGTCAAACTGAAAATATAAACAAATTCCACACAAGGATTCAAAACCCCAAGAACGACAAATGTTCTGCGATTGAAATACCTACCAGGATAACACCCCATTATGTCTCTAACAGGAATAAGTTCGTATCCGGCATTAAATCCCATTATATCTTTTAGATTTAGTTTTTATACAGAATTTTCTGAAGAGAGCACTAGTGCAGTCTCGTGGCGTTGGATGGTCACAAGGGATCTGGTTTCAAGCCCCACCTTGCCGATCAGAATCTTTGATCTTTAGTATGTACAACACTCTTACCCCAACCCACATCCAGGCTCGGTACTGGTGAACTGGAATATGACGGCAGAGTTCACAGAGATAATTTTAAGAAAACATAATTTAAAAAATCCCCAGGTAAAAGTATTTATATCTGTACTGATAGTGTGAACACAATAGCTACATTGTTATATCATAGCACATCTTTCCACGGTTTCTGCATGTGTGCGTTCATCAGTACGCACCTCGAAACCACAACGACATAATCTCCTACACACATGTGTCGGGTACAAAGACAAGTGAAAGTGAAATGCCTGTATTTCATTACTGCACACCTACTTGTAATGCACATTTCACCTTCAATATTGTATGTCAACTGTTATGTAATTTCATCTTCATTACTCAAGGCTTAATGGTAAGTACATATATTTTTTTTACAGTAGGCCTACTTGTGATCAGCATTAGATCTTCATTATTGCAGACCTGCCTGTGATGAACATTACATCTTTTTAAGACAGGCCGGGATCAGATGAGAAACCTCTCAAGAATTATCACATTTTTTCTAAAAAAAAAAATGCATTTCGCCTCAAAATGACACCATGCATTCTTCAACGACAAATGACATTAATCCTCCAAGAGGGTTCAGAACGTGTAAGTTTATTAATTACAACTAATAGTTCAGAACACTAATTAATATCTAAGAGCATGCATTCTTTCCATTCAAACTAGACGATATAAAAAAAAGAAAGACCAGCATAAATTTATAATATTTTATAATGTTTTCCTGTACCTAACACTGTACATGGGAATAAAAAAGACCAGCACAAATTTATAATATTTTATAACGTTTTCCTGTACCTAACACTGTAAATGGAAGCCATTAACTATTGAATGTGATACGACACTTGTCAATATAACAAAAGAACCCTTAAGAAACCTTGGTCTCTCGTTTATTCAAAGAAAGCAGTACATTTGTTTTCTTTAAAAAGTAATAATAATTAAACATGTCATTGAAGTATGCATTCCCCATTCCTCGTAGGAAGAAAAGCTGAATCACAAACTGCCTCCGTCAGTTACTCTCGAGCTGAATGAAAGAAACTCTTTGCGCTCAATAATCACTTCATCCAAATATTTCACCTAGTGATTTAAAAATAAATGGAAAGTAAATAATTAAGAAAAGAGCTCACTTAAACTTATCTAGACCACTCGTCAAACGGACAAAATGTAATGACTATGTAAGTGTGTACATTTCATGTTTAATATAATAAAATGTAGTGATTTTGTAATGTTTTAAATATTTGTCCAATATGTGCCTGCGTTTCTCTCTATGGCATCAGAAATTAGTCAAGCAATGAGTAGGATGTAACATAATAATAGTCAACTGGTAGCTTTTCTGGGCATTTTACTAGGGTTCAGTTTCATATTTTTAAAAGTAGAGAGGCCAAGAGAATTAATCAATTATTTTTAATAAAATGAACATTATAAACTGGATGGAGATTTTACTAAATGAATTTAATGATAAGCAAACAGATTAGTTTATGGATAAGCAAGCAGATACGTTTAATGATATGCAGTTTAGTTGAGTTTAGTGTCAAGCAGAGAGAATGAGTTTAATAATAAACAGAATAGATGAGCTTAATGACGAGGAGATAGATGAGTTTCATGTTTCTAGTTTCTTAGTTACGCTAGCTTGCTGTCCTAGCTCCGTCTTATTTTTCGGCGCATGAAAACAAAACGATTTTCAGGTCTGAAAGAAATGATGTAATATGCTGGTTCTCCATTTCCCCTTGTTTCTAAAGACACACACACACACACACACACACACACACACACACACACACACACACACACACACACACACCGCATCGACTGGCTATTTACAGATGTGTAAATATTTCATCAATTTATATTATCGTGTCTTTTATACGGAAGGACGCAAGTTAGAACTTATTGTGCTACATAAGTGTACGCAAGTTAGAACTTATTGTGCTACATAAGTGTACGCAAGTTAGAACTGATTGTGCTACATAAGTGTAAGCAAGTTAGGACTGATTGTGCTACATAAATGTTCGCAAGTTAGGACTGATTGTGCTACATAAATGTTCGCAAGTTAGGACTGATTGTGCTACATAAGGGTACGCAAGTTAGAACTGATTGTGCTACATAAATGTTCGCAAGTTAGGACTGATTGTGCTACATAAATGTTCGCAAGTTAGGACTGATTGTGCTACATAAATGTTCGCAAGTTAGGACTGATTGTGCTACATAAATGTTCGCAAGTTAGGACTGATTGTGCTACATAAATGTTCGCAAGTTAGGACTGATTGTGCTACATAAATGTTCGCAAGTTAGGATTGATTGTGCTTTATAAGGGTACGCAAGTTAGAACTGATTGTGCTACATAAATGTTCGCAAGTTAGGACTGATAGTGCTACATAAGGGTACGCAAGTTAGGATTCATTATGTTACAAAATCAATTTAACGAAATTAATGGTGACATAAGCGTTCAAATGAGAACCATGCAGTTGACAAGTGTGAACTTCGCATAACAATTTGAATGAATCGTTGCATGAAAGTGAAATTCTGAATCTCTCAATCTATCTTTCAAATTTAAATTTTAAAATTAAGCAACTTAAAGTATACGTTTTGTCTTAATACATTTTACCTGATTAGTCAGGAGACCACAATAGATAAAGATATAAATAGCATTATGGGATCAGTGTAGTGTTTCGCTTCTGTGACAACGATAAAAATGAGTATAACAGTATTTTGTTTTGTTTTTTTAATTTTATACACAAAGGTGCAATGTTAGTGAGCTTCATCGAGAAGGTAATTCAACGGCACGGCAGGGGGCATAACTGCATTGTGTTGATCTTTGTGAAAAGGATAAGGGTCAACCATAGCTCGATGTTATTTTTCGCCTCTAAGAGAGAGAGAAAGAGAGAGGAACGTTGCAAAATAACAAAAAACAACCAAACTGAAAGCTGTGTATTGTACCCAGTTTAGATTTCCTCCAGTTGCAGATTAGAGAGCTCATGGAATCGCAAAATCAATTACTCGCAGGCTGACGTCAGGACACCTTTGATTTGATTGGCTAAGTGAGTTTGTCGTGTATATCTTTGTTGTCGTTCAAACACGCAACAAAACGCCGAGATATTTTGGGTTTAGTGGGTTATGTTACTGTGTGTCTGGCTAGTTTAAATTCGGTAAGATATAATGTAGTTATTTCACTTTATTTCTTTTAATTTTTATTTATTAAATTGATTTATGGTGTTTGAGTTTTGCGCAAAATCTTTTTGTGACATTTCAGGTAGCTCGCAAGCAATAAAGTCATGTCTGGACGATCTGTGTGCGCTTCCTCTTTTCGTTTCCACTTACACAATCATGCACACATATATCTCTCATCTACCTATTCACTAACGCACCTTGCACATGTGTATGTATGTGTGCACTTTGTGTGTGTGTGTGTGTGTGTGTGTGTGTGTGTGTGTGTGTATGTATGTATGTATAAGAGAAGAGAGCAAGAAAATAAACACAGGGAGAGAGAGAAATATATACAGTCAGTTGCGAAATATGTACACGTATTCGAAATATGAACACGCACCTTATGATAGATACTCATGACGTTTGAAGACTGATTCTCTAATCCTTACAAGGGTACGTTTATTTCACCAGCAAATAATTCGCTGATTTTACGTCGGCACACAGCATCCCCGGACTAGATGAAAGTAACTGATCTGGCAAACAGTCACTAAGAATTTCGGGATAGACCTCAGAGCATACACTAACCATTCGTGCTACAGAGGGAGAAGCCACAAATGACGATGGAAGGCTGTCTGTTATGTGTAAGTAAGGATCGTGTGCAAAAACCTTACGAGGAAGTCGCATCTGTGATTACAGTAGCCACTTAGTTTGATGCCAATCGAATCCTCCATTACACACAGCCTCGAAGGTGTTAATCTGCCAACTCATTATTATAACTATTCCTACTGTATTTTGAAGCGGTTGGAATTGTAAATATAGTACTGAACTGGAAACCCCATTCTGTTAGTTTTCGATCGCTGCTCGTTGTTCATAGGTTACTTATTTTTTATATTGTTTTTATTTGCTGAACTTCTTTGGCACGGATGAACTTGTTTGCCGCAACCTTATTCTTCCTGTTTTGTTTTCATTTGATCTTAGAGCTACAGGCTAGATTATTGTAAGTAATGGTATTATAGACCTTTGTTCCTTTGTTGTCTGTATAATCATTAGATGACTGATGATTTACTGTTTCTTGCAATCATTTCAAAACTGTATGGTTTGTGTTACTGATTTCAGCAGTTCTTGGAATTTCATGAGTCTGAATATTGACGCCTGTAATTCATTGTTATTGATATTACCTACCAAAACGTGAGTGTGAGTATTGAGGCCTGGAATTAATTTTCATTGGTATTAACTACCTAACCCTAACTCTAACTCTAACCCTAACCCCTAATCATAACCCTAATCCTAACCCTAACCCTAACAAAACCTAACCCTAACCTAACCCTAACTCTAACCCTAACCCTATCGCGCATTTGACGGGTCACCACACTCGCAGTTTGAAAAGCCCCAACACAACGAACAGTATATATATATATATATATATATATATATATATATATATATATATATATATAATTGTTTTACATTTCCCAATTCTACAAATCTCCATTTTAAAACAGTGGCTATTTCGAACACTCAAAGACATTACTCATGAAATCTGACATGGAAGTTATTCAACCCTTGTAATACATTACTATTTTATTGTTATTTATTACAAGGACAGTAAGCTATAAACTTAGGGTACAGAATACAAAAGGTTTGTCTAATGCTGTTGGATATAATACCCAAACGTTAATTAATTGTTCAGAATCATAGATATTTAATCAAGCGAACACGCATTGAAACTTGTTCTGACTTGTACATATTTATTCAAACTCAAATACAAGAGATTCAAGCATTAAAGGCTCTGTCGCCACACAATCATCGTGTTCACGAAGAAGTTGTTTTAGAAAGAGTAAACATTTATGATAATACCTGCGTAATTTGTTGGGTTTCTTTGTTAACGTGTATCCAAGCTCCAAACTGTCGCTAGCAAATGTTTCAAAATTGATGACCTTCTAAGCCCACGTACCCGTGAGCCACTCTGTGACACAGCGACACCTACTTCTGTCTTGAATGGTTACGCTGTTGTTTGTGAATGGTGAGTATTAAGAATGACATTTTCTGTGATGTTATCGATGCAAAGTGTTAATATTCTGATACTACAATGTCGTATAACTGAATCTGGATTATTTACTGGAGTGTATTATGTAAATATTTATTTAAATGACTGACCTATATTAGTATGCATCGAGCCTGTAAAGTTTACTCATATTTATATACACTTAATCAGATATAAATTTTGCTTAATTTACTCAAATTTATAATCACGTAGTCACATATACATTTTGATTCATTTGCTCAATTTATAAACACATAACCACATGCACATTTTGATTAATTTGTTCAAATTTATAAATACTTAATTAGATGCTAGTTTTATTACATTTCCTCGAATTTATAAACACTTAATCAGATATATATTTTGGTTCATTTCCTCGAATTTATAAACACTTAATCAGATATATATTTTGGTTCATTTCCTCAAAATTATAAATACTTATAATACTTATATATATATTGCTACATTTACTCAAAATTCTAGATTATCAAACTATGCGTCTTATCAGCCATTCATTTGCTCAAAATCGCACACATTTATCAAACTGTTCACATTTCGAGTTTTGCTGAGAACAAAAAGTAAAACTAAATAACGTTTTCGGACTGAGATGTGCTAATGTATACTTAAAAGCACGCATATTTCACTCAAAGTTACACATAGACATTTTGATTAAAATCACAAATACTTGCTCAGATGCAGAAATATTGTCTGAAACTCGTTAAAGGCGTTACCTTCAAAGTGTTGACGTAGAAACATATTAAATGTATACACTGTTGTTACGGACACTAATCAACGGAATGCACATTTGCTCAAATTCATGGACATATTCATTTTGCTTTATAGTATAGTCAGTACGGATTTAAAACGTCGATATTCGCTTAAACTAATAGATCCATTTGCTCATCTCCACTCACACTTAACTCATACATTTAACCCAGACACTTAACTCATACATTTAAATCATACATTTAACACAAACACTTAATTCATACATTTAAATCATACATTTAACCCAGACACTTAACTCATACATTTAACACAGGCACTTAACTCATACATTTAACCCAGACACTTAACTCATACATTTAACCCAGACACTTAACTCATACATTTAACCCAGACACTTAACTCATACATTTAACCCAGACACTTAACTCATACATTTAACCCAGACACTTAACTCATACATTTAAATCATACATTTAACCCAAACACTTAACTCATACATTTAACACAGGCACTTACCTCATCCATTTAACCCAGACACATAACTCATACATTTAACCCAGACACTTACCTCATACATTTAACCCAGACACTTAACTCATACATTTAAATCATACATTTAACACAAACACTTAACTCATACATTTAACCCCAAAACTTAACTCATACATTTAACACAGACACTTAACTCATACATTTAACACAGACACTTAACTCATACATTTAACCCAAACACTTAACACAGGCACTAACAACGTTTTCTCGAATTCATACTCAAATGTAATTAATTTTATTCAATGCATAGACATTACAATTTCCGTTTACTACAATGTAAGCTTTCAAAAGTATTTCTTCAAGTAATGATAAATATATTTCCTGACCTAGTCATCACTTATGACTGACTTAATAAGCAATGCTTCAAATCTCTGCAATGGCAAACTTTAAAGATTCCAGGAGAGAATTTACCCGATGCATCTGAAAATAAAGCAACGCGGGAGTGTGCTGACATAAACCTTCAGCATTTTCCCACGTACTGTAATGGTGTCGTCTCCAGACTTGGGTAAACACGAGAACCAAGGGAAATTAATCTACAGCTTGAAGAAACTGCGCAAAACTCCGAAGCAAATTAATAACAGATCATGTATGTGTGTCAGTGCCTGTGTATTGAATCGTTGTTGACATTTGTATCAATGTTTATTTGGGGTAGATAGATAGATAGATAGATAGATAGATAGATAGATAGATAGATAGATAGATAGATAGATAGATAGATAGATAGATAGATAGATAGATAGATAGATAGATAGATAGATAGATAGATAGATAAATTTGAAAAAAAAGTAATTTCTGTTTGCTGCTTGTTGGCAAACGTTTACGACTTTCCTTCTCCAGAAAACAAAAAATCTAAAATCTTCAAACAGTCACACGCAGTCCATTGTGGCCGTGCAAATTCCACTCGCAGATAGCCTCGCCATAGGCTAACAGACCCCGGCCCTCGTGGTCTCTTTTAGTAAGCACTACCAGAATCGAAATGCGTTCATTGTAGCCGTTTGTTGATCGATTGGGAACCTGGAGGTCTGCTAGGGACCCGATCCTGGCATTGCTGCCACAAGAGACGTTCTGGCAATATCTCGGAGGGTTGGCAAACAGCAGCAATTGCTAGCTCTCGGTTAGGGAAGTGCTTCCCTTGATCTCTGAACGAATGGAGACCGCTGTAATGCAATAGACAACTAGACTTTACGTTCTGTTTTATGCTGGATTTTCGCGAGAGTAACGGAATCACTGTCTGTGACAACAAACTTTCCATGCGTGGCGTGATCTCGACTAGGAGAATTTAGGAAAAAGTTATTTTTAGGTTACTTTATTCATTAATAAATTACCCTCACTGCAAACTCTACTTTTAAAATTTTGAATGCACTGATGTGAAATGATTTCAATACAATTTGCAAGCTATTCTAAGCGTTGATAAAGCTTGAAATAATGTCTAGATCTCGAATAAATACACCAAGACCTGCTAGAAAGACATCAGGAGAGCGGCTGTGTTTTTCTTATTTTAAAATGTTATTTCCACGTCTTCAATTTATTTCTCCCCCTTTCCTTCTTCTCTCATTATATCTTCTCCCTTTATTCTTCTTTTCGTCCACTCTTTGCATTCCGCATTAAATATAGTTATGTTGCGCCCAACTTCATTCTGGCGATTTTATTCTCTTACAGACCAAATTGAAGCCTTGCATAGAAAAGGGAAGTTTTAATCCTTCGTCTTATTTTGAGCAAACGGAACATTAAAATCGACAATCTGTCTGAGGATCGTTAGTTACTCGGCTAAGTACTTATATCTTTTGAAAGCCAAGTATTTTCAACAGCTAATTTTAAAAGTTGTTTTTTGTTGTAGTTGCTTTGGAGATCAGATTAGCATTAAAGTTTAAATTTGAGACTTCCTTTCATAGCAAACATTAATGAAAGTATTTATCAATCGAAGTTTTACAGTAGAAGTTTTATAGATAGATAGATAGATAGATAGATAGATAGATAGATAGATAGATAGATAGATAGATAGATAGATAGATAGATAGATAGATAGATAGATAGATAGATAGATAGATAGATAGATAAATAGATAGATAGATGTTTTTATAGAGGGAGGGAGGGAAGAAGGATCGGACATAGGAAGAGATTATTTTTTATTTTTTTCATTAAGGAAACAAACTCAAGTATTCACCCTAACAATTTACAAAATATATCATTACACCTACCGTTTAGTAATTTATTAATTAATTAGCATTTCATGTTTAGACAAACAGCAACAATACAGCCAGCGAATTATTCAATACCAGTGACGTCATGGTTTGTGTTGATGATGACGTCCAAGCAAGTAAAATGAGCCACAGTCTTACGAGAACAGAGACTCGAAAACAATTTGTAAAAGACACATTTACAAGTTCTTTATTCAAAGATCGTGAAAAGTCTAATCTTTTTAAATAGTAAACAAATTGGAATTAAAGTGATGTGGACAATGAAAATTTAAAAAAATAATGTTTAAATAAAACAAAACGAAATGAAAATTATGCGTGGAAGTTAAAAAAATAAATACGAGAACTGTAATGAAAGAAAGTGAAATGCGTTCGTAACGCAAATAAATGAGGAAAACAACACTATGAAAAGAGGGAACACTTACATATGTGATTTAAAGTTGTATATTACAATAAAAGTCGTATAATACAAACTTTCGTATGACACTACAAACATTGACATACTAAAATGGTGCATATTTTTTTTCTTTTTTACTTAGAGAGGCTTGAAAATGAGTTAAGTCCTGAAGTAAGAAATGCAAGGGCTGTAATGTTGTGTGCTTTTTCGTTTCTTTACAAAATCAACAGCAAAGAAGCAGTATAGATGCGTCACGAGCATTAACGTCATATGCAAATAGATAAATAAAATAATATATTTTTAGAAATAATTCTTAATAAATCATTCTTACTGCCAACACACTCTGAATATTCAAATTGCATTGCGTGTGTCGCTACGAACTGCACTGGAAATCAGAATCCGAAACGTCACAAAAACGTCAGCAAGAAATGATATCAGCATTATTTTCGATGTACATTACAATTTTAAGTATATTCATTAGGAAGGCCGTACTTTTAAGTTTATAGAGTTGCTCTGCATGTCCTTTTCTGAAAGTTTCTATTGCCTGAGTGTATGCGTACAATTTGCAAGCGAGCATGTGAGCGCGCGCGTGTGATCAAAAATGTGAATTTGTATTGTAACCGTGTATGCGTGTGTGTGTGTGTGTGTGTGTGTGTGTGTGTGTGTGTGTGTGTGTGTGTGTGTGTGTGTGTGTGAATGTGTGCGAGGCGCGTTTGTTCGTATATGTGCTGCATGTTTAATAACCATGAATTTCTCGTTCGATACCATAACAACACTCATGACGCCTTACGAAACAATACATTTGAGACATTCTCGTATTTTGTTCTAGTGATTAGAACGGTTGAATATACTTAAGTTTCTCAATAGGAAGGGTATTCAACGAGTTTCATTCTATGACGTCCCTTTGAACATGTAAAAAATGAGTAAATACTCACAATCATACAAACTGGACAGCAAATGAGAGAGTGTGATTAAATTAATAATGACCGGACATGAATATATTCGCCCTCGGGTGAGCAATAACACATGTTAAACCAAAGTTATTACAAAAGAAAATAAAAATAGTGAGTTAGAAAATACTTTATTAACAGAAATTTATTCATTTCAAATTCAGCTTGTTCACTGGTCCTTTTTAGTGGCATCTATATCTTTCATGTCCGTGATTTTCAAAGTAAGCTATGCTTAAGTACAAGTCACGTGTCGTATCATGTAATTTCTTTACAAAAGCTTTTGATCATGCAACTTGAATTGTACCCTAAGTCTTCTGATCTCACATCTCTCAATGAGAACAACTTGTCATCCGACACATCTCAATCAAAACTTGTTCTTTGATGTCTCTCGGACATTTGTCGAGCACATGTTCTTATAATATCAAAAGGTCATGTCATAATTCCATTCTCGCATGCGTTTCGATTGAGCGACAAGCGTTGATAAGAAAACACTCTTTCTTAATTGTTACAAATGCTATTGTTGTCTTTTTACTTCTGCATTTATTGTAAAGCCAACTAGTACAAGGGTGCGTATTAGGCTAAAATAACATTAGTATTTATTTATAATATATCCATCATATCAAATCATTTCTCTCGAGACATCTACTTTCTTTTTATCAGTAAAGTGTACGTACAGGTCTGTAGAAATAGAGGAATATTTATTTATAATATATCCATCAAAGTGTATCATCTCTAACGAGATTTCTAATTTTTATCATCTTGTTTATATTTTCCTCTCTTCAAATGTGCCATCAGATTTCAAGTTCCCAGAGTGTATCGTGTGTGTGTGTGCGCGCGCGCGTGTGAGTTTGACTGTGCAAGCGCTTGTATATATCCATATGCGTGCGTATGATTATATGTGTAAATGTATGTGTGTGTGCATGCATTTGAGTGCGCGTGTTTGTTTGTGTTGGGATTATATGTGGAAGACTGAAATACGTGGGGGCCTATACATGTATATCTGTAATCCGCATCTAGACGTACTTTTTTCTAATTTCTTTTGCGTTAGGTAGAAATACACACGAGCGCACACAAACAGTCATACACACGCACACTTATATTGACATGCATTCAAAACAAATAACTTGTTCTTTAGATGGTTGATTTCATCACCCTCCAAAATAAAAAAAATCCAATCGAAAATGCACACCATGTTGCAAGTGTCGATATTTTTTTCCTGTCAAGGGGAATTAAATCAGAAAGAATTTGCAAAATATGTCATTTCATATCAAGACTCTAATGATAAGATTGAATTCATCAGACTGAAAATAATTATGGTTCACAATGTTCAAAGAACTGACAGAATTGTTTTATGTCTTAGTGATCGTTGTTTGTATGAGTCATACATTTTATTCTGTGTTGTTTCCAATGTCTACATTACATTTATAAACTCTATGAACAAAGGTAGGTTCTTACTATTAGTCATAAACTGGAAAACTCGATCAACATCAAGTGCAAAAAAAATGCAAATATTTCCTCTCGTCAAGAAAAAGTGCTCTATGACGTCATAACATTACTTTGCAAAGAACCGAAAGCGTGACGTCAAGGAATTGGTGTCAATTATAACTATTACAATTAAACACGTCCTGATTTGACTCGTGCACGCCTTTTCATTCATACCATGTCTTTCAGTCTCCCATCCTACTCGTTCAACTCTCCACCCCCTCTCTCTACCCCTACAGCAACAAGCAGTCAATCTTTCCATTTAAGCTCCGCCCTTTCCTCGGAGAGAAAGAACAACCAGGTGCAAACACTTTAGGTAAGTACTAAAATTAGAATTATTTACAAAATGATCAGAGAGAGCATATTAAACAAATAAAGTGTGCTTATTATAATCAGCAAAAAATAAACAAACTTGATTACAAATTTTTCAAAATTAAACGTAACACTTTAAGTGAAGATTTTAATAGTCAACACTAGTCCTTAAAAGTGAAGCAGATAAAGTATCATCACAATATGTGTGATGTAACTTTCCAGACAAAAGCTAGATTTGTATGACGTAGGCAATTGTAAGTTTTCCATCATGGCATTCAGTTCTTTGATGCTTGTATGATGGGTGGTCAAGTTTTCAGAGGCGAAATGCCAACCCACAACAACACAAATTTACGTCCTGATTCATCTCAGTTTCATCAATAAACATCTACTAAAGAAAATATGGCAGACCCAGTTTGACTGCATTTCTAAATGTCAATGACTACCTTGATTAGAAGTAAAGGGACATAATGCTGACGGTACCTTTTTACTTCCACACACAGGTGCTATCTTGAAATGGTGATTCATTGTAGAATGAAGGTGTGGCACAGATCCCGATCAGTGGTGTATGCCACTCCCAAAGCAAAAGTTATCTTTCTTTTCAGGCTCTTGGCGTGATTCTTTTATTATGATTGTGGAATGTTTATGGAGAATTTAAAGGATTAATTTCCTATGGCAAATGACTGTGCCACTGACAATTTTAATTCCATTCATTTATTATTATTATTATTTGGTTGAAATCTTGCAGAGTTAAGGAAACATTGTTTATGTCAAAAGACATGTAAGTCAATAAATAAATAGGTTTTTGTTAATGTTCTTTTTTCTGTGCTTATTCATATTAACATTTTTCATAAAATATAATCTTCTAACTATACGAATAACATTATTATTATTATTATTATTATTATTATTCCTCTTCCAGGACGTCTGTTTGACTGTCGGTTGTGAGCCAATGTCTCGGAATCTTACTCAATAAGTCCAACAGAACAGTAACAATTATTGATGTCGCTGTTCCAAGTGATAGAAACATAAAAACAAAAGAAAGAGAAAAAATAGAAAAATACCAAGACCTCAGATTAGAAATCCAGAGACTGTGGAATGTAAAAGCAGAAGTGATACCAATAGTTATAGGAGCCTTGGGGAACATAACATCAGAATTGGAAGGCTACCTGAATAAACTCCCTGGAAACCACAGAATCGCTCCACTACTCAAAGCAGCGCTCCTCGGAAGTGCCCACATCCTCCGTAAAACCTTGGATCTCCCAGAATCTTGGTAAGATTCCGAGACCTTGGATCACAGCCGACAGTCAAACAGAAGTCGTGGAAAGAGACTGAATAATAATAATAAATTATATAATATTAATTGGGCATTATTAATGACTAGTTAATTTTACTTCATTATGTGGATAATGCAAATAAACATAATTACAAATATCAAACTAAATTAAAAATACAATTGTATTAAAAAAAATTATATTTAAAGTCAAAAATTAAAATCAAAACTAAAATTCCGGAAAAACATAAAATCACGAGGACAGTAGTGTTTCCATCAATAGCTATAAAGTCATAAGGCCTTAGTGTTCGGGGTAGGACAGCCACTATTCAACACTGTGAAAGCCAAAATATCGGGATGTAAACTGGCATGATGGCAATGCACTGTTAGTGTCAATAACTGGCAGCTATGCTCACGACTCGCTATACCACTGTCTGTGTGCTTGTTCGCGCATGTCCATCACATGTTGTATAAGTGAACTGAAACACAACAGTCGAAAGAAAAGAAGTCCAATATTTAAAATGTAAACACGAAATAAATATATGGTATATCTTCTAATCGATAGTTTTAAAAGAAGTGAGCATATGTCTTAAAGGGAAATAATGCTGTTACAAGCAGAGTGTTTAGTTACCTTGTGTGTTCAATTAGTGAAATAATTTTACTTAGTGATCCTTTCAATTGATCTGAATTCAATACGTGATCTACTTCTAAGCTCTTGCAGTCTTGTAATGAACGTTTTCATTACCATACCCACATTTTCCTAATAATGTATTCATTATTATGAGACTAGTAACAGATAGATAGATAGATAGATAGATAGATAGATAGATAGATAGGTAGATAGATAGATAGATAGATAGATAGATAGATAGATAGATAGATAGATAGATAGATAGATAGATAGATAGATAGATAGATAGATAGATAGATAGATAGACACGTACAGTCACAATAGATTACAGAAACACATTGAAAGCCTTCATTAGTACTGACTTGAAACGAAGAGTGTGCGTGTTTGAGTTAACCTTTCTTATATCTAGGGGAGATAATATAGGACACAAGCACTGACCGTTCCTGTAGACCGTAAAGGAGTGCGCTGACCGCCCGATTCGTCGTCAGAGTGGCCACTGATAGACAGCCGGAACTTTGATCGAGCTTCAGATCCAAAGGAGATCTAATTGTCAATAAATAAAAGAATCAAGTAATCACCAGTTAAAATAATATTGTTCTGTATGCTATAACCTACATCTCAAGTTTGGTTTAGATATTTTCAGATTTCAATCTTAGCTATATTGTCAGACTTGCTTTTTCTTTTTTAAATCTTATCTATAATGTATGACTTTCTTTTTCTTGTTTAAATCTTAGTTATTTTTTCTGACTGTTGTTTATTCTTGTCTTAATCTTCTCTGCTTTTCCTGTTTATTGGTTTGTTAAGTATTATCATTTAAAAACTCTTATTTAGATTTGTGTTCTGTTCTTTTCCGCTTCCTTTTATTGTGCTCTTCTTTTCTAGCTTTGTTATGTTCTGTTCTTTCTAGTTTCGTTTTTGTTTCCTTTGGCTTCGTTCTTGACTGTTTTATTCTATTCTGTCTGTTTTGTTTATGTGTCTTCTGTGTTGTTTTGCAATGTTAGGATGTGTTTTGTTTTCTTCCATTGTGATCTTTTATATTTTCAGTTATTTTATTCTTAGTGCTGAGTAATAAGCGTATGGAGTTATTCAAATGAATTTGTTATACCGTAGACTAGTGTCGTTTTGTATTGTTCATTGTTGTATTGTGTAATGTAGTGTAGTGCAGCGTTGTACTGCTCAATGTTGTATAGTTTAATGTAGAATTGTATCGTTTTGTATTGTTCATTGTTGTATAGTTTAAAGTAGCGTTGTGTCGTTTTTTTGTATTGTTCATTGTTGTATAGTTTTAAGTAGAGCTGCGTCTTTTTGTATTGTTCATTGTTGTATAGTTTAAAGCAGTATTGTGTCGTTTTGTTCATTGTTGTATAGTTTAAAGTAATGTTGTGTCGTTTTGTTGTTGTATAGTGTAATGTAGTGTAGTGCAGCGTTGTACTTCTCATTGATGTATAGTATAATGTATGTACAATTTAGATATAAATGTTTTTGAAGAAGTTAGAATTATTCCATTATAGTATAGAGTGTACTATTGTATATTGTAGTGTGGCGTAATGTAGTGAGTGTAGCAATGTCAAATAAAATTCATTTTAATTTTCGAGAGCAGTGGGTATGGCAATTCTTTTTAATTTATTGTAGTGCACTGGTAAAGTGTTGTACGTAAATGTATTTATTTAACACCAGGCGCAGTTTTTGCTCCAAGTGTTATTCCTGTAATTTTTTATAATCTTATATTTAGGTGAAGCTAACAGACACGCCTTTAATATTTTTGTCCTTAGAATATAACATCAGTTATTTTGCCTATGAGGAAAATTACAAGGAAAAGAACTACTTATACTAAGTGTTTCAGTTTAGCACGCACTCTCTTCGCTCTACAGATTTTGTCCCCGTTTCTCCTTGAGATTGAGATACACGACCACCCATCTAGTCCATGCCATCCTCTGTTCCCTTCACTCCCTCCATCCCTCCACTTCCCCTCCACTCCCTAAAGAAAGACGCCATGCAGACTTTCTTGTCTACACCAATAACTTACATTCTGTCGTCGTGAGTCAACTTTGGTTTTGTAGAGAAATTCTAGAACTACGGATATCACAGACAACGCCAGGCCTGCGACAAGGATGTAAAATATGCCAGCCACTTTCGACAGCGTCAAGGCGTTGTCCTCGCTTTCCTGGAACAAAAGAAAATGGAAAGACAAAGATGTCGTCTTGCAGGAAGTAGCCAATGAGGCGACCGGAAGCAAGTAGTTTATGTGGTTGTTTGTGGGAAGCGAAAATAGTGATAATAAACATACCGACGCTTCGGGGGTTGGTGTTGATAGCGAGAGTCATAAAGATGATTGGAAAAGCTATTTAGTAGTATTTTCACACACTAAGGAATCTTAATTATATGTAAGCTATTTAATATTATTATCTTAATAAGGAATTTTATTTTATTTAGTATTATTATCATAATAAGGAATCTTAATCACATGTAAGTTATTTAGCTTTATTTTCATACTAAGGAATCTTAATTATATGTAAGCTATTTAGTATTATTATCATACTAATGAATCGTAATCATATGTAAGTTATTTATGACTAGTAATAAAAAGAATGGAAATTAAGCTATTAACCCTTTCACAAAAATTATAGCACACTTTACACGAACACTTGAACACGGTTTTCAAGTCATTAATTTAAATATACATCTCTTGAAATATGTTCTATACCAATATGTATTAGTGCAAGCTTTAATAAACACTGTGTCTATAGCACATAGCACATGGTTCTATCAATGAAAACGTTTATCGTCCAGCTCTCCGTTTTCGATACAAGCTTCTATCTGTCTGTTATTTCAACGGTGTGTAACAAATAGCAACGATGCTTTCACGATTTCAATACAATAATCACAACGGGTCTCTATTAGTATTTTCTGTCGAAGAAGATGTGCGTTGATAGCCAGGGCCACAAAGCTCAACGGTTCCCGCCTAGAGAGATGGTAAGGGCCGATCGAGAAAAATCTCCATGATAAAAGACAAGGAAGTGAGTCCAGTACCATCTGCAGGCGACACTATGGCACCTTCGTTTCCCAGCAACCAAAGCTCTCCTCCAACTCAGACTTTATTTCACTCCACAATATCAACCAAAGCTCTCCTCCAACTCACACTTTATTTCACTCCACAATATCAACCAAAGCTCCTCTCCAACTCAGACTTTATTTCACTCCACAATATCAACCAAAGCTCCCCTCCAACTCAGACTCTTTATTTCACTCCACAATATCAACCAAAGTCCCCTCAAACTCAGACTTTATTTCACTCCACAATATCAACGGCACACGCTGAAAGGCACCAGCGAGCCAGACTGTTATTCACCACAGACTCAGAGCTTTGTACGCATTGGATTTCTGTGCATCACGGACTCACACTCACAGAGCTTTGTACGCATTGCACTGCTGTACACCACCTGAAATGCTGACTAGAAATCGGGGCATACGACAGGAGTAATTTGATTTTCCCTGACGTAGTGCTGCCAGTTTTATTATACTTTAGTTTGAATAGACTTTTTTGCTGCTGTTTGTTTCATTTAAGAAGTGTGCATTCTGTCCGAGACAGACAAAACCCCATTTAAAAAAAAAAGGAAAAAAACCAGGTTTCTGAAAATGTGTCTCAGTCAGAATATACGGAACTGTGTCATTTCTAGAGAATGCAGTTTGACAATATTGCTGACACTGAATAGCCTAAGTGACGTGATTCATAGTGGATACATAATTATACATGTGCAATTTGCGTTACAATGACTGTTTTTCGTCAAAGTTTGCTAGCAAATAACTCGCTACAATGGATGCTTTTCGACAAGGTTTGCTAACAAATAACACGCGTTCCTCATGTTACATCTAATCTAGTATGGAGATAATCCCAGCAATAATATTTCGTTTTATTATGTAAAAATCATTTAATTACAAGGAACGAATACTTCCCCTAGAAATCTATGATAGATAGAAATGAGATTAGTATTACATTTTTTTATGTTGTATCATTAAAAGAAATGAGAACTCATTATGCGACGCACGTATTTTTTGTTTAATTTAAAATGTCCATAATTATTCGATCACAACTTGCTGTGTGTGACTGTGTGTCTGCGTGTGTGTGTGTGTGTGTGTGTGTGTGTGTAAGCGTGTGCGTGTCCGTGCTAGTGTGTGAGC